>BMAV01004249.1:80969-239319 GCA_019973955.1 Trichonephila inaurata madagascariensis | reverse complement strand
CCCCCCCCCCCCCCAAATAATAATGTATTGAAAGCAATAATAATGCACTTTGGCGCTAAAGCTACAATACGATCATAATTATAAACCGTACAAATTAACAAGATAAATTATAAATTTTGTATGTGTTACTTTTAAGTAATATATATATATATTTTTTTACTTTTTAGTTCGATGCACTATAAAAGCGTGTTTTTTAGTTTGTTTTAAAACTATAATATTTATTTTATAATTATTTTTATACTATACACGATAAAAATCACAATTCCAGTGCATAATTTAATAAAGAGAATATATACTTACCTACTTTCAAGGACTTTTCAATTTTTCTTTTGATAATTTGAGAAAAAATCCAATAAAACTAATGTTCCAAACATGCGTGTCCTTAATAAAGGACAAAAATCATAGACACTTTTCGCTAATAATCCAGGAGTGTTATTTCCCATTAAAACTGTCATATTTTGTTCACGTTATTGTAGATTTGTTAACGTTTGATGATCTACAAATAGCGTTTTGAACTTTTTCTTCCTTGTGTCTTTTTTGACAATGCGAAGTGCTACATTTATGGCTTCATAGTTTTCTTCATATTCTTTAGGCAGCATTTGAAAATTTCATTCAACTCAAACGTTTCATGTCTGTCACTTATCGCATATTTACTTTCGCTATCTTGATTAATGTGCATTATTTCAGCAGGTTCTTCAATTACTTGATCAGTTTCAATTTCCTTCAATAGAAATCACAGATGCCCATGCCCATTTTTTTTTTATTCTGCTCATTTACATTTATAAACCATAATAAGTCGTACAACACAGCAATCAAAACCACAAAATTGTTCATGGGGGGAAAGTACAGCATGTTCTAAAAAATAATTGTGTAAAACGTTTTTCATTATGCATTAAATGTTTCAGAATACTCATAAAAAATACATTTTAGCCAAATAATCTTTCAAAGTTCTCAATATGCTTATCCATATATCATAAAACTCATTCATATGGGAAAAAAAAGCAACAGAAAAATATTATTTACAACTTTCCTAAAAGAAAAAAAGACGGAGTGAAATACACCAGTAAGTTTGAAGGTCAAATATATGATAATCAAAAGTAATAATTTAGGGGTTAAAAGAAACGTAATAAAAAAACCTCTCATCGTGGGATTACAGTAAAGCAAGCAAAATGTCTTTTTTTATTTGGTTATAGAATCAAAGATAGCTAATGACCGTTTGAAGTGGAATCTTTTATTTTTGATTATCACCCCAGATGATAAAAATAAATTATATCACTGCAAATGTGTATTTTTTATTATGTCGGAAAAAATTTTGTTTTGCTTCATTCTCTCTCCAAAAAATTATTTTTTAAACATTTTATTTTCAATATGCTCACGCCCCCCTTGCAGGGTCATCGCGCCCCCCCAGGGGGGCGCGCCCCACAGTTTGAGAAACACTGTGTTAAAAGCATTTAATTATATAAATACTCACAGACTAAATGTTCATGTAGTCATGAGTTCAAGTAGATCCTGTTTAACATTGGATCTTGGAAAGGATATCAAAGCAAGATATTCAACTAAGTAATAATAATAATTTTAACTACATAATAATAATATACAAGAGTGAAACTATTAAATTTGAAAAAAATATATTGAGAATTTTTTTGCTTATTTTAATATCTTTTTTTCTCTTAATATTTTTTCATTGGTCTGGTGACTGGTCAATTTGAGTCAGAGACCTTTTCTTTTCTTTTTTTTCAAAATTCCTCCATTTATTTTTGATATTTAGACATAATATAATCCATATGAATATATATATATATATATATATATATAAAGAGAAAGACATGGATTTCGAAATATCGCGTGTAAATTTTTTAAATAAAGAAGTCACTCCACTCAGACAAAACCAGGTTAGACAACTTTAGTCACAGATCTGAGCAGGTGCACCAGCAGAGTATCTAATTAGCATATTATATCATGGTACTGCTTTTTGATGTCCAGGTGTCGATGCAAATAAGAGAAAGAAAACATAAGTTTTCGTAGACTACACATTTTCAGGATACTGTTTTATTGGAAATAGCTATGATGAATATGTGGGTGAAAATAAATAGCAATAAATAACGTAAAATTTATCTAACAACAAAAGCAGTAAAAGGAATATCAGATTTGGAGACCTGAAAACGAATATATATATATATGTGTAAAGGAGCAAAGATACATATACGCTTACATTTATAGGAAAAGGGCGGTTTCGAGGAACATTTAATATGTCAAAGGCATGTAAATATTAAAAATCTTTCATTTATTTGAACCGGTGAACTAGTTGCTGGAAAGTTGAAGCAAAAATTTAAATTATAAACATTACTAGGATATATGTATATATATATATATACACACATGTATATATGAACGAAATTTCAAGAAATTATAAGAATAAACCTGATTTAATTAATATTTCTTTCGCTTTTTGTTTATTTCTTAAAATGCATCATCGAACTTTTTCCTGCATAGTTTATTTATTTATGAAAACAGCATCAGAAACTTTAAAAAGCTTTGAAATACGTATCATTATTGAGAAAAATCTACAACTACCACTCATCACTTTTTAATCTTCAACTAAACTTCTACCAAGCTCACTGTGTAACTCAAACAAATGACATAAAACATGCATTGAGACATTGCTCCTCAAACAATATTTGATAAATGTAGAAGACAATATTTGATTCCTGCAGAAGATTAGGGAACACGTTTATCCTAAACAGTTACGCCAATAAAAAAGCAGCATACGATTCTATCATTTCAATGTACAATACCCTCTTAACAGTTCATCAATACATTGAATCAGATACTAGCCTTTCTACACCTATCATTGTTCAGAGAATTTGATCCTTCTTATTTATTTACATGAGAAAAAATTTTATGCAAATAAAATAAAAACAAATGTATTTCTATTATTTTTGTACTATGCACACGAGTTGTAAAAATTGTGCTTCTATGAAAAGCGGAAACACATTTTAGTTATTTGTACTATGATCATTACTTGGAAAATATTCTCATTCAATGCTACTTACAGAAAAGGATTTAAAAACTGAATAGTAAAAATATGACATATTTTTTTTCGAGGGTGAATTTTTAAAAATGGTAAAATTGTTTCATATTAGGAAAAAAAACGAACCTGTTCAGTTTTCTTTCCAGCAATATTTCAAAGGATAATTCATCGCATTTGAAAAAATTGTATGAAATATTGTTGCTTTTTATTTTGTTTTTTATTTCAAACTGAATGAGTTGAGAATGAAAACCTAATAATTTATGATTCATTTTGCTTTCGATTCAATAATATTTAGAAATAGCTTTTTTGAAAGAGATGATCAAAAAAAGGACTGCTTAAATAAAAAGTTTAAGCGCAATTAACTGTCCATATTTGTTATATTTTATTGATACTTTATTTAAAGTACTCTCAAAAGATTTTGTCTGTTTTATTAAGATTCCCAGGCACACATTTTTCAAACAAATGTCATCTTATTTAATTATTCGTAATTTACAGATTTATTTCGAGAAACCGATAATCTTATTTTCATTCCATTGCAATTCGTAAGAATACGAAATAGAAACCATGGCATTGAACTATACGCTTGTAAAGATTTTCCTATGATTACATTGGGGCATCATATTATTTTTCATTGGATGTCATTTAAATTAAATGAATTTCTGAGAAAAAAAAGTAATTTTGTTTTCTCTTACTTCATTTTTAAAATTGAGTATACTTTCGGCTTCAAGCAATAATCTGCTTCTAATTATTTTTCAACTCAATTGTGTAATATTTTTAATAGAATCTATCATTCATTATACTTCTTTTGCCTATTGTAAGTAGATGGAAATTTTATAGTTACTATGCGGCAGCAATCAGACCTTACCATGAAAAATACTTTCCAAAACGTAGTCTTATTTAAAATTATCTTAAAGAAAATATACGAAATTACTTTCTGAACATTTACAATCTTACAAAGAAAAAAAACCAGTTAACTAAAATCACAAGAAAATTTTTCTTTTCATAATTAACACAATTACTACTTAATAATTCTAACATCTGTTTATATTTTGTTAGAAATTTTATATAAATGCATGTTACCTAAATGAAAAACAATTTTAATCTATATAATGAATCCGACCTCTTTCTCTTGATCTCAGCTAGTTTGAAACAAATACACAACGAGAAGTTTAATCTAAAAGATGCTTTTAGATTTCATCAGACAGAACACCGTCATTAATTCCTAAATAATGATTAAAAGCAAATTAAATGATTCATGGAAATGTCTACAGGAATTAGAAGATAGTGTATAAATGACTATTTCAAATTTCTTTAGAAATCTTGGTAGTTCTTTAACATATAGGGCATAAATAAACTGATAAATAACAATAGTACATACATAGTTGGGATTGACTCCCATGAAACTGAGAATACATGATGAGAAATCCCTGCGTAGATTTTGTTAAAGGAATTGGCGTGGAAAGTCAAATTATTCATACACTTCAAATGAAACGAAAAGGCTTATTTTCATAAATTATGAAATATATTATAAATGCTTTATTTGAAGATGCGTATGCTTTCTCTTTCATATTCTTCCAAAAGAAAATTCATGCAAGGATCATCTTTCTTTATTACTAGCATTGTCTGGAAGAGATTCCACCGCAAGATACTTGTAATTATCTGTTAAGGGAGGGAAATGTATACAGTATGGGATCCACTGACTGCACAATTTGCGCATCGACTCTTGGAAATTGCGAGAAAAACTTCAGGGTGTTCAATGATTATGCATTTTGAAATGATCACGCAGCAGTTAACAGCCATAACTTCATTAGTAGCCTGTAAATCACTTGGAAAGACCCCTTATGAACATTGACTCCAGCAAATTTTCAAAATATCATTATAAAAACGATTTTTGAAGTTATACTTCTTTTGTGGCGTTACAGAAATAAGATGAGGGTGAATTTTTACGGTGCGCGCGCAAACCGTCACGGATTTGATGCAAATCCGTCACGGATGCGAAAATGCTTTGTCTAGAAATATACAGAACGGCCTTCGAAATTCTCAAAAACCTATTTTTCTTCACTAAAGAAGAGGACACCCGGATTTGAACCGGTGACCTCTCGATCTGCAGCCGAAAGCTCTACCACTTAGCTATACCCCCGCGTCAGCGAACCTCTACTTTGGGTTTCTTAGGAACGGATACGAAAATGCTTTGTCTACAAATATACAGAACGGGACAGATCATTCCCGCCATCGAAATTCTAAAAAAAATATATTTTTCTTCACTTCCCTGAAGATGGGGCTCCCAGGTTTAAACCGAAGACCTCTCGATTAGCAATCGAATGCTCTACGACTGAGTTATACCCTCCGTGTCTGCGAACCTTTTCTTTGTGTTCCGTAGGAACGAATACAAAAATGCTTTTATTAGAAATATTTAGAACGGGACAGATCATTCCCGCCTTCAAATTTCTCAAAAAAAATATTTCTCTTCACTTCCCTGAAGATGGGGCACCCAGGTTTAAACCGAAGACCTCTCGATTAGCAGTCGAATGATCTACCACTGAGCTATACCCTCCGTGTCTGCGAACCTTTGCTTTGCGCTGATTTGTGACGTCCCTACTAATAGAGAGAGATCGTTCTTTGCCTACGGAGCTTGTCTGATGCGTTTGTTTGAACACTTTTTGTTATTAAACCAAACATACTTACAGGAAATTTAAAAAAAAAATAGTAAATTAATCTTTAAATTGTGTTTCATGTACATAAAATATAAGAGTAAATATTAGTTTTCCTATATAAATAACAATTTCAAGTATATGATAATAGATGTATTTACTACGAACGCATTGCGATAAACATAAACATATTCATTACATAATAGCAAATTATTAGAGCCTTTTGTATGGTGAGGGCTTAAGCACTAAAATATCATGCTCCCATGTTAATCCTGTGGGGACTTGAAAAAATTTTTCACGCCCCCCCAGGAACTGAGCTTGGAACTTGATTTTTGGAGGTCCGCCATATTTTCGTATTAGCGCGAGCTTTACTTGAAATTGGCCCCCTCCCCACTACTGGGCTTCCCCATAAATAACTCGACTCCTATGCCACCTTGGTCGACCACATCGACTGGAATCTATTGTTCTTCCTATGAGCATCCTACATATATTTTTTCAGGAGTTATAGCCCCATTTCTTTACCCATATTAAACATTTTAAAATTATTTTAAAGTTATAATTTTTTTAAATCATGCATAGCTCCGAGAATTTTAGAGATTCGGTAAAGAAACTCAGACTATAGGTTCTCCTCGTTGAGCTTTTTCATCTGTTAAAATTCGTGTGTAGATAGTGGGCTTAGGGGGGCGTCATCACTAAAATTAGTATCCCCATGTTTTTCCTATGGAGTTCGATCTTTTGATGAAGTAACGATATTACAGAGATAGAAGGATGAAACTTTGGGATCACCTACTACTCTGTGTATCGTATCAATCTCTGCCTATATCCTTCATTGGAAATACATTTCAATGTATTTCAAAATAATCCTTTAAAATTATTGTGTATCAGTAAATTACCGCTAGGCCGCCATATTGGATTCCAATCCAGCAACAAGAAGCGCTGCTTGGTGCTATTACCCCCAATATCAAATTAGTTCCACATATAATTATATTTTTGTTAATGATAGAATTATATTTTAGTACAAATAAGAATATACATAAAATAAAATTATTCATTTGGAACTGAACCATAAACCAACCAATATTTGTGGCAAAACGAAAACCGGAATAAAAAAATTTACGGTTTGCAGCTCTAGAAAAAATTTAACCACATTGCATCAACAACACATTTTTCTGTATTGTATTTCCACGTAGGACAATCATTTGATAATTTAGTAATAAATCAATGTATGCACAAATGTAGGATTAAACCAAAAAACTAGTTTGGGTGGAATTGCAATACAAAATCTTTCTAGTTTAATAGAATTTTATGGGAGATTAGCAACAAATTATGGTTAGCAACTCTACTATACGAGGCATTGATATTTATTTGCAAAAAAAATCGGTGCCAAAAATTTTAGCGATATGCAGACTTGACATTTATATTAATTAGATCTTCTGTAACAAATTAGTTATTTACTTAAAAAAAAAAGAGTACAACTATAGAAAAAAATTGGACAGTTGGTACCAAATAATATTAATTCTACAACAGAAATAATTATATTTTCCTTAGCAAGTGTAGTATAGGAGGCCACTTTGGATTTGGCGATTTTTCTTCGGATTTGGTGATTTTTATCTAAATGTCCTGGTGAGATAACGAATTCATTCTAAAATATTCCAGTTTCGAGTTGCTGGGTGCGATGCTTCTATTTAATTTAATTTTTTTAAATGTTTTAATTATTTTAAAATGACCATAACTCGGAGGCTCTTCAGGCGGATGTCTTAATTTTCTCAGGTACGTTTCTTCCCGCCGAGACATTCAATATGAGTTCTCAGATGTCAAATTCGGCTCACTTCATCTCCAGATACAGTCTGAAACCCCCCGATATTATTGGTCCTTGTCCCTTTGCGGGGGTGTAAATTTATTTAAATCGTGATTATCTCAGGTTTGGCTGGTCCAATTGACTGAAGGTTAGTATCGTTCAACTCTGCTCGTGACCGCCTTTCGCCTTTGGCCCAGCTTGCCCTGCTAAAGATTTTTAGAAAAATTTTAATCTTGTTACGCCAAAGAAGTATAACTTCTTACGTGCGTACATAAGTACACACACACACTTTTTTTTCCAATCGCTGCTCTTGAAATCGTTTTTGTCAAGCGGTTCAAGTAATCATTGGTAAAAAGTACTTCGACTCGATTAGCGTACATTTTAGGAATATCCGATTTTCACTTGACTCTACAGACGATGTAAAAAAATATAATGCTTTATTACTTTTACAACATTATGGGTATTGAAACTCCTAAGACTTTAAGTGGATATTTTCAATTGCTAAGTGAGATTACAGTACTTGAAAATGCAAAGGCAAAGGTGTTATAAACTGGTAATTAAAAACATTATTTTTAATAACTATTCATAAATAACAACGATTAATTACTTACGCTTTCCTGAGAATGTAATATAAATCTGGTATACCTGAATTCTTTTTATCAGCATTAGTTTTATTATTGGAACACACCCCATATTCATACACTTAATTTATTTTTGTCAATATTTAAGGTGAAAAATGAGAGAAAGATTAATTTTAAATGTTATAGAGAAAATTTTTTATCGAGATGATTACAAAGATACTTAACTTACTTCACTTTTTCAAACATTTAGGATAAATATTAGTAGGTGAAAATTTATTCTTTTCTCCTTCAAACAAATATAATGTAGTTTGTTTTGCAATTTCATCGGCAAGATTTTGAACGAAAGCAGAACGTGTTCCAACTTACCTGAAAAAAGAAAGATACAAAACATAAGAACAAACAAATAATTCTTAATATTGGAAACTTTTTAATAAGAATATATTATTAACTTATATATATATATATAGATAGAGATAGATGATACAAATAAGAAAATACCAGTGCATGTTAATTTTCGGTAACTGCTCACATCATTCCCTAATGAAAAACTATTTACAAAGAATAGCAAAAATATCCTACAATTTTTCTTGTTATTTCAAAATAAAATTGTAATCTTCATTCTAAATTTTACGTTCTTGGTATTTTTTTATGTGTTTGATAACTATTATGGTAAACGAAATTTTTTCTCTTTTTTGTATCTATTAATAGCAATATTTATTTCTGTCAGTCCTTCTCAAGTTGTAAGTGTTTCAAGTATTCAAATAGTTAGTTAAAGAAAATAAAAGAAAATGTAATATCGTTGATAAAAAAAATTACCAGAAAAAAGTTACTAGCATTCAAGATTTTTATAAACACTTTTCAACAACAAAAATATCTATTTTATTCAACGTTCGCACATCACTTATATTTTTTCATGGATCTTTCAAACAAAGCTGTCCAGTAAGTGATGCTGTTGAATTCAATAACTAAGACAGTAAATCAAAAATGAAAAAAATAAAAAATAAAATAAATAATTAAAATAAAAATGGATTCAAATTTTTATTTAAGTGAAGGTTATTCTTTATTTCTCTCGTGAATATATTTTAATGCTCAGTAAAAAAAGGCCTTTAGTTGAAACAATAAACACGTTAAAATTGTCTCATTATGGAAAATGAGGTTATATCGGGAGAAAAAAAATTTAATATTTTTTTTTAGTATAAAACAAAACTTATACACCGTTGGCCACCGTAAATGCAACACCCTGAAGGAAGCATGCAAATAACATGAAATTTACATGTATTAGCGGAGGTGAGATATGCAAATGATTAGAATTTCAGGGCAGACACACATCACGCGCCTGTGGCGCCATCTCAAAGCGCTATTTAAGGCTTGGAGATTTCGACGATTTCAAGTTCGGCAATTGTGTTTTTCTTGTGGTTTTTTCAAAAAACGATCAGTTATGTCTTGTAGAAAACAGCGATCAGCTTTTGATCAAGTATCTGAGTTTGACAGAGGAAGGATAGTGGCCTGCCGAGATTGTGGATTATCTTTCAGGGAAATCGGTAGTCCTGTTGGACGAAACCAAACAACTGTAATGCGGTTATGTGACCGTTGGATGCAGGAGGGTACGACGGACCGACGTGGTCGATCGCATCCACCTCAGTGCACCACTTCACGTGAGGACAGGCAAATTGTGCGCATGGCAGTGAAGGATCGCTCAGTCACATCATGAACCATAGCACAGCACATTGAGTCTGTAACGCATCATTCAGTATCTGCGCGTACCATTCGACGCCGTTTACAGCAGAGTTTTCTGTCCGCAAGACGTCCATTGCTTGGTCTACCCTTAACGCAGAACCACAGACGTCTTCGCCGCCAATGTAACAATGAAAGAAGGATGTGGGTGGTAGAATGGAATGAAGTTATCTTTTCTGACGAGTCATGCATCTGTCAGCCACACCACGATGGTCGGATTCGAGTCTGGAGACACCGTGGAGAGAGGATGCTGAATAGCTGCGTTATGCACCGCCACACTGGTCCTGCACCGGGTATTATGGTATGGGGCGGTATTACATATCACTCTCTCACTCTTTTTCTACGCATTGCCGGTGCTTTAAGCAGCCAGGGCTACATCTCCGAGGTGTTGGAACTAGTTGTCCTTCCTTACATTCATGGCTTGGCCACAGCCATACTTCAACAGGATAATGCGCGACCACATGTGGCACGTATTGTCCAAAGGTTCTTCGTCAATCACCACATTGAATTGCTTTCCTGGCCGGCTCGCTCTCCGGATCTTTCGCCGATAGAAAGCATGTGGTTCATGGTTGCTATACGATTGACCCAGATTACACCCCCAGCTGCCACACCAGATCAACTTTGGCAACGTGTGGAAGCTGCTTGGTCTGCTGTACCCCAAGAACACATCCAAAGTCTCTTTGAATCTATGCCGAGACGTGTGGCAGCATTGATCTCCTACAATGGCGGCTACTCTGGCTACTGATTCTGGTAGAAACCACATTTCACAGAAGTCTATAAATTTAATCATTTGATACTTGGTCAACATGTTATCTAGAAAATAAATTTTGTTGTGCTATCTCTTGTCTTTCGCCGGTGTTGCATTTGCGGTGCCTAGCAGTGTATATATCGGACAGATAAGTAATGTGCTGATTCTTAGTTACCTTTTTAAAAATCACCTCCATTAAAAGTCAATTTAAAAAAAATCGGATTATATATTTAATAACTGTAAAAACTTCACACTTTGTTAGTTTAAATAAATTAATATAAAAAATGTCCATCCATTTACTCAAAGCAAAGCAACCAATCCATAGGGTTGAATTCTTACTGATTTTGCATACAGAAGCTTAATTTCGTCCTCCAATCCCTTGACGGAAGGCAATAGAGTTGAAGATTGTAATAGCGGTTCGATACACAGAAAGAAAAATCCATTCCAAGCTTGCTTTTCTTTACTTACTCTAAATGAGATTATACAGAATGGAGTAACTCAATACCATTACCTTCATTTTTTGGCTGCATTGTAGTAATAGTATTATTGAATACCTTTCGTAGATATGCACTTTGAAAACGCTGTGACCTCTTTTGAATTTCTTAATGAAAAAAACCGACTGAAGCACGCAATTAAAGTCTTAATGCAATTAAACTAAAAGAAATTTTTTATAATACAAATAGCAAGGGAATTATTACGTATTTTAGCAAGTTTTATGATATAATAAACAAACAGAAAGTGAATCATTATATATCTTAGTAAGTCTTATTATATAATTTAATAACTTGAGATTTATATAAAAGTTTATTAAAAAATTACATAAAATAAATATTATTTTTCTTGGCATATAGTACAATGACTATGTATAAAAACATTTAATTTCCCTTCCTTTTTCACAGAAGAGGCCTGTGAAATAGAGGCCTGACTATATTAGAATTCTCTACTTCCTTTTTATCTCTGTAGAGTTGCACTCCAAAAAAAAATTTTCTTCACAGTTTATTTGCTTTAAAATTTTTCTAAAAGGAATAATTATTTTAATAAGCTACGTTTATCATGCTGTATCAAAGCAACTTACTTAAAGTGTAAGTAATGATCAGAAAAGAAATTTCATAATAAGTATCCGAAGATCTGATAATTTTTTTTTCTAGGAGAGATTTTCCCACACATTTGTACAGAAAGAAATAAAAACCAAAACAGGGGTAGTCTAGAAGTTATGGTTACGGACAAGTGGCGTGGCCGCGGTAGCCTAGTGGTCAAGGTATCGGATCGTGGCAGGCTTGTCACGAGTTCGAGCCCAGTACCACTAAATACCCACGGTGTAAGAGAGCGATGCACGTTAAATCTGTCGGTAGCTGAAACGTCCTCCCGTTTGTGTGGTGTGGTAGTTAGGAGACGGGGTGCAAGCTCAGGTGTCGTCCTCGTCACCTGACCATTGTTCAAAATTACGAGGTCCACCGCCAAAAGCCCTCGGGTAGCTGAACAGTGCAACGGTAATATTCACTCACTCACTTACGGACAAGTGGCAGATGTCTCATCAGTTCGAACCCACTGAATACTCGCCGCGTAGAGGGGTCTCGAAGTTTGGGGAGGGGTGGCAGCTCAGGTGTCATTCTCGTTAGTTGACCATGGTTCAAAATGAGGAGATCCACAGCCAATAGTCCTTGTATTACTTTATAGAGCTACGTTAATAAACACTCCCTCCTCCAACACATTGGTGTAGTGTTAAAAGACATTATCATTTGTTGTATTTTTCCAGGAAATTATCACGTTTACCGATGTTTAGTCAAAAAAAAATGGACCCATTAAGACGACCCATTAAGAAGCATATTATATAAATGCACTATTACTTATCCTATTTTATGTGTATGTCCTGAATAAAAAAATTATGATCTGTTTATTTAAAAAAAGCATTAACCATCGAATTTTCTTCCTTGACGACTTGGAATCAATTGAAACAAAAGCATTATTTAATTTTTCAAGAAAGCTTGAACCACAAGAACACTTTTTGAATTAAATGGAAAAAATGATTGGAATGAAGAGATCTTGTAGACGGTTAAGAAAAAGGAGAAAGATATAGACATCCAGGAAAAACTATATTAAGAGGTTTCTTGGAAGAAAGTACTTGAAAAAAAAATTTTTTTTTCGAAGAATATCATTGTAATTCTAAATAACTATCTCAGAATTTACTTCTAGTCTTTACTAATTCAATAAACAAACATATATTACTCTTGTATAGTTTCCTCGAAGCAAAAGCATTACCTATTGGCGCGTAAACATGGCATCGACGTCCTAATAAGCAAAACTACATTTTAATCTGCCGCTGGATTGATTCTCAAAGAAACAAGCTTCGAATACTTTAGTGTTCACAAGACATTTTTATCAAAACATTTTTTTTTCTTTGTATACGTAGGTCACGAAATCTCCCACGCATATGCTAATTGAATAAAATAGAAAGAAAAAACTGCAGGAAAACACTCGTAACTTTGCCTGTGTAATTATTAATGAGATAAAATGGAAAAAAGCTGTTAATAATTCAAAAATAAATATTCAGGAAAGGAAATAACAATTGGAAAAAAAGACTTGAACATAATTTGGAATTCAGAGAATAATATAGTAGGCATTGTAAATAATTAATTTTCTATTAAATTAAAGCGAGGTTTTTGATAACTTAATTTTTATTGGAATTTAGTTATGTTAAAATACTTTACCTTTATTGAGAGAGAGAGAGAGAGAAATTTGAGCTTTATCGGTGAACATAATAAATGTGTGTGTGTGGTTGGTCACTAGTTTTATATTTTTAACTACATTTTAGGCTCAATTTATATATACCATTAGTGTATTGTCTTTTTTTTCAAAAGAAAAAACTGTGTGCTTTTTTCTTCTATTACTTATTGCCTTTGAATATTAATATAATTAATGATTCTATGAATATTGCATATTTTTTTGTATTGAAGCCATTTGGCATTTGATTCTATTCGACTGCTGAAGATGTAAAGAATTTGAACGATAAAGAAAACGCAACATTCAATGCAACAATAGGAATTTTTTTTACCCCAAAATTAACTCTTTTGACACGTAAAAGAAAATAGAGGTTCCTCACCGAGTCTTTTTAACCAATTCATCTGAGGAAACTGCGTTTGATAAAAATGCATGTGTAATTTACGTTTTAGACAGATACCTAACATCCTGCTCTAAAGAAAGGAATATCTAAAATATAAAAGGAATTATCCTATATTTTAGACGCGTATCATTTATAATACAAGTATGTGGTATTTCAAAATAACAAAAAGTAAAACAACTTGTTCAATGCGCGTCTTTAATTAAGAAAAACATTTTCAACTCTTTCTCAGAGTTATTACAGTGTTTTTAATTGGTCATATCAGCACTGATGCATTTCAAATGAAGGAAATGAATTAATAATTTGAAACGCAAGCAGGAATTTATAAAAAGAGCCAAGTACTTTAAAAAAATATTTCAAAAGATTTTTCTTATAAAGCATGGGAAAACATAAATAACTTCTACTTGGTTGACATCAACACACTGCTTTTTATGTAAGCAGTGTTTTTATGTATGCATCACAAAGCTGGATATTTTATGAACATTTCATACCTAATAATGATGAATAATTCAATTCTTAAGATTCAAATAAATATACAAAAAGTTTTGAATTCATTGGAAGTCAGAATTTAATGCTGGGTTAGCTACTTTAATTATTTAAAAAATGTAATCTAATAATTATACTTGTGAACTAAATTCATTCATTGTTAAAGATGTAAAAGCCATATGCAGGTATATTTACTTATGGTTAATAATGCGATCCTCTCTCTCTCTCTCTCTCTCTGTCTCACATGCATCTCTCTCACTCTCTCTTTATATATATACAATATTATATTTCTCTGAAAATAGGTCCTAATTGAAAAGTAATCCCTAGCATGAATTCTCAGGTTGCTCACAGCCTATTCCTAAAGCCTTAGTTCAGATTGTCAACCAAATGGGTGCCAAATATAGCTGAATGAGCAATCGAAGTTCAGGTACAATACACAATTACTAGCAAATATAGACGTGGTTCAAACTTATTAAAATCTTCACTGTTAAATATGTTGTGATTTGTAATGCATGATTAGCATCGGATTATATAATAAATTTTATAAAGGAAAACTATTTTGATTATCTTTTAAGAAAAAGTTATTCTGCCGAGTTCAGGAAAATATTCTAGGGATACCGCCAAGTATAGAAAAAGAGTTGTGGAAAACTCCAGCGGTTCAAATGTTCGGCCTAAAAGAAGTTGGATTTTCGAACAGTCTGGAAATGACGATCAGAGAGTAGGATAATTTCAAGTCAATAGGTGGACGAAGTAAATGCAATGTCAATGTAGATTATTTCCTGGCATCTACGTATGATATTCTGCGAATCCCAGCATCGGCGTATTAATGATAAAAGTTGGGTTGTTCGCAGGACTGATATCAAAGCGCTCGTCTTTCACAGCAGCATAACAATTGATAAATGGCTTCCTTCAGCAAGCCATCGTCATAAAGCTTCATGAGGATGCTTCAGAATATGATATGAATGTGTATTGGATCAACTATTCAGCATAAAAATGATGTTACCTAAAAATAAGCTCTGATGCCTTTTTGGCAGCAGAAATGAATACAAGACCGTGCCTTATTTTCTGAGAAACATACCATGTGTATATATATATACGTCGCACATACACACACACAACACAAATGATATTTGGGGGATTTAAAGCTTAGAATTGCATTTTCTAACTAAATTCCATCAAAGATCATTGTGTGCAAAAATGGGAGCAATATGTTTTTATTATCATATTTAAAGTGAAAGTTTAAAGAATGAGATACCTTCCATGCAGAGTCAGCCTTGTCTCTTGACTAGGATCCAAAGCTCAAGGGTCATCGCCAATAAAAAATTTTGTAGCTCGAGTACACCGTTAATGAAACATAATAGTTATGACAAAAGTAAGTGTATACAGTTTTACCACTAAATCCGTATATTCTATGTTTTTTAACCGAAAATGATTCTATTCTAATAAATTTACTTTCTTTTTTGCGACTTGCATAATACAATATATTCTATACAAAATTTGCAGTGTTCTCTAATTTCAAAAATATATTTTTTTCTCTATTCCGTAAGAGTATTATATAATTGTAATATATGCACTGAAGAGCCAAAACACTGGTACACCTGCATAATATCGTGTAGGACCCCCAAGAGCACGCACGCAGAAGTGCCGCAACACGACGTAACATGGATTCGATTAATGTCTGAAATAGTGCTGGAGGTAATTGACACCAAGAATCTTACAGGGCTGTCCATAAATCAGTAGAAGTAAGAGGGGGTGGAGATCTCTTTTCAACAGCACGTTGCAAGGCATCCCAGATATGTTCAACAATGTTTATGTCAGGGGATTCGGTGGCCGGCGGAAGAGTCTAAATTCAGAAGAGTGCTCCTGGAGCCACGCTGTAGCAATTCTAGACGTGTGGTGTGCCACCCTGTCCTGATGAAATTCCGCAAGTCCGTTGAAATGCACAACGGACATGTGGATTGGTGCAGGTGATCAGACAGGATGCTCACGTACCTGTCACCTATCAGAGTCGTATCTAGACGTATCAGGGGTCCCATATCACGTCCACTGCACACGCCCCATACCATCACAGAGCCTCCACCAGCTTGAACAGTCCCCTGTTGGCATGTAGGCTCCATGGATTCATGAGGTTGTCTCCATACCCGTACACGTCCATCAGCTCTATTCAATTGGAAACGAGACTCGTCAGATCAGGTAACGTGTTTCCTGGCATCAACAGTCCAATGTCGGTGTTCTCGGGCCCAGGTGAGGCGTAAGTCTTTGTGTCGTGCAATCAACAAGGATATACGAGTGGGTCTTCGGCTCCGAAAGTCCATATCGATGATGTTTCGTTGAATGGTTTGCACGTTGACACTTGTTGGTGGCCCAGCATTAAAATCCGAAGCAATTTGCGGAAGGGTTGTACGTCTGTTATGCTTAATGATTCTCATCAGTCGTCGTTAGTCCCGTTCTTGCATGATCTTTTATGGCCGCAGCGATGTCGTAGATTTGATGTTTTATCGGATTTCCGATATTCACGGTACACTCGTGAAATGGCAGTATGTGAAAATCCAAAGTTCATCGCCACCTTAGAGATGCTATGTCCCATCTCTCGTGCGCCGGCTATAACATTACGTTCAAACTAACTTAAATCTTGATAACCTGCCATTGTAGCAGCACTAACCTATCTAACAACTTTGCAGTGGATGGCAGTTTATTTTTGGACATCTGGACTAATACTCAGTCTTCAATCCCATATCTTAGAGTCTTTGATGTGGAGTTTGGCTTTCGTTAGATTTCTCAGTCTGCGGAGTTGCATGCAGGGCTACTGGCTACGACGGTGGAATCCGGGAGGCGGGGCTTAAGGTGATCTTCATGTCGTGGAAATTTTGGTATTGCTGAGAGCTAAGTGGGTGCTCTCTCATTGGTTGGAGGTGGAAGTGAATACAGCCTCTGGCTGGTTGCCCATGGGGGATAGTTAATATTAGAAAATAGAAAGTGGGATACGCTTGTTCAGTGGGATAAAATTAAGAAAAATAATTAAAGAAAATAAATAAAACAACTTTGCCTGACACTCGTTGTTTTATATAGGCGTTGCCGACCGCAGCGCCGTACTCTGATTGGTTCCATATCTTTTTATTTGCATACACATGCCTGTACCAGTTTTTTTGGTGTTCTTCAGTGTATATATATATTCTTGAAATTCTCAATTAAAAACCCCTTTACGTACAAAATCATATCGACTTTCAGTGTGAGTCATTCAATAAGCTTAAATAACCATACAATAATAAAAACAAAATTAAAATAAACAAAATAAAAATTTGATTGTCACTAAAATGAATTTTTTAAAATGGTGGGATTTTGAATCATTCTCTGGAATTATTTTAGTACAGCCATCTAACCGATTCATGCTCTTTAATTAAAATAATATATTCTTCTGGTATTCATTCAAATACCTCGATTTTATTCATGAAATAGTATTAGACATAATAATAGTTATATTGTTATATAAATTTCAAAGTTATTTAACTAAATAAGTTAACGAACATTATCAGTAATTATGAAAAAATACAAAAAAAGAATCAATACTTGTCATTTATTATCACCATAAATACTCCACACCGCATATTTGTTCTAAATAAAGTAGTACAATCATTTTCATCACAAATTTAATACATTCTTCTAAAAGTTTTCTCAGAACGCATTCACGTAAATAACATATTCAATAAAACTGGCGATACTTGATTTTCTCTTACATATCCCTCACGAAAAGTTCTTCACAATATTTAATAACAATCCACACAAAAATTCCCCCTAAAATGACTTTAAATATTCAACAAATAATCTAGTTCTATAGTACACTTTAGAAATTTCTGAAAGGAACTCCCTAAATCCCCTTCTATCCACTTAAACGAGGAAAAAAAATCGTTGCACCAATAAAGCACTTCAGAAATCCTAGCTTTTCGCAAGTTTAAAGCCGAAATGGTCTTAGAGAAGAAGGGGGGGGGGACCCACGCGAAAGAAAACAATATAGCTTTTTTTACCAGAGAATGTTCTCTTTCCAACGAGAAACACTGCAACTTTACCCTTTTAGATCTCTAAACTTCAGTGAAAAGTGGAGGAAAAGTTATGTTTTTCGAAAACTTAAATATGGGGAAAAGGACTTTCGTTTCCAATTTCTTCTTTTTTTTTTGTTGGACTTTTTCGGTTTTAGCACAAAGTATCTTCTATATTTTAGATTAAGGTTTGAATTTTTTCTTTGATTTCTTGATGTGGCAATTTGTTTTTTTTTTCTTGCATGTTATGAACGAAAAAATATCTATGCATCTTTAAGGGAGTATATATATAGTCAAAATTCTTACTAAAGAGAGATGAATATTCAATAATATTAAAACTCTCTGAAAATTTTTTTATTGCAAGATAATCAGACATAAGATTTTAGAAAGTATATATGAGAAATTAAAAATATAAGCGATTTTAAAATATAAAAATATGGATGCTACAGTATTATAAACATTGCTGACTTAGGACAGCTCTTATACATAAAATAATTTATATAAAAGTTGGGTTAAACATGTTTAGTGGCCAGCCAACCTTCCCCCTTTATGCTAATAATACTGAGCAAAAACCTAATGAAAATAATGGATAGAATATCTAAATCCATTACAAGAAAAAAGTAACTTACCTAAAAATTGCATTCAAAAAGGCAGAGTCCGCGCTAAACCTGAGTACAATTAACAAGTTATTGCCAGATTTGGGACCCAAATGCCAATTCAAAGCATAGGGATGGCTGAATAGTAGCACTTAGCAAAAGTATGAAAAGAATAGAAATAAAATATTTAAAAATGTGTCTACACATACTACCATTACTTTAGTGACACTGGGATTCTATATGAATTAAAAAATAATAATAATAAGTAATTTTATCTAATATTAGAATATGGAGGTAACTATATGTAGGAAAAATTATAAATTTATAATAATAAACTATTAATATTCCAAGGAATTTTAATCCTTACCTATTTAGAATTTCTTTATTCAAATAACTATTAACAAAATTAATTGGGTATTTTTGAATTAAGCAATATTTAGTAAAATATTTATAGTTTTTTTATTTTTTCTGATTTTTTTTAAACTAAAATTTATTGCGTTGTATATAATTAATAACAATATTTCTGAATATAGAAACATGTACATTACTCTCCCAATATATAATATAAGGTACTTTATAATATTGAATTTAAATTCTTCTCTCTTTTATCATAAATATTAGTAACAATATAATATTATCTTTTAGTTTAATTTCTATATCAAGAAAATTTGCTTCATAGTTGTATTAAATAAAGATATTGTGTATAAAAATTAGTGTTAGGTTTAAAATTGTCTTGCTTGCCAAAAATGATAATATCATCTATAGAACGAAAAATGCAATATCCAGATTTATGAATGAAACTCTTTTCAAAGTAATGTAAATATAAATTGGCAAGACACTAGCTAGCAGGGCCACTTTGTGGCAAACCTTTAATCTGATGACAAGAATTACCATTAGAATAGTTCTCTTTTAGTTCAAACCTAAGTAGAGAACCAAATCTATCATAATTAACATTTTTAAATAAATTATCTTGATGTAATTTTACAAGTACATTAATCCTATCAACAACATTAATAGAGTGAAAAAGATCTTCAAAATCTAAACTATAGACTGAAGAGAGAAATATTTTTATATTTAATTTATTCAATGAGTTCTTTACTATTTTTAAGTATGGCTGTGGATTTAAGATTATTTATTGCATCTTGTAATATTTCATGGAGAATTTTACCTAATTTGCTGATGTGTGTATTGAAAACCATTACTAGCTGTTTTAAACTTGACTAGAGTCTTATGAAATTTAGGAGTAAGAAATATATACGGAAATTTAAAATTATTATTATTAATTTGTATTCTTAATTGTTTATGAAAGGCCAAAATGATATTATTTATTTCTCTATCTGAAATTGATGACTTAATATACATATATACATATATATACACTCATGGACAAAAAAATTAGTGCACCAAGAAGGAGTCGTCAAAATGAAACGAAATTTTACATACGTAATGACTACTTTGATGTAATTAAATGATTAGGAAATCAAAGAAAAAGGATAATTCATTTCAGAGAAAAGGGGAAAAGAACGGAGGATTTAATATCCTGTTGAACCCTCTCTAGCGCGAATGCACGATGCGGTACGATCGGGCATTGAGGCATACAAGGTCTGTATGATGTCTTGAGACATTTCGTTTCATATTTGCTGTAACCTTGCCTCCAATTTATTCAGACTCGTCGTCCCAAATGATCCCAGATATGCTTAATTGGAGACAAATTTGGGGATCGGGCAGGCCAAGGAAGGGTAGTAACAGTGTGGAGACAGTCTTGTGACACCCTTGCCGTGTGAGGCCGAGCATTGTCTTGTTGAAAAATGGCTCCTGGGAGCCGTTGTATGAGTGGCAACACATGTGGTTTCAAAATGTCATGGACATACCGCTGGTCTGTCATGGTGCCACGGATCAATACTAGGGGTGAACGAGTATCGTAAGCAATGGCATCCCATACCCTCCCACCAGCTGTGGGAGTGGTGTGTCGCTGTAAAGCGAAGGCAGGATTGAGGTGTTCACCACGGTGTCTCCACACACGAACACGATTGTCATCACTGCTGAGATTGAATCTGGATTCGTCGCTAAAGACGACCTCGTTCCATTTCGCTGCAGTCCAGTTTCCTCTTGCGCGGCACCACTCTAAACGGAGGCGTCGATGGGTGGGCGTCAAAGGCAGCACGCGTAATGGGGGTCACCAGGTGCCTTCGTACAGTTTGTGAAGACACAGGGGCCCCTACCGAAGGTGCTACCTGTGCCTGGATGGTGGCCGATGAAGCAATTGGCTATAACACCTCCTTACAACACAATCAGAGCGACCTAACTGACGAGATACTTGCCTAGCTGACCACCCTGCTTCCATTATGCCGATGATTCTCCCCTCTCAAACTGCGACAGCTGCTCATTTTGTCTTCAAAAACGGCGTAATGGCATATGTACTTCAGCTTTTCCCTTATAAACGATTCAGCAGACTCAAAAAAGCTTTGGTTACCTGTTTTATATTCCAATGAGAATGACGTTAAACGCCCTCTATTGGCTGTACGCAATGCACATCACGCTGCATTTCTAATCATTTGCTTATCTCTCCGACATGTACCTTCATGCCAAGTTTCGTTACGATCCCGCAATTATTTCTTGGTGCGCTAATTTTTTTGCCCATGAGTGTATGTGAATGTATATATATATTTGAGCGAGTGTGTGTACGTAATAATTCCTTTTAATTTCCTCTAAGCAACTTTTTAATTTGTAATGGTTCTGACCCTTCAGGACTCTCGCGTAAATAATTAACTAGCTTGCCCGTCTAACAGGATTTAATCGTGACTATATTTCTTAAAAATTACAATCTCAGCGAATTTAAAGTAAACTTACATATGAATCATGGTACAATACCTTTTCACCAACCACAAGCTCCGTCCAAGGAAGTCCTGTGGATTTTGGAGCTTTCGGTTTCCGCTTCATATAAAAACTCTCGTTTCCAAGGAAAAATTGCCTGTTTCTTGTCCCTCGTCGTATCGCCCACCGGTGCTTGTTTCTGTGATGTCAATACGCTAAATGTAATCCAGTCTTTTTATATGTGTGCGTGATGATCAACAAAAGTGGAGTACTCAAATACCAAATGATGCCTCATCCATTTAACAGCTTTGATATCAATCACCTCATAATGGAATAAAATAATAAAGAAAGCTTACCGCTTGCTAACGATGACATACATACATATATGATAAATTTAAAGTTGCTAGAATCTTAGAATACAAAATCCCATTTCAAAATATCAATGATGTGAATATAAAAAATAATAAAATACCAATGTTTTAAAACAAAATTAAAAATTTATAAGATCGAAATTTATAAACTAACCAAGACAATCCCGGACTTAGGACTGATAAGTATGGTTAAGCTAGTTTGATGGCGCCAAATTTCCCTCTATTGTAACTTGGTAAGCCGATCTGGAAATATCCAAATTATCAAAAATTTAAAAAGTTAAGGCTTAAAAACCTAAGCTATTCACCATCGCATTCTGAAAGATATTGTAACACAAAAATATCAAAATTCTAAAACAACTGAGTTCACAATATAACTGAACCACCAAACATCAAAGATAATGTAACCATCTTTAAAATAGAAATATAAAAAAAAAAACCACTTAAATTTGAAAGTTTAAATTAAGAACCCAGTATATTCACTAACGAAATACCTTGAAAAAACCAACACACAAATATCCTAAATACCTAAATAGCTTAATATGCAACAATTCCTAATTGCACAAATCATCAAAAACTCACCCAAGAGCATCCCAACAAACGATCAGATTGAATGTATTTAATTTCGGAGTATTTTTTCATCACTCCTATAGCACACACAAACCATACATTACTACCATACAACATACAACCATACAAACTTCTACGAACTCCACGTAAATCTAAAAGATCCAAATCCTCAAATCAGAGTTTAAGTTCTTGATATTAGATGCAAAAATTTAAATTTTAATCATTAAAAATTTTAAAATATAGATGTATAAATGTTGGTCTATGTGTGTACCAAAATGTAAACTGTGTGTGAAATATAAATATTCTACACAGCTGGATCACGAACAAGCTGACTTTGGAGACCTAATATTGTTTGGTGAATTTGTATTTGTCTTAAAGCCTATTGTAGAACCTGTCGTAATTTGCCAATTTTATGAATTTAAAAAGATTTTTAAGAATTTTTTATGGTCTATGAATATTTCCAAGAAATTGATAGTATAATCACTCTGTATGCAATTAAAGATAAATTTCTGTATGCTCTTGAATTTATCAATATTATGTGTAGTTAAATTATTATTTTTCATCAAAAAATTTAAAACTATGTTTCTAAATATTGATATGTATAAGCAACTATTCCAGTTTGGGATCTATGTAACATAAAAGTTCAAAGCATATCTTTTATCGTAAATATTACTGTACAGTTTGTTATCAATGATATGTAAATCTCTAAATCCAAAAATTCAACCTTATTCGATTTCAAATTTGTCTGCATCAATTTTAGGATAAAAAAATAATGTTAGAGAGACATTTAAATTCCCTGTGCCACAACCAATAACAATAAGATCATCTATGTATTTGAATAAAAAGTATGATGAATCATTTCTCTCCGATTTGATGGTGTAGGTACAAATTTGTGAGACTATTACTGGTAGGACCACCCCGAGGCAAGCCCCTGATTGGCTTATAAAGATTGTATTACTTACCTATTGAGTGTTTTGCACCTCTCAAAATCAATATTATCCAAACCATATTTCCTACATGCATCGGAAAGTATCTGAATCATATCTTCTATTTCAAAAGAGTTAAATAAGTCTTCAAAATCGAATCCATGTACTGAAAATAACTGTTGTTGCTCAACTTTCTTTATAACGCTTGAACTGTTATATACACTGGTGTGCAAAACTTAAGCAACAGGTGGGTTTATTGCCATAACTTCACCTAAAATCATCTGAGAGACATGAAATTCTGAAATGGGGGAGAGTATTATGTACGTAAAGGATGACGAAAGCATCGGCGCTGAAAAAGGAATACAACGCATACGGTATGGAATCAAACAAAAACAAGCTTTATTGAACGCATAGTATCGTGACTCATGATTGTCTATCCAACAGGAAGAACAACAAGCAGATGTTCCTTAATATGGTATATGCCCTCCCCTTACTACAATGTTTGCTTTGCACCGTCTCCGCATACTCAGAATCAGCTGGTGCAACATTTCTTGAGGTAGGAGTGCCCATTCCTCAATCAACATCTGTTTGAGTTGTTGGTTGTACTCCGGATGATGTGAGCGTGTGGCAATACGTCTCCCCAAAGCATCCCACACATGTTCGATGGGATTTAAATCTGGGGAGCACGCTGGCCAATCCATTCGAGTGATATCTTCACTTTCCAGCAGCTCCTCAACAGCAAGAGTGCGATGTGGCAGTGCATTGTCATCCATAAAGATGAAGTCTGGGCCAATGGCACCTCGGAAAAGATGCAGATGGGGAAGAAGTACCTCCTCACAATAGCGATCCCCGGTTACAGACCCTCTGTCGAAAATGGGAAGCTCAGTTCCGCCGTTCAGCATAATGCCAACCCAGACAAGAACTCCAGGACCACCGTAACGATGTCTTTCCTTGATGTTACTGGGATAAAACCGGGTCCCGATCTCTCTCCAAATCAAAACGCGTTGAGAATCGCTTCTGGTACTGAACCGACTCTCATCCGTAAAGAGAACACGACTCCATTGATCAGTTGTCCAGTTTTTGTGCTCTCTGTCCCACTGTAAACGGTGGCTTCGGTGGCCATCTTTCAACGGGAGGCAGCGTTCAGGACGGCGGGTGAACAGGCCCCCTTTGTGAAGGCGTCTGGCCACAGTAAACCGCTACACTTGTCGACCTGTTACTGTACAGTTTCTGAGCAATGGCGCTTGTTGACTGCTGTCGAACTTTTTTCGCCTGCAGGATGATATATCGGTCATCCCCTGCAGTTGTCGTCCTCGGGCGGCCACACCAACCTTTCTAACAGCTGTACCTGTGGTTTGGAACGCTTTCCAAGCGCGCGAAACGACACTTTTGTTGATTCCGAACTCTGCAGCTACACTGGTGACAGTACGCCCCTCCTCCAGCTTTCCGATCATTCTTCCACGTGTGAAGTCATCCAGGTGATTTCTTCTAGCCATATTTCACGAACTGACTCACTGGCACTTGGAGAGAATATGGTGAATTGCGTCTCCGTCCTTCATTTCATTCTACTGTTGAGCAGCGCGCGCCGACATCACGCGTTTGGCGTACGCTCCCATCGCTTCTGACGTTTTGTTCCTGATATTTGCATACGCATGACGTTTCTACTGACTTACGTGTTCCCTCTACTGATCTCCAGACCTCCTTTTCTGCAATTTCATGGCTATCTGCTAAATTTTTACATTGTTGCTTAAGTTTTGCACACCAGTGTATATATATATATATGTTTACTCATTTTAACAGTATTTCATACAAATTATTTTTAATTTCTATAACAAGTAAGTAGTCTTTATTAATTTTTCCTGTCACAATTTTACTTAATATTAGCATTAGTGTATTTTATTTTCTAATGATGACATATTTATAGTACTTCCTACTTTCCCTACAGCCCAGTAGTATAGGAAAATTACAGGTGAAGGTTGGCTGGCTACAAAACATTGTTTAAACTTGCATTTTTGGTTCCTAAGGCCAAGAGTTTGCTATTGCACTACTGTGACTAATATTTCGTTCTATTCTGTCTAATTATACTTAGGATTATAACTATTTGTATAAATTAATATTTTGTGAATTATATATATATGAAATATTTCTATATATAATATTGCTGGCGAGTAGTAGGGATAACTGTAGTAATCCTGTAAAGACGTGGCGAGTGGTAATGATACTGTAAGGAAAGGACAGGGCGTGGCCAGTGGAAGGGATTTCTTAATATTGAATCCATTTTTAATTATGGTTAATGTTGCTTACCGATAAGATTGACGAGGCAGTCTTGTGATTACTTAAATCCGTTTTATTCCACATTCAACATATTGCGTTCCAACATAACAAGAAGCAGACAAGAAGGCACAAAATACAGAACAAAGAAAACTAAAATACTACGCGCTGCAGCCGGCTACATGTTGAAGGCATACAAAGAAGGGCGGGATTTCCAGAAATCTCGGCTTATATAGGAAGCTCAAGTCACATGGTATGAGCGAGTGGATGGATGGAATTCCAAAAGTTTCCGTTAGGTAAGTATTTAGGTAAAATAATTAAACAGTTGTCCTGAAGGACTATATCATAGATAAATCAAGAGTTATTAAAAATTAAATTACTGGGAATTATTACATCCCCCCCCCCTCCGCAAGACACGTGCGTGCACCAGGGTCCTTGGTCCACACCCGTATCCTATAAAAATACCAAGTAAAACATTGAAATTTAGATTGACAATATTTTTAAAATTTCCCTTCACTTTAACACATGAAAATGATTTTGAACATGGAGAATATGTGGTTAGAAAAATATTAAATAAATATGAATTAATAAATTATAAATATAAATTTACACAATACGAAAATATCAAAATAAGATTATTGAAATAAAATGGAAACAGAAAATAAATTTTAAAAATAGTTGTGCTTTGCTGTGATTAGAATAAAAGTTTACACTGTCTTCCTTTTACAAGAAATAGATCCACACGAAAAACTTAGCTCGTAGAGTTTTGAATAAAAAGTAATACTAATAAACTAACAACGAAAAAAATTTATTTCCGTCTGCGGTTGTGATCTGCTATAGTGCCTGTGGTTGAAACATATTTAAAGCTAGTTTAATTTTTAAACAGCTTAAGATGATAAACTTATAATATCATTTAGAGGGTGAACCATGCAATTTGTTTCACATAACTTTTTGTAAGAATCTTTTACTATAGTAGTTCTTTTCCTGAATGAAAGAAAGCAGATGTGTCAATCAGAACAATTAATAAATTTCTACAGAACAGTATGGTTGCTTTCTAACAATTAGAAAAAATTTTTTGCAATAGGCATAAAATTGAACATTTAACTGGTATAAAAGCTGTTTTAATTTAAATAAATCAAGGGTTGCTCTCACAGAAATAGCGACAAAAGTAGTGCTTTGGTTAATACATCTAATAAGGTTTTATTTAATGTAGTATATATTACAATATATACTACATTTCGAAACTGCACATGACAGAACGAATCATTCATTTTAGAGATCTTTTATAATTTTCTTGTTTATCATTCAAAGTACAAAATATAGATATATCTGGGACACTAGCATGTTTTTATTAAAGTAGATGTCACAAAAGTATATTCACCTATCTACAACAAATCTTAATTCTAACATTTAACTAATAATATCTACTTAGAATTAAATTCCAACTTACAAATTTTGTACATTCCTATTGGTATTAAGTACAATTAAGTTTCTGGAGAACACGCGTAGATTATAAAATAATATTCATATCTGTAACAAATCCAAATATTCTAGTTCAACAAATGATACTGACTAGCATTAAATTTTACACACTCACCAATTGACTTTATCTCTCATTCCACACTCTCAGCGATGATTTCGCACTGTACATCACCAAAATTCGATACCGATTATTACATAAGTACTTTCTCACACGCTGCTTCACAACTTCGACAACGAACACGAAAGCGAAGAGCACGCTATTGAAATGAAAGCCCCTAATTGCGGAAGTTGGGACTATTTGAAGCCTCGCAAACTCTTTACGTGCACATTCCGCAGAATTACAGTCAATATTAACACTGGGATTCTCTTGGCCCTTATCAATTAAACACGGCTGAACGCTTTTCCGAAATCTCTCAATAATAGTTACTCCATCGTCACGCTGCTTGAAGATGGCTTGGAAATCAATGGACTATCAACAGAATGAGTATTAAAGGCGTAAGATGGAGTCTCATAGAAGGAAATTTCAACATAACATCTTTACACTCTTTTTTCTGAACGTTTGTAGTTCATAGTCATTTATTGGCATACGGAATCCCATTCTTACATAGAAACGGGTAAATAAGAAACCAAATATACTGCTGGCCATTAAAATTGCAACACCAGGAAAGAATGATCTGACGAACGTCAAAATCCCATGTAAGGATGAAAAGGGTTTTGGGATATGCATATGATTAGTATTTCAGCGCATTTAGACGATGTACAAGCGAGAAACGACATCTAACGCACTGCATAAAAGAAAAGTTGTGTAGTGGATTTCTCATTCGGAAAGCTCTTTGTAAGGTCTAAATTTGCTCAGAATATCGCATTACGCCACGAATAATAAGAAGAAATGCTTACCAGCATGTGTAAGTATTCGATATAGGCAGGATTGTTGTCTATGGAGAGTGTGGATTATCGTTCCATGATATCACCTGCCGCATTGATCGAAAGCCAATCACTGTCATGCGAATAGTGTATCAATGGGTTGTAGAATATCATACTGAACGACATGCAGGATCTCCAAGCCCTCCCATAACGCCCGAGAGAACAGATTTATTGTGAGGTCGACCCACAAAACCGTACAACTACATCACGAACCATTAGTCAGAAAATGGGCGTGTTTGCAGCACGCCCAGTATCCACTCGTCCGGTGCCCGACGTTTGAAGTAGAGTGGACTGTCAGCACGGTGTCCATTACTCTGGCTTCCCTTGAAAATGCAGCATAGAGAGAGATGACGACTCTGGTGCACTGAACGATAAAACTGGATACAAGAGTGGACAATATCGTTCTTTCAGACGAGTCCCGGTTCTGCGTGCAGTATTCTGATGGCGTCTACGTGTTTGGAGGCTCCGTAGAGACCACTCGTCACTTGCTTGTATTCATTACTACCATAGTGGCCCAGTACCAGCTGTGATGGTTTAGGCAACCATTGGGTCAACGACACGCACATTTCTAGTTCGGATAGACGGAAATTTGAACGTAGATCGGTACATTTCTGGCATCTTACGTCCGATGATTGTGACTTATCGTTGAGGCCTGCTAACCTCCCTCTACCAACAAGATAATGCAAGATCACATGTTGCACGTTGTGTTCTGACCTTCCTCGAAACACAGGAAATTCGATTGTTACCCCGGCCAGCACGGACTTCTGATCTGTCACTCGTTGAAAATATCTGGTCTTGGGTTGCCGGAGAGACTTGCCCCACCACGCCTTTCTAACTAATACGATTGATGAAGTGTGGCAGAGACTTGAAGCAGCATGGTATGAAAAGCGCATTTCTGTCACCAAAGCCCAGTTCGATTCCATGCCTAACAGGGGTAAGGGCCGTTTCAGTTTCAAGGGGTGGCAACCGTTTCTACCAATTTTGCCCCTCTGTAAGCCCACAAACTGTTTGCAAATTTAATCATTTTATCTTCCTACCATATAAATATCTTTTCTTTTTTGTATTTGCTTTTCTTCGTGGTGTTGCAATTTTAATGGCCAACTGTGTATATTTGGAAACTAGTTTGAACCCATTCTTGGTCGGCGTCGCATCTCATACGTTCCGCGTTTTTGTGTCCGTATGGTCATTATCACATGCCTTGAAACGGAGAGAAAACATGAAACAGAATTGATCGCTACGAACACGTCTATTGAAATTCCGAGATTTTTTCTTTAGTATTTCTTAATATTTAAATGGGATAACGCATTTAATCCTACTTCCTTCAAAATTTTTGCAGTGAGAATGCCTGTTTGGAATTGAAATCCAAATTATTTTGTATTTTCAGTCATTTCACTTTCATTAGTGTTATTTTTGCGTGTCAAAATAGCTTTTATGATGGATTCAGAGAGGGATTTCGTGAACTTAGTTTCTATCTTACGGAGGCGTCACTTGACCAAGGATCAAAATGACGAGGTCCACTGCCTTCATGTTGCTTTATAGTGCGACGTCAGTAAAACTCTCCCTCACTCACTTGGAAGATGCTAGTTCTTATTTTTATGAAGTAATAATATTTATTCAGAGTCCAGTGAATCAGAAGACGAGCTCAGTGAGGATATCAGTAGAAGTCAAATACCGTGCCCATTTCTTGCGTCATTTTAATAGCTATTTTTATGTAAACACTTCAAAGCAGCCTCTTTACTATATATTGTATCAGAGTGGACTTTTTAAAATTTAAAACTTGAGTGGATTGCAGAGAGAAGGGGGGGGGGGTATATGTGAAGGGGACCACACATTTGACCACCAGTAGGTGAAACAAAAAAACTGCTTAGTGATAAAAAAAAATAACTTGTAATTTCGAACTTAGGATGGAACATATATTATTTTTCAGCAATCAAAGCATGTTTTTCGGGGGTCATAAATTTGGAAAAGAATTCAACTACAAAGGGCTTAAATTTCGATCGATAAGAGACTAGAAAAAGATCATGTCAATGCAGAACATATTGCGGATTTTATTCTTAAGTTTCTTTCAAATCTTACTATCTATTAACTTGTAACAAAGTGCATTTTCAAAACATAGGAACATCTTTTACTATTTCCTTCATTAAAATATACATTATATGTAAGTGATACAAGTTCATAAATAAATTTTGCATCTTAACAGACAAAATAATTTGTTCCTACCTAAATTTCACTCACTATCATATTTTAATAACTATAATAAGATATGGAAAATTGAAGTATTACGTGAATTTCGATTATTTTACATTGAAAACACATAACGATTATTTTTGTATTTCAATTAATTGCCTTTATTTCTTCTTAAACATGAATTCTTTAAAAAATTCATTTAAATTTTCCTACAGATAGATTTCTCAAATATTATGTAAACGTGATTGGAAATAAAAGTAATTTTAATTTATCAAAGTAATATGAAGTCAAACTTCTTCAAAATAAAATTAGAACTTAAATTTTAAGAAGATAAGTTCCAATTCGCATTAATAAAAAATATAACACTTTTTGAACAAGTTTAAATAATTCTTTCGCTTATTTCAATTTTTAAAAATGATATTCACTTTTAGAAGTATGCAAAAAATAAGAGTTTCTGCTTTTGTCGATGATTTCAGTGGTTTAAAATTTCCACAATAATTTTCTTGATCATTTCACGTTCATTAAATTATGGAACGTATATATATATATATATATATATATATAAAATTCCTAAGACAAACTTCCCAAACAGCAATCCAATTGCCATTTTGCTCCAGGATACACTAAAAGGTTCAATAGGAATTTTTAAATGTTTTGGTACATTTGAAAAGCAGCGTTAAAAGATCTTGAATACAAATTTTATTTTTATCGATTTCAATTGATTTTATTCTTTTTTTATCTCCACCTGAATTTCTTTGAAGTAATTCGCATTTCTTATTGGAAAAAAGAGCTCATTTCTCTTTAAAAAAGACGAAAGAATTCTTACTAATCGAGATCAAAAGACAATAATATAAGACAAACTTTCTCTCAAGTCAGTTTTTCCTCTACAAAAGGAAGTAAGCACAACTTTACTTCCGTTCTTTGATTCCTTAAAGATCAGACTCACAAATGATCCTAAAAGGAGATGCACCTCTTCATAAGAATTAATAAAGAAATTTAGAGATTACACGCAAATAAAAAAAATGTCAACAAATATATAAACAAGCTGCACAATTTATTGGATAAATCTGTGAGGAGTGGCCAACATATCAAGCTCACCCATTCTTAGAATGTTGACCTTTAGAGTTATCATTTGATCCCATTTTTTTAATCCGGGACCCAGAAAATGTCAATAAAATCGCAACCAGAGAAATAACTCAGCTCTAAGCAGGATTATTTCCTTGGAACTGAAACGTGTATGTTTTAGAATAACAACGACCTTTTTAGTAATACATATTATGATAAATAAAATAAAATAAAAAATATCTATTAAACAATCGATATTTATTTTAAAACTAATTAAAAGGATAAATGCTCAATTAAAATAATATCTTTCACATGTATGAGTATTATTTGAACAATAAATAATATAGGAAATAATTATTAAAACCTTTTTCACTTATTTTAAATGTTTTAAATACAAACTGAGCTCTATAAAATAATTTTATAAAGTATAGTAGCTATACAATTTTATAATGCGCAAAATAAAAAATCTCGCAAAAGGTTGTTCCCCATAAGAAAAGTACAAACATAAAAGTATTTTAAATATAAAGACACACACAGTCAAAGCCGGGTCTACATATGGGCTAAATGGGCTGCAGCCCAGGGCCCCGTTCTCCGTAGAAGATAACAAACAGAAAATGACGCTTGCAATCAAAATATTAATAAAATATAATAAACCAGTAAAAAATACAAATCAAAAATAAAATACCCAAAATACCATATAAAATTTATTTTTATTTTTGAGAGCAACAGCAGTTTACTTTTGATCTGCCACCCTACCATCGAATACGCAGAAATTAATAATTAATAAACAGAGGCTCTATCATAGAGCGGCACCGACGAGCATCGAGCATTTATACAAGCGTAGTAGCACGTAGCCATTTATTTTTGTGCAATAATAATTCTAAGTTACAATAATATACTGATTTGGTGATGTGTCCTGTGCATAATACCTAAAATCAAAAGATACTTAGGTACCTGTTTATTCAAGTTTCAAGTAAAAAGTTGTAACGGGTCTATCCGCAAGCCTCTCTCTAATCCTCTTGGGGAAATTTAATTCTTTTAAATGTTGTTCTCCCTCTCTCTCTCTCTCTCCATTGAAAACTTTCTCCCAAAGAAGAAGACACGGGTTATATAAATGAAGGCTTACATTTAAGCATTTTTAGGTATGAGAGAGAGAGAGAGAGAGAAAGAGATGTTAGGAGTTAGATGATAGAAGTTAGTGATCAGTGATTAATGGAAAATCGTTGAAAGCTAGTCGAAAGTGGCTTCACGATTAATTGCTTAATATTTGAGATCGTTAAGTGACGATTTAGTCAATAAGTTATAATTGAATAATACCAACCAGAGGTTGAATAACCAAAAAAGGAACTACGGTAATTCAGACTGCAAGTAAAAAAGAGTTCTAAGCTTAAGTTAATTGAATCAATAAAAATTATTAAATATCCTTTCTACCATGTAGTTGCTCCTATACTTCATAGAAGTGTGCATTTCCTACCCTGGGTTGTTGAAATATAGCAAAGGAATAATAAACTAGATTTGTTCTGACTATGGCTGATTTTTATTTTAACTCCCATACACCAATGAATGGGGCGGCTGGTTCATACAAAGTAAGTAGCAATAAACATTTCTAAATTATTTAAGTAGGAAGATATTAAAGTTATGATTAAGTATTTTCTGTTTTTTCAATTTTTCAAATATTGAAAACATCAGGATTTCTCGTAAATGTGTATGTTGTCTTAAAATTTGTGATGTGAATAACTTAATTACTTCTAGAGGAAGGAAAAATATAACAATCCTTTTATGTGGTATATGGAGATTTCCCACGAATATTTTATGGACAAAATTAAAGTGGTCTTGATTTTTGTAGTAAATCGGTGCTTTTAAGTATAGGTAGCAACAGCAAATAATAGATAACAACGGAAAAACAATATTTATTTCTGTGGGGCAAATAACTCTAAAGTTTATTTTTATAAAAATCCCTTTAAACTGATGGGCCAATAAATAATAATAAGTGTTTTAAGTTTTAACGAGTATAGGCAATGTTTTTTTTTTATTTTTTTTAAAATAAACTAGGTACTTTTTTAATTATATCAGAATTATACTATTTTGTATTGCAAAAATTTGTTAGGATATTTTTAGTTTATTAAGTACAGTCAGTTGTGTTATCGTAATTTTATGACCTAAACATTTAAATTTATTTTGAGAAAATGAAGTCCTTAGTTAACAATATAAATAAGCCTGGCACACAGAAAATATAAAACTGGAGTGGAAAAACGAAAATTACTGTTAAGGCTACACTGTACCTTAAAAATCTCAAATATATCCCTTTTTTTTTTTTTTTTTTTTTTTTTTGGGGCCCATATCATTGTGCAGCTTGCGACTATATTTCAGATCCGATAACAAATTAGTTTTTTTATTCAGGTATTTGAAGTTTTCTGAGCTTAGGTTTTGGTTTCGGTTTCATTTTAAACCACTCTTAAAGTAATTAGAAATATTTTTCAGTACAATGAACTCTTTCAGTATAAAATTGTTAATAATTTCAATTTTCATTACTAAAATAATTTCAACTTGATTAAGTTTTGAGTTTTTTGAGTTATCACACACACATAGTTACTTAAGGTATCCGACTACTTTCGGAACCGTGGATTTGTAAAAGCGTATAAATGGATAATATTTATGATATTTAGTGTCACTTACATTAGAAAATGTATATAAAATTGTTTTAAGAATAATATTACAATAAAAAATTATTTAAGTATAATATTTTGACAAAAAATGAACATAAAATGACCCATTTTCAAAATATTCTCCTGTTAGGAAAAATGCTTCTATTATACTAATATTTTGCCTGTATATAGCTCAGAACTCTATACAAAAGCTCAACTAAAATTTTTGAAATATATAACTTAGAAGTGAGTTTATCCATGTTTTATGACAACAGAGGAGAGAAATTTTAAGAAAAAAACGCCGATAATTATTTCAAATGGTTGTAACTCTGAAAATAATGTGAATTTTTCAAAAATCATAGTTGAGCCTCTGTAGAGAAGTGTGAGATATATACCGGCAAAATATTATTATAATAGAAGCGTTTTTCACAAAAGGAGAACATTTTGAAAAAGGTTATTCTAAGTTAATTTTTTGCCGAAATATTGTATTTAAATAAATTTTTTTTGTCAAAATGACCTTAAAATAATTTTATACATATATTCTAATCTACGTGACACTAAATATCATGATAATTATCCATTTAGGCGCCTTTTTAAAATCACGGTTCCGAACGTAGTCGGATACCTTAATTCAGATTTAATTCAAGGCCAATTTTTGTTTAAAAAATAAGTTATGTAACTTAAAAGCCTTTTTATCAATTTTTCCAGTTGAGAAAATGTCACGGCCAAATTTTTCTCAGGTTGCTATGAGAAACAATATTTCGAAGGGATGGAATACTACTGAAAATGATACACATCTAAACTCCCTCAGTTGATACTGCAACTAGACTTCCGAATACAAGTATTACAGATAAAACTGAATATTTCCATTATATACCAAAATCTATTATATTAAAAAAACATACTTTAATATTATATAATACTATTTAAATGCCGTGCACCACAATTACCCCAACTTGCTAAACTACCCAAAATTAAAACTGAAAAAAATTAAATTTTATGTACAAAGCTGGCGATTTTTAGCTTAAGTTAGTAGTATTATTATTGTGTACATACATGCTTTGTGTTTCAAAACTTTTGTGAAAATAATAGGTTAAGATTAAGCTGAATAACCTGTCAAGGTAACAAATGCTATCATTATTATGAAAAAATATTTTTTGAATTAGAAAAAATGCTTTCAGTAGATATTACATTGGAAAATAACATATTAAAAAAAATTAGAGCTTAACGGGAGTTATAACGTTTTGATTTATGCCCTTACAAACTTTAAATGCGTTTTTCTCAGACATTTAAATTTGAAGGTATAAGGGGTTTCTAAACCCTAAGACTTCTTTTCGGTTAAAGATAGAATCTCGAAATTTTTTGTATGAACTCCCAATAGTATGGATTTAAGTCTGAGATCTCTATTTCTTTAAAAAATGCTTAAGTTAATATTTTAAAAAAAATCGTGTTTTTTCCAGGTTTAGCTAGAAAAATAATTATTAAAAATCAACAAGGGAACAGTTTTTCCAAATCCATTCTCTTTTGTTTTCAATAATCCAAGGAAAATAAATAATTTAAAATTACTAAGCAATTTTAAAAATTGAACATTTTACAAAAGTTTGAAAAAACTTCAGAGAAATTTCTAATTTTTTAAACTTGTGAAATAATGGCTAGTCAAACTGACTTTTTACTTACTGTTCAGTAATATAATCTAAATATAAAACGTAAATTATTTTTACTGTTACTGTCTCCAATAACAATTTTTGAAAAAAGGTACTGTGTAGTCTTAAATCGAGAAAAAGAAAAATTAAATTTGTCAAAATTTCACCTTTTTTTACAATGGAACAAAGTAACAAATATATAGCAAACGCAGATAGATTAACAAGGGAAAGGGAGAAGAAGTTAGCCAAAGAAAATTGAAAAACCCCAAAAGCAAATATTAATGTTGAAAATATGCAAAATCTTGATTACCAGCAGCCTTCTGAAAAAGATATTGTTCAGCTAGAGGACATCAGTAATGCCCCGATCGAAAAGTGTTAAGAAAATGTTGGGTTTGAGTTTGAGAAATACGTTGACGTTGGTTCGTGGCCTAAATCGCTAAGTAATAATTTTATTGATTATATTCTTTCACATGTGAAATGAGTTATTTTCAAAATAAAAACCCAAAAAATATGCATTCTTTTTCTGTAAGAGAATAAAAAGAACAAAAGTGATGACTTTCGAATAATCCTTTCATTGAAAATCTTAAAAATGGCCAAATGCTGGAAAGATTTTGGCTATGTTATTCAACAAGTGTTGATAGTGTTTTTTGTGTTTGACCATACAAACTTTTTTTCTAAAACAAATTCTCAATACACAGTCGGTTTTTCTGTTTGGAAACATGGAACAAGTTGTTTAGAAAATCATGAAAATTCTATTGAACATAAAAATTCAATGTTAGTTTGGTTGACACGAAAAGAAAATAAGTCTGTTTTAGATAAACAGTCAAAGGAACAACTAAGAAAAGATATAGAATGTTACCACATTGTCCTCAAATGTTGCTGCGGTAGTAAAGTATTTGGCTATAAGAGGTTTAGCATTTAGAGGCACTGATGAAGTTTTTGGTTCTCCTCATAATGGTAATTTTATGGGTGCCCTGGAACTGCTAGCAGAGTTCGACCCATTCATTCGTGAACATATTGAACTGCGAGAATTACGATCAAAATCGTTAATATCGTACTTACCAAAAACAATATATTATCAAATAATTGAGATCACGGGCAAGCACAAATCATTAAAACAATTAATACTCAAGTAAATAACGATGACACACAGTACAATTTAATTGCGATGGATTCAATACCAGATTTGCCCCACAATGACGAACTTGCTATTATACTACGGTTTTATTTGGGGGGAAAAGTGTATGCAAAATGTGTCTCATTAATTAAGATTAGTAGTCACACTGGATTATACTGATTTAATTCTCTACAAGAAGTCTTAGAAACAAATAAACTGCTATTATATAATTGTAGGGGGACAGTCATTTGTCAACGCTGCCAATATGTCCGGTCCATGTAATAGTGTGCAAGCTGTTCTAAAAGAAAAAAATAAATTTGCTAATTATGTGCCGTGTGCTGCGCATTCTCTTAATCCGGTTGGTGCAGAATGAGTTAAGGCCGTAACTGAAATCGTGAACTCTTTCGGTTTAGTGCAACAAATATATGTTTTCTTTTCTACTTCGATCCATAGGTGGGAACTTCTATATCGTGAATTAAACTCAATTTACCTTATAAAGTTTAAATAAAACCAGATGGTCCTGTCACTACGTTGCTGTTGATGCCTGAAAAGGTAATTATGGTAATATCCTGAAATTTCTTAAGATATGTAGTGACAATGAAAATGAGAAAACTGATTTTCGAAAAGACGCAGTAAATTTATTTAATACATTATTTTAGAAAGATTTAATTCAGTTCACAAAAAAATTATAGACTCCTGGTTTTGACATCTATTAAGGGAATGTTAATTACGTCGTTAGAATCGTTTATAAGGAATATAAGACATGAATCAGATAAAAAAGAGATAGAGTATAACGATGCGAATAAGAGAAGGGTTATTTCAAAATTTGTGGATAAATCCACAAAAAAAGCTGCATATGGGACAGAAAAATTTAAAAGGGACAAGCTTATTGTTGCGTTAGATAGGCTAATTCTTGATTTACATACAAGTCAAGTATATGCAGAATGTAGCAAGTAATTTAAATTTTTGATGGATTTTCAAGATCAATGTAAGGAGAAAGTCGATCTGGAGAGTGTACGAGCTATTATTGATTACTATTCAGATGACATAGACCAAACATTTAGTAAATGAACGTATTTGATTCAAAACTTATCTCAAACAAGCTGAGCTAGAGTTCTATACTTGTAGTGATATAATGAATTTAATTTTTAAAAAGAAATTTGTGGACGTTTTTCGGAATTTGTCAACCGTTTTAAAGATTTTTATAACGCTCCCTATTACTGGTTATGAAGCGGAGCGTGTGTTTCCTAAAATGTCCTATATAGAAAACAAATACTAGGCTTAGTTTTATTTATCACTTCTTTTTATTAATACTGATCTCACCAGACTTAAAATGTGATCAGCAAATAAAACAATTTACAGCACAAAAGTGTAGAAAAGTTTTTTTTTAAATTATGTTATTGCTTATAACATATTTAAATCGTTTGAAATAAAAAAAATTAAATTAAAAAAAAAACCTTAAGTTTTGTATAATTTAAATTTTTCCGCATAAAAATTTTTTTTAGGAAAATGGCACAAATTTTAATTATTTAGGGGCCACCCAGATATCGTTAGCCCAGGGCCCGCAAAGGTCACGGTCCGGACCTGCACACAGTCGCAAATGATAAAAATATAATTCTCTCAATCAATTCTTACCATGTTTCAAATACGTAAAAAAAAAAAAAAGACTTTTGTTTATTTGTACATTATTTAACCTGTAGTTCTTCGAGTTACTATTATTTTTAGAATATTTTAGAAAGATATAATTCATTGAAGTTCGTATTTCATTGCTATGAGATATTATTTGTAAAATAAATGCATTTAAACTAGAAAAAAGCAAATAAAAAGGCAATTAACGAAATCTGAGTAAAATCCTGTTCTGGTTGATACTAATTAATTTTTATTTTCTATATATAAATTTAAAAAAAAACATTTAAATCTTTTTTGGTGTTTATCTGAAAATTCATTTAAATTTAGAACTAATCTGAACATTATATAAAAATTGGAAAAAGAGTTAAGCTTGCTTAATTCTGAGGTAACGAACATCTTGTAAAGGGCTTTAAAAGTAAAAATAAACGTGTTCAGTTTGATATTTGAACAAAAAATATATATAGGACACACCGAGACCGAGTAATAATCTGAGAGTTTCCAATAGTTTATGTCTGGAGAATGTTTCATGAAAATATATATTATTCCTCAAATTGAACTATGGTTATTCCAATCAATATAGGATATCTAAAAATCTTACTTCAATACGTATTAGTCAGGGTAATTTTGATGAAAAATAAATCTGCTACCTCATTTCCAAGAAAGGAAAGTCTTGTTGACGGATAACATAATTGTCATAAAAGTTAAGGGAAAATCATTTATTTGGGATTAAAACACAAAGAAGTGTGTCCAAACAGAAATAATTCAGATTCGCTCTAGTTGCGTCTACAGAAATACTCCTAAAAGAGGAGAAAAGGATGTTGAAATATTTCGTAATTTACTCTGTTTCAGTTCCCTCAACAACGAAAAAAAAAAAAAAAAAACTCTTGTAAGTTCCCAAAGAAACAAGATAATAAGAATTCATGCATCGCTTGCCTGAAATAAGTAACTGATTCGAAATAATGATTTAAAAAAAAGTTACGAAAATAACATGACGAGTTTAACAGAACTAACAGTATCATTCCTTATTCCTCTAAACCTTTTGTCGGCAGAAAAAATTTTCACTATGGGCATTTCTTTTCTTTCGCTTTTTAGGTCACGAAATTCATTAAAAGGTTACTGTTAGAAGATGCATTTAATTAAAGTGTTTAATTTCTCACGGTTTCACAGAAAATAAAACAAAAGAAAGGAGAAAATGGCGAAGAGAATTGAATAAAACTGAGAAATAGTAAATAAACTTTCTCAGAATTTATTTTTAAAAAAAAAAAATGCGGCAGGCAACTGCAATCATTTTAAAAGCTATTCAAAGTGAAACCCTTTCTTCAGGAAATTTGACCTTTCGAACGAAAAAGAAAGGTGTTGAATCAACCAATCGATTGCATTCATTTTTCTTTTGTGTGTGTGAGTGAGTTTATATTATTTAAACTATAATTTAAGAATGTTAGTCAGTTACTAATGAATCAGTAAGACAGAAAATGCCATGATTAGCATTAAAACAACATGTTGAACTATCATAAACGTCCTCATTTACTGATTTCTCTAAGTCTTAACAAATTTTCTTCCCGGTTCCTCTTCTTAATGGCATTCAAAAATAATCTACGAATAAAGGACTAGAAGAAAATTTAAGACTGGGCTTAACAAGATATGTATAGTATTACTTGCACATTTTGAGCAACATATTCCATGAGAAAAAATAGGGTATTAATTCCTTTAAAATAAATTATAACAACAAAACACACACACACAAAAAATGTGTTAAGACTAATTAAAATTCTACAAAATATAAATTAATCTAAATTAAAAAAACAACAAAAAAAAATCCAAGTGAATGAGCATAATAAGTTCAATATGCATAAACTATCTTAAAAATGAATACAAGAATAAACAGAAACATAATTTTCATGACGTTTCAAATGAAATCTTTAAAAATTTGTAAAATTAAATACCAAACGAATGAAAACAAAACTGCTTGTCTGTATAATAAAACATTGAAATTTAATTTATTTATGTTCAATACATAAAAACAGATCAAATAACACTGAGGCTTTAAACAACCCATTAGAATTACTTTCCTTTAATGTAATCTATTGAAAATTATAATGCATTTTCTTTAATGAGACTACCATGCATTTACTAATATGAAAGAAAAATTCAGAAAATCTCCATGCGACTAAGTAGACGTTTTATTTACTTGACAAATTTAATATTGCAATACGCTATCTTTTTACTCAAAAATTAATTTAAAAAAATCACTCCAAATGAGTGGTATAGATAAAATAATCGAATCAACTCATTTCCTCAAAATGTTTTTAAGAAAAATGTATGTGCACATCTCTTACCTATTACACTAAGTAGTTGAACTTATCTCGGATCCAATAGTGAATCTCAAGAAGATCTACGAAACCAAACATACTTTCATTTAAATATTTACAAACCCCGTTTTAATATCCGATAAAGAATCAACATAAGAAAGTTTTCTTAATTTCTGTGTCCATTTGTGGTGATATATTCCGGACGTATTTATCTTAATCAGTTTCTTTCAAAGTTTTTTTTTTCTCATTTCTTCAGATAGGATTTCTGGATGTCAATAATTTAACTCCTTGTCCCGCGTGTGCTCTTCCGCGTCTCATACTTCTTTTATTTCTGGAAGTAATGACCTTACCGGAAGGAGTTATGGGGGCGTTTAATATTGTATTATTTTTAAGCACCATTTTTAAGAACTAAGGTCAATGACATCCAGGGCAACCTTAGGTGAGTAAGTGTTCAATTAATAAGAAATTATTTTTTGTTAATGATTTTTTTTTTTCGAAAGTGGTTCGCAAATATAGTCGTTGAGAATTTTTTTAAAAAGGAATTAACACGTCTATATTATCTAGGAATTACTGATATTTCCAAAAAATAGAGGAAAAACGTTTTATCGAATTTATTTCCAAGTACTTAGTGTGATGATGGTACTCAAATTTTAACACCAAAATAATGTTTGGTATTAAAATTTGAAGACAATGAAAATACTGAATTGCGATGAATATATTGCAAACAAAAACGTAAAAAGTAACCAAAAATTTCAGTTTTTAGAAATCTCACCTCTAAGTATATAATTCATGTGTATAAAATTGTGCATTTCATTTCCGATTCGACAGCGTTGCACATTTGAAGACAGACTGCAAAATTAATGAAACTCATCATGAATCTCTCTTGTATAAAACTCAGTTCAACCCTCTGATAGAAAATCCGTCCCTCATATGGGGATGATTTGCTTTGATGCCTGTAGATAACGCTGGGGTGGGATTTGGGGGACATCTTCAGTTGGATCCCATGGCAATTGTTTTCAACTCACTATATGGGAGATTTTTCTTTTCTATCACCGTCTATCACACGGATATTCCTATAGTTTTTCCGTGTTTGGAATTATTATTTTTAATTACTTTTACATGAATAGAAATAATTCTTAATAATTTTTTATAAAAATACTAGTCGATTCTAGTGAAAAAAATATATTGTTGTGCTTGATTTAACCCCTCACATCTTATTTGAGCCATACTCAATTTCATGAGCTATAAGGACATTTAAATTCCTTAAGGTAATAAAATTCAAAAAAAATTACGTTCCTGTCCGTCAGACGGATGTTCCTAAGTGCGGCAAAAAAACTGAGATGTTCCGGCCAAAGGGTTAAATCTATAACTTGAACGGATAATTAATTTTAATCATGTAAAGATTTAGTGAACTGTACGAAATAAAAAAAAAATTCATTTTAGTTCGCATTTGAACATATCATACATAAAAAATATCAGATTCAGATAGGAACAAAATTTTCATCAATAATCTCCAATACGTTAAAAACTCTTTATTCACGAAGAAAACAGATTTGTAGAATTTCTTAAATAATGTGTGCAAGGTTTTTAAAGCTGAATTCTTCAATATTTTAAAGCATCTACACTTAGAGCACACTAAAAAGTTTTCATTTGATCTCTACATATTGTTTTATTCAATTGATCGTCAATTGTATCCTAGAACTTTGAGCTTATGTAATCAATTCCAAAGGGGTTTTTTTTATAAAAAAGTATTTGAATTAAGTGTCAAGAGATACATGTAAATCATTACTTATTTACTCTTGTATTGATTTGAATATTCCTTGAAAGTCTAATAAATCCCCGTATGATCTTTGAAAGTTGTAATCAAAGCGTACAAAGGTCAAACATCACATTCAAAGGTCACTGATTGCTTAGTTCACACACTATAAGTACACTAATCGAAGAACATTTTAAAAATGCGTAGACATATCACCCCCGCGCGCGGAAAACTATCTACTGATTAAACATAGGGTATCAATAAGTAAATGGATCATTGAGTGAATAACCACACATATAAGATTATACAAAGGTTACAAACATTCTTACTTTTACCATAACATAACTTGTAGAATATGTTTTATTCACTTAAAGATAAATAGTTCACGAGCTCTTTTATCTTGATAGGTTTCACAGTAAGTAAATAAATGCGCATATAGAATGTTCACATGTTACTTAAGGTATCCGACTACCCAAAATTGTGAATCTTGTCAAAAATTGAGTTTTTTTTCATGATTTTATTTTATAGGCGATCTTATTGGGTTTTTTTTTTAAATACCACAAGTTTATTATTTTCCATTCACTAGAACCAAAACTGCGTTTTAGTAAAAGCAGATGCCACTACTTTAAGCAAGATGTCATACTTTCAAATGCGTTTTATTTAAAATGTAAGTTTTTTTTAAAAAAAAAATGCTCAAATCGGGCCAGCGATTGCTCAAAAAATTTTTGGAAATAATTAACTGAAATGTTCTGTGTATGTTCTGTATAATAGTAGAAGTATCTTAACCTTCAGATTTGTCAATCACTGTTTTATTACAAAATTTACAGTCCCTTATGTGAATAATATAATCACTGTTTTTTAAACAATTCCATATAATGACAAACACAAAGTGCTCTAGTTTTTGTAAAAATTAAAGTATCCGACTACGTTCGGAACCGTGATTTTAAAAAAGCGTATAAATGGATACTTTTTATGATATTTAGAGGCACTTGGATTAGAATACATGCATAAGATTGTTTTAAGAGTATTATTAGAATAAAAAGTGCAACATTTTGGCAAAAAATGGTGGCCGCGGTAGCCGAGAGGTCAAGGCATGGGATCGTGGCTGGCTTGTCACGAGTTCGAGCCCAGTACCACTAAATACCCACGGTGTAGGGGAGCGATGCACGTTAAATCTGACCGTAGCTCAAACGTCCTCCCGTTGGTGTGGTTGTTAGGAGACGGGGTGCAAGCTCAGGTGTGGTCCTCGTCACCTGACCACTGTTCAAAATTACGAGGTCCATCGCCAAAAGCCCTCGGGAAGCTGTACAGTGCGACGTTAATATTCACTCACTTGGCAAAAAATTAACTTTGAATTACCTATTTTCAAAACATTCTCCTTTTATGAAATAACATGCTTCTATAATAACATTTTGCTTATATAAAGCGAAGATTTCTTCAAAGGGCCTGTACTAGGACTTTCGAAAAATTCACATTATTTTCTGAGTTACTACCAAATTAAATAATTATCGGTGTTTTTTTCTTAAAATTTCTCCACTCTGTTGTATTAAAATATGGATAAGTTCACTTCTAAGTTATATAATTCAAAAATCCTAGTTCAGGCTCGGTACAGAGGTCTGATATATATATATATAGACAAAATATTATTATTATATAGAAGCATTTCTCATAAAAGGAGAATGCTTTGAAAATAGGTCATTCTGTGTTCATTTTTTGCCAAAATATTGCATTTAAATAATTTTTACTGTAATAATATTCTTAAAACAATTTTATACATGTATTCTAATCTAGGTGACACTAAATATCATAAAAATTACCCATTTATACGCTGTTACGAAATAACAGTTCCGAACGTAGTCGGATACCTTAAAATATCTCTTATCCTGTTGGTCATTTTAAAATGAATAGCGAAGTAACACATCAAAATTGAAAAATTGAAAATTGGTTCATAAACTTTTTGTACAGAATGGGCTCCGTTTATGTGTATTTTTTTTTTGTAAATTTATACCAATTTTTTCCCAATTTAATAATAATAATTTTTTTTTTTTTTTTTAATTTCAGAAAATTTTTTTTAAAATTTATTAAAAAAATATAAAAAAAAAAAAAAAAAAAAAAAAATCCTCATATCTCATAGCCAATTTTTAGGATAACCTCACTGACAAAGAATTTTACTATGCTTAATTTTACTATTTTACTATTGCTGAAAGAAAAGATTGTTTTCTTTTAGCAGTCAGTGGAAAGGAGACCAGAATATCAAATTATTGATTTTTGTAAACTTCGGTGAAATTTTATTATGAGAAATCATTACATTTTCTCATTCAAATCATTACATAGAATCATGATAAAAATATCTAAAAAATTTTCTGAAACATGTAAATGCTCCTTAAAAAATATTTTTTAATATATTTTAATCGAAATTAATCTTTCTGTGCTCTTTATATTAATCTTTGTAATTAAAAGACAATTAAGTCTGTTCTATTTCAGAATATTTTTAGGTTAACTTTTAAGAACGTGATGAGAAAATTTTTTATTTAAAAAGCCATAAAATTTGAACGATAAATAAGGAAATACTAGCTGCATGGCTCGGCGTTGCACGGGCTTTCAGTACTTTTATAAAATTTCCCTTTCCTTCACAAAATCAGCACTTCTAATACTCATTTTCAAAATGACTCCCCCCCCCCTCCAGCTCCTCCACTTGGCCCGACGTTGCTCGGGAAACAAAAAAAACTTTAAAAAAAATAATGCTTAAATATTTCTGGCAAAAAGGGAAAAAAAACGAGCAACACAATTTTTTTTAAAAAAAAAAACCGCAATTTTTTAGGTATTTTATCAATCTTTGTACAGATTACGGATAATATCGTTCTACACACGGAAAAAAAGCTTTTTTTTTCATGCTTCATTTTTAATTTAATGCCTTCAAACTTCATATATCGATTGCATACAACGGTAATTTTTAAACAAAAATAATTTTTGAATATTTCTCGCAAAAAGGGGGGAAAAAATGAAAAACACAATTTTTTTTTTAGAGAACCGTAATTTTTTCAATCTTTGTACAGATTACGGATAATATCATTCTACACACGGAAAAAAAGTTTCGTGAGATTATTTTTATAAATAAAGAAGTTATTAAGTATTTAAATTTTGAGTATTTTTTAAAAAAATCGTAAAAAAAAAGTTTTTGATATTTAATTTAATATTTATAGGCGTCTTTTCTATAGTGTAACCTTTCATAAAACGAAACGGGCTGAAAGTTAATATCTTCAAACTTAACACATCGATTGCGAACTGTAATTTTTAAACAAAAATAATGCTAAAACATTTCTCGCAAAAGGATCCAGCTTCGAACCTGGAAACTACCGTTTAGAAAGTAGCGCGTTAAACAACTAAGCTACTCGCCTCTCGGGGTAAGGCTGTGAAAAGGCCTTTAAAATAAAAGGAAGAGATGTTCAATTTCGCATTGCGGTATTTGTTAAAGTTAAAAAAAAAATTCCGGGCTTCATTTTTAAGTTAATGCCTTCAAACTTCATATATCGATTGCAAACAGCGGTAATTTTTAAACAAAAAATGTAACAAAAGTAATGCTTAAATGTTTCTCGCAAAAAGGGAAAAAACGAAAAGAACAATTTTTTTTAAAACCGTAATTTTTAAGATATTTAATCAATCTTTGTACAGATTATGTATAATACTGTTCTACACACGGAAAAAAGGTTTCGTGAGATTATTTATATAAATAAAGAAATTAAGTATTTAAATAAAATTTTGAGTATTTTTTGAAAAATTGTAACAATTTTTGACATTTAATTTTTTAAATGACTAATTCTAAAAGAGAAAAGCATGAACTGTTTTAGTGTAAAATATTTTTTCGTTAGCGCAAACAAACAAAAAATGCAAGCGGAACGATTTAGAAATCATACTCAGAAAAACGTATCGATTTTGACTCATTTTTAAAAAATCGTAAAAAATAGAAAATATAATTTTTTTTGTAAAATAAATTATACCGTATCGTGGTGAAATAAATGATTTTTCCGATTCTGTAATTATTTTTTGTCTGAGTCTCATGAAAAAAATTAGATCGCGTTTTAAAAACGTCTGAAAAAAAAAAGAACAGGTTGAAGATTTGGAACTTCGCTGCCTTGCTGGAAAAAATGGCACTAATCATGCGTTTTAAAGTTTTTAATTAATATCTTTTTAACAAATTAGAATATCGGAATATAAATGGTAAAAACAGATTTCTCGGATCATTCCCGAACTTTTGGTACCTTTGGCGAGTTTCTGGAGCGTGCGGTTCGTGAGAAGATAGACGTACATACGTTTGTTTACCTACGAATTTTAATAGTGTAGATATATATAAAGAAATTAATTGAAAAATTCTTGAAACACATTCAGTCCGAAGAGAATGCCACTTATAAAATAATTAAGCGTCTTTACCCAGCTGATACCATTACACACTCAGTTTGCTTTATTTCGTCAATAATGTTCACAAATGGGATGATCCATGCAATATATGAACTTGTTAATAATTCTGGGAACTGTGTGTTCCATACAAATAAATAAAAAAAATTTTAAACCATAATCCAAAACAAAATCGTACAGAGAAAGACAGAGAACGGAGGGAAAAAATATCATTGTGCCTTGTTTCATGCTTCGGGTAGTTAAAAATTCAAGCGCCCCACGCTATTCTTTCCAGTCGATTAAATTAGAGGGAGGGTGACTTGTCAAGCGTAAAAATTTCACGAATAGCTCGCATATCTGTTTTGGACCCCTGGAGGGTGGATGTTGTCATAAACAGTTCCGATACAGACACAATCGATAGCGGCATTTTATTATTTTTTTCTCAAAAGAAAGAACGGGAAGTTATCGATAATTTCCTACGCATCGGAGAAGGATAAAAAGCAATTTCTACATTGGGCCTCATCCTTCTTTTAAGCGGAATGGAAAAAAGCTTAGAGAATCGGTATTTCACATTGGCTGGAACGAAACTGTTTTTTTAATTTTATTCTCCTTCACCCCCATCACACAAAATTACAATCATCTCGACAAAGGCCTATACAGGGAAGATTCTCCTTCAACCATTCTTTCTCTAACTTCGACCCTTTTCCCCCTTTTAGTAATATTTCTTACCGAACAATGGCGCTGTGCAATTCGTCACAACGAGTTGAGGTGAAAAGCAGCACTGCTATTGACTGAGTGTCGTTTGAGTTTGGGGAAGAGTACCCCCCCCCCTTTCCCTATCGAATTTTAAGCCCTCCGGATCAATGTTTTTGAATAAGTGGTCGTCCCTTTTCAGGTCCGTCCGGGTTGGCTTTTATCTCGGGAAACCAGCCACGAGCCTCCCACCTACTGACGCAATCATTTTTAAAACTCGGGGGATGCATTGAAATGCGCAGGAAACAGTGATCATTGCAATTCGCCCGTTATCTGCGTCAAATGGCCACAGATAAAAGAATTTACACCCTTCTCTCTGCTTATGGAGTGAAATGTTTAGCAAACGTTCAAAGAAGAGAGAATTTCCTTACAGAGAGTGTTTAACGAGATGTGGCTATTAAAAAGGAATTCCGTATATTTCAGAGAGAAAACCCACAGACTATATATTCAGACTTTGGAAAGCAATTGAATTGCTTTGCAATGAAAGACTGCGTTCTCTTGAAATAATATTCGTCCATCATTAAGGACAGTAACAGAATAGGAATTCGCTAACTCTCAGAAGTTTTTCAAGATCTGTTGAAGAGATCGAGTGGAATGAATGGCAAGTAAATATACAGAGATATTCATGGAAAATCGATTGCGTGTATATAATAAATGAAATATCATAACTTCTGTTATGATCATGGTATAGAGTTGGGAAATATTTTTTTAGAAATCAGATATATCAAAGATTTTGAATACAATAATTCCTTTTAATGAATTTATTCAATGGATTTTTGTTCTGTTAATGCAACAAAGTAATTACAAAAAACGAGAAAATATGAGTATATATCAGTTCAGTTTTACTTTATCTGTAAGATGTTCTATACATCTGAGTGTGAGGCTTTGTGCAAATGAGTCAAAATGAGGCTTTTTCTTTTAGAAGGAAAGAACTATTTGGATCTTGAAATATTACATTTCAGTCAAACTATCAATTCCCATTTTTAAAGTAACCGGAAAGGTATTAAAATATTGATGGGAAACTATCCAAAATGCAATTTCTTAGATTTTTATGTTAAATAAAAACTCAAAAAAAAAAAAATCCATAGGAAAGAGAACTTGTATATGACGCATGTGTTTAGACCGAAATAGAAGGATTATTTTTTGTTTGTTTGATAAATTATGAAAAATGAAAAATTTTGTTCCATATCTTGTTTCTGGTTTAACAATCTTTAAAAGCAATGCCTTTTTAATAAAAACATTTGATACTAATCAGGACAGCAGCTATCCACACAGTTGAAAATGGATTGGAAAATAATTTATTCATAATTTGAGATACTAAATATTAGAGGATCAACATTTTAAGGCATTCAAACCAAAACAACCCATTTTTAAAAGAATTCTTTTTTCTTCTGGTTTTTCATATTTTTTCTAAAGGCAGATAAAGGGCGATCTATTTTCCTGATGATACAAAATATCTTTGATGATATATTTTGTTCGTCTTCAACTTCAAGAAAGTATCAATGCATGAATGTGAATAACATTACAATGTGAAAATCTTCAAAGCTACCATTTTCAGAAGGACTTTCAGGGTTATTATTAGGATAAAAATGTGTAGAGGGCGTCGGCTGTTAAATGAATAGGAGTGCATAAAAAACCTCTATTCTATAAAATATTCACATATTTTATGTAGAGGAATAGGGATATGCGTCATTTGGGCTGTATTATCAAGTACAAGAAATAATGTTTCAGTATTATTTGAGTTCTTAAACAACATTAAGTAACTAAAAGCTGTAATTAATAAAACAGAATAAATATAACTATATAACTGTAATATAACTAATGCAGGATGCCTATATTAGGTAATTAATAATGCCGCAGAATCAATAACAAGACGTGAGTGAACGTCGCTCTAAGAAGCAAAAAAAAAAAAAAAAAAAAGCTATCGACGCCGGAACTCTTAATTTTGAACCTCTGTCAACTGACGAGGACGACACCTGAGTGAGCACCTCAATGCTACATTACATCAATGGGAGGGCATTGAACCTCGACAGATTTAACGTGCATCAGTTCCTTCTACATGACGGGTCATAAATGACACTAGGATTCGAACCAGCAACACTCCGTGACGTAGTACATTCCCCGGGAGTTGGTATCAATTTTTAGTGTGGCATCCTATAGATGGATACCAATTACCGTAATGTAATTTTGAAGCCCAGTTTCCGCCCCAGAGGAAGGCATCTGAGCTCTTGACGAAGCGAAATTGTACGAGGAATTTTATTTTGCCAAGAACATTTAAGCCAAACAAACACTCTAGGGATCTTTAACATGCCGCATATTCATGCAAGATGGACGCTGTCGATTTTTTACATCATGAAAATCCACCGACTTGGACCGCAAACCGAATGCCCGCAAACTTGGACAGCCGGCTGGCTTTAATACACTTATACATCAGAAACAAGCATACGCTTTTCCGTTAAAAAAAAGTGATAAAGGCATTTACATTTAGAAAACTATAAGCTGAGATAAAAATATATCAAAGCCAAAAGTATCTGAGCTACTTGAAACGGTAGAATAAGCATTCATGCTCAGTTTCATACGGTTAGTGTGAAATGGCTTCCCAGCTAACTGTTGTTGATAAATCTGGTAATTGACGATAAGATGACGAGGACTGCAACGAATCGGTTCCTCAACTAAATGAGAGGATTTTAAAACAGTTTTTTACTCCCTTTCATTTCGCATAATAGTTTTGAAAGTTGATTTATAATGTCTGAAACGTTCATTCTACTTTCGTAAACAATCCTGCAAGCCAGAGTTAGTTTGAATGCATTCAAGTTGGATTACTGAAAAAGGTCAAATATTACATTAAATGGAAACAAATAGCTGAGGAAAAAAAAGATGATCTAAAAATAGAAACCTATCCCTCGTAAAAGGCAAGTTACAATGAATATATGAAGCCGCCCTTGACAACAGAATTGAAAAGGTAGACAGACCTCTTTGAAACGAAAACACATTGAGCCGCCAGGTTGATAGCTCTTCCGTCTTTTTGGTAATTCGAATTAAAAAAAAAAAAGACCTAATACACAAAGAAATGCATCCAGTACAATTCTATCTATGCCTACTGTATGAAAAAATGTATAATAAGAAAAGTTATAAGTACGGAATGCAACAGAATTTTTTTTGAAAACAAGCTCGATTATTTAGATTAAAAATAGAAGGAAAGAATTTGATCATCAAAACAAAAAATTATATTTTTCAAGTTCATAGTTTTCTATTTATATTGTTCATATTTATATATTTAGAAGAATGTTGACAAAACACAACACATTTTAAATATGAAAAAGTTATTGCTCTTAAACAGTAACAATGTACAGTAATCTTACAGATAAATGAAATAAAACTATAAAAAATATAGCCAAATAAATTAATTTTTTTCCAATAAAATAAAATGCTTTATCTTAATTAAATGTATTTCTGGGAAGAAAAACTTCCAAGGGAATCTTATCAAGTGATACAACAGATTTTATGCGAATGAGAAACATATATAATATTTTATAATTGTGATAATGTATTTAAAGTTAAACGAATCAAAAGAGGAAGAAAAGAGCACATGTAAACTACCAGTAGAGATAGTTTCTAAAATTAAAGATTTCTGTAGCAACTTTGAAAAGTCATTTAACATGAAACAAATTAAGGTATCCGACTATGTTCGGAACAGTGATTTTAAAAAAGACCATAAATGGAGAATTTCCATGATATTTAGTGTCACTTAGATTATAATACATGTATAAAATTGTTTTAAGGGCATTTTGACAAAAAAAAAATTATTTTAATACAATATTTTGGTAAAAAAGTAACTTAGAATAACCTTTTTCCAAAATATTCTCCTTTTATAAAAAATGCTTCTAAAATAATAATTTTTTTTTGTTTATATAAAATAAGACTTCTCCAGAGTCTGAACTATTTTTTTTTAAAAAAATTCACATTTTCAGAGTTACTACCAATTGAAATAATTAAATAATTAATTGAAATTATTATAATAATTATTTATTACCAAATAATAATTATTTAAGTTTTTTAAAAAATTTCTCCCCTCTGTGGTCGTAAAACATGGATAAACCCACTTCTAAGTTATATATTTCAAAAATTCTAGTTGAGCCTCTGTACAGAGGTCTGAGCTAAATACAGGCAAAATATTATTATAATGGAAGCATTTTTCACAAAAGGGGAATATTTTGAAAATTGGTCATTCTATGTTCATTTTTTGTCAAAATATTGTATTTAAATAATTTTTTATTGTAATAATATTCTTAAAACAATTTTATAAACATTTTCTAATCTAAGTGACACTAAATATCATAAATATTATCTATTTATACACTCTTGCAAAATCACGGTTCCGAATGTATAGTCGGATACCTTAAATATTTCTTGTTTGGTTGGAACAAAAAAGAAATTAGGTATACTAGAGATATCCTCAAAAAGAATGACTTTCCAAGACTCCCATGCCTCACATATAATTAAGGTTATTTTATTCATTTTCTCATTCATAAATTCAATAGTGTAGTTATAGATTGAGTAAATAGTTCGAGACTGAGTATTGTACCATACTATTCATGAAGAAATCATATAATAACATTAATTTTTCAAAAATATTTAATAAGTATGTACATTGCCTACCTATAATTAACTTTTGCATTAAGAAGGCTTTTAAATATAATAAAAAAATAGGTAGCTCACAATTTTTAATTACAATAATATTAATGATTTACAAAATAATAATAGCATTGTTTGTAATTGTAAAGATTATATATATATATATATATATATATACTGATTTTATAAACGATCATCACAAACATATTGTAACAGGTAATTTAAATTTTGTTAAAGATAATACTCTCAGAGAAATAATGACCAAATGTACTAGTTATAGATTAATGATCTTTAATAATAACAATGCTATTAAAAAACAAATTTCTATAGATATTAGTAACTTCATTATAAAATTAGCAATTATAAATATGGTTTTCCTACTGTAGCTTTTAATGAATTTAAATGCAAAATTTTAAATAAATTAGTGAACATTAACTATAAAACTGATGGTGATATAATTTACAATAATATTAAGAAACAAATTGCAGATCTACAAAAAACTTTATTATCGTGTCGGCTGGGTGGCGTAGTTGGTTTGTCACTGGCCTTCTGTATACAAGGTTGCGGGTTTGACCCCCGGCCCAAATCGATGGATTTTCATGATGCAGAAAATCGCCAGCGGCCATGTCGTATGAGTATACGGCATGTAAAAGATCCCTAGGGGGTGCTCTTGGCAAAATTAAATCTTAGTACAGGTTCGCATCGTCAGAGCTCAGGTTCCTCCCTCTAGGGAGGAAACTGGGCTTCAAAATTACATGCGGCGATTGGTATTTGCCGATATGGCGACTCACTAAAAAGACACCTGCTTTCGGAGTGTACTAGTTAGATTGATGAACTCTGTTAATAACTGTTCATAATCTGCCATTAGAAATAAAAAAATTTTTGTTATCATTTAAGTTGATGAAGTTCCGGGTAATTATGCAAGTGGCTTTATGCTAAAGCTAAACAAACATTTTCAAAATAATACTGCTTTTAAAAAATATAATTCAAGCAAAAGAGGAATTTTTATCGAATCTTTGCTTTTTATAAAAAACTAGATTTACGTATTTCGGAAATTAAATTCCCTCATATCTTCCTAATTCCAAAATTTCATAAAAATTCTATAAAATTTAGAACAATAAAGAATGGTTTTAAGACTTATGTTACACATCCGGGCAAAAAGTTGCAAAATATTATTCAATGAACATAAGACGAAACAGATAATTCTATTATTGTTAAGAATAGTATGGACATAATTAAGTATATGCAAGGTAAAAACATTATTTCTATTCATAGATAGGATTTTGAAGATTTATTTAACTCCATAGATATAGAAGACATGTTTAAGATTCTTAAAATAGCCTATAACACACAAATGTTTTTTGAATAAGATAATAAAATATAATAAATATCTTTCTGTTATTCAACTAGTATTAAATGAAACATATTTTCCATAATTACTCTTATTATCAGCCAATTAAAAGTTTATCACAAGGTGGACCTGCTAGTAACTGCTTAGCAAATATTTATTTGCACTTTTATGAAAACGATAGTATTAGTAACGAATCTTGTTACTTTTTTAGATGCATAGATGACCTAATAATTTTTAGTAATATAGTAGATTTTGTTCCTAGCTTTAATTAATATCCCCACTATTTAAAATTATTAAAAACTAATTACAATAATGAATCAACTAACTTTTTGGACCTTCAATTAAACGTTAAGAATAATTTGCTAATAAGTAACATTTTTCATAAAAGAGACTCTTTTGATTGTAACATTATAAAATGCCTTCCTGGTGTAGTAACCTACACATATGAATATTTAGAAATATTACCTTAAATTTTATAAAAAGAAACACAATGATTTATAGTTACTGATAATGTATTAAAACACTGTAATTATATAAAATTCTGCAATAATTGATTGGAATACAACTATCCAAGTAAATTTATTTTTAAATATATTTCTATGTTATACTAACTATTTTTCATTTTAGATTATTAATTTATTTAAAATATCTTATGATTAGTTTCATTTTAAAATATCTTATGTGCTTAGTTTAATTGCAAAATAACTATCTAGGTATCGCCACTGGTTTTTTTTGCATCTTGTTTTAACACTTCCATTTTAACATCATTTAACGCGGGATTTTTGCATAAGTTGCTTGTCTTCACATTTCTTTATGGTATTCATTTTTACATGTTAATTCTTATTCTAATTTTTTCTATAGATTTTTTTCTTAATATTCCTCTCTATGAGAGAAACATTATTGTTCTCTTTTCATAATTTCATTTTACTTTACTGTCTGGTTTATCATCCACGTGTGTTAGAAATAGGCTTAACTTTTCAACATGGCTCTGTTTTTTTCTATTATGTCAAAAATTTCTGCTGTACGGTGAAGGTGGATCCATAAAGCATTGCTTAACCTGAAATCGCTGGCCTAATTCAGCAACAGCTTTAGAAATCATAATTGGTCTCCATTTTAGTTCAAAGACTATTTTTGTATCCACTTTTATTATGTCTCTTGAACTCCAGTTTCTTTTTTCTTAGGCATTGTAGGTTATACAACTTTTTCACTTGGTATCTTATTTTAATATATATAATCAAAATTCACTACTATTATTTTGACCTTCTCCACATAAGATCCTAAAAGGAATCCATTTGAACTTTGACTAATACTTTCCGCATACAAAAAAGAAAAGGAGAGAGAACTTGAATTTAATTAAATCTTTGCATTACATTCATTAATTCTTTAGTTTAAAGATATTTGTTTAGCTTGCTTCCCTTCGCTAGCAATTTTTCTGGCTAAAAAAATTTATAAATCTGTTATAATAAACGTCCACTACTTGATGCAGAGAAAGAATTTTTAACGTAATGATTTTTTTTTTAGAGTCAAGCATCATTTTTTTGGGACTAAAAGTGCATTAAAGGATGAATACGGTTTTGTAAAAAAGATTTTATTGAAAAGAGAAGATTTTGGGATGGCTTTCAAATAATCACCTCATCCGACATCTGACGATCATCTTCGCTCCAATGGATAGATGCGCCTGGATGCTTCATCATTAATACGGATCGATTGGCTATTTGAATTTCTGGATGAACCGCTTTTTCAAATGAGTGATGTTGATTCAATTCAGGAAAGAAATTTGTTTTCAGCGAGTGATTACTGATTTCAGATGCCAATTACTAGCATATCTCACTGAGGACGTTATTACTATTGAGATGATGTCGAATGAAATCGCGCGCGCAGTGTGATAATCTCTTGAAGTGTTTTATGGAAAAGTAGAAGACAAGCAATAGTTATTTTTTATAGAATAAAGTTGGAAAATAAATGAATTATTTTCTAGTAATGAATATTTTAGTAGAATTTAATAATTCGCTTCATAACTCTCAGAGTAAAATAAGATCCTTTTACCAGACTTTTGCAATGCTGTTGTTTGTACACAACCAGAGTTTTCTAATGAAATTTTTTAAGACAGAATAGTTTATTTATCAATCAGCAAGAACTGTATTAACTGTTTTTATTAGATTTAGTTTGAATCTATTAAGATTGTTCTAGATAGTCACATTGAGCTATTGGCGTCAATCTATGATAAAAATTACTATGAAAGACTCCAGAACACATTAGGCTGTTCAAGGTTGTTTTCACAGTGTCATAAAGAATAGAATCTAAGATGGAAATTCTTTCAGGTATAGAAAAATGCTTCAAGATTAATACAAGTTGGGGGATCATAAAACAATCATCCTTTTAATAACAATGAAAACTTAAAATTTAGAAGCACTCAACAAATGCTCTTTTGTTTTTGTTTTAATTGAATATAGAGTTTTAAATTTATGTTTAAAAACTGTACACGAGATAAAACGCATGAAATATATTTAAAATACAAATAAGAAGGAAAAGAATTAATTCAAAGAGAAATGTGCAGTATGTGTTGTCTTTAGAGTAGATGAAATCATAAAATGTTAACATACGAATATTTTTCTTTTAGGAAAAGTTTCTGGTCTTGGTTTTGCTTGAAAACTTTGAACCCAGTGGTCTTTCTTTCTTCAAGGTCAAGAAGTCTCTTGAGAAAATTTAGGGTGGATCTGCCTTCATGAATTAACAATTACAAATACTTGTTTTTGTTGTTACTAATGCCACCTGTCAGACGATGTTATCCTGGTAAAGGGCCAGATGTATGCTTGTCGTTAGCCGAGCACCATTCAGGTGACAGTACATTTTGGCTCGGTTCCACTCAATTTTGAGGGAGAACCTCCTAGGGGTGGTCAAAGGCCTTTCACCTCCACCAACTCCTGCCACCCACCTCACGAGAGGACTTGCGGCTAATGGCTTTTTTGAGTACCTCCATGCCGCAAAGGCACTACACATTTACAAACATCCATGCCTTCTCCGGGATTCGAACCTACGGCACAGCAGTTAGCGTCGCTAACCACCAGATCGGATGGGCGACACAAATATTTGCATCTACATATCAAGCAACTGGTGAAGAGTTCGATCTCCCTGAAAAGAGAGTTAATTCACGAGGAGAAAAAGGTTGACGCGTCAAAGGCATGGATGGGAATCTAGGAAGATTACAAAATCACTAAATCCATTAAAACTAATAACTTTCTCTAAAAGTATTTTTTTAAGTGTTACGCTCTGATATTGTAAACCTCCAGTCAGTTTTCACTTCATAAAACACGCAATCATACCAAACTTCCTTTATTGTATAATTAATGAAAAGAAGTACTTGATGAATGACATTTTGAATTTTTCCCTTCCCCTTCATTTTGCAGATCTAAAATAAAGCCAGTCCACAAAGGGTATGAAGACTATCTTAAAATGTCCTGATGTATCATAAGACACTCTCTATGAACTTGTCATTTTAAGCCTAGAAACCGGCAAATCAATGGCATTCTTAGTCCTTAGTGTTTTCTACCACGAATTCGAAATTTTCATAACTCTTCTCCATCGAGCTTTTGGGATTACGAATTGGATGGAATTCACTAGTGCCGACGGGGCTAATGAGGGATTCTCGCCGCACCAAGTAATTTCCCTTTTGTTCTCCGGGAATTTCCGGTATCTAATTATACTTCTCTGACAATGCTTTATTAGAATGTTGTTGAGGTGGAAATTCAAGATAATGCCACAACACATCTGAAAATGAAGCACTTTTGCTAAAAATTGAATATGCATGGGTGAAGAGAGAATAAATAAATAAGTTGCAACATGGCATGCATATTATTTGAGCAAATTTTATCATACTATTTCAATGTGTCCTTGGCAATAAATCTACAGTATTATCGAAAATTCTGCCAACCCTACTAAAGGTTCTTACTTATTTTACTCTTTATGTACTAAAATAATCCAAAACTTAATGTCTATGCCTTTATTTAGTCAATAAATCAATACTTTTCAATTAACAATCATGTGCTAACACAATAAAAAACAGCACTTATATACTATCTCAATTAACTAGGGACTAACTTGGCGAATAATTATATTCGGTTTGACATATTCGTATGTCTCTCTTGAATAATAAATACCGATTCTTGCGCACATTTAATATGAAAGTCCTATATTTTATGCACAATGTAATGCTGAATAAGTTACTCTTTTAAAAATGTTTTCATTCAAATATTAACCTCATTGTATTTTCAAAAAAGTTCTTGTAATGGAAAATATTCAGGAATCTTCCAACTAAGCACGCTTTAGAAGATGTAACATGGCTAAAAATAATCATAAGTAAATGTTTACAGAACTTTTTTGAGTCGCTAAAATTGGGAAATTGTTAAACTTTGACTCTCACACGATAAAATCAAGCTTGCAAGAAAATTAAATTGAAGCTCGATTGGCACAGTCAGCGTTGAAAATAACATTTTATTTCTAAGAGTTTTAAATGGCCATCTTGAGATTAGAATTGGAATTCTTCTAGAAGAAATCCAGTAAACATTTACCAAAAGATTTTAGAAAGTGACCGTACAAACTAAAAATAAAGTATTCCACAGGAAAACTACAATCACCAATTTTTTATATTCAATTTTACAATACTTAGATCAGTTCATTCCTTTAAGACATCGCATTTTGTTGTAGTTGTATGTATTAATGTGAAAAAAACTCACTTTTCACCATAACTGTGGACAACACATAACAAGAAACTGAACAACATTACGTACTAAAAAAAAAAAAAAAAAAAAAAAAACAGTAAGATTCCGTGACTTTTATCGAACTGAGACAACAAGGAGAGGTGGCAAATTCTTGTACAAGAATTTTTGTAGAAACCAATATCGCGAAGAAAAATATTTAGATAATTATTAATTTTTTTGTCTTTGAGTTCATAACAATTTGTTCAAAGTACATTTGCTTCATAATATAAATGAGCACTAGCAGTTTTTTCTAGGAATATTTATTCAAAAAATGAATTTTTAACATCGGTACTAATAACTTATTTTTAAATTCTGTTTCTTACTCTGCTCATTTTAGAACTCGTGACCTATTTTTTTTTCATAATTAGAATAAAACTCTTTCGTGAACTACTTAATAACTTCCGTCATGACAACTAGGCTATCGTTAAGAGTCTTTCTGGCAAACATTGCGTCAAGTTCCAGTGAGATAACGTAAGAGTCAAAAAATAGCACTCGCTTGCACACATGTAACGTATAACTGACATTTCTCTCATTTAGGTAGATCAGTGCTTCTCAAACTTTCAATACTGGTGACCCAATTTTCAATCATAATTTTTATCGCGCCCACCCTGATACAACAATAATATATTTACTGCAATAAAAATGCACTTTGATGCTAAAGCTACAATGTGATCTTAATTATAAACCTTATAAGTATTAAATGTTGTATATGTTACTTTTTTAAGTAATATATATTTTCAGAAAATTGCTTATATAAAATATATATTACTTACTTATTATTATGTTATTTTTCTTTCTCTAATTATTAATTTGGAACAGATAGCAAAATGATATATTTAAAGATTTATTTCCTTCAGCATCCATTTCTAAAAGTACAAACGTCATTCGAAAAATAGTCTAGTCTTTGTTGCTCTCTATCATATCCATCACATCTGGCATTATCGGGAACGTTTGCGTGAGTCTGGGGGCAACCTATCAGACGGCTGCGCAAAACATGTAAAAATGCTTCTCCTCGTACAATTCCAGTCAGTTTTGGTCGACTCGATACTTCTATAGCTACCGAATCTAGCTTGAATGTACATTTTTTAATTTGAACGTTAATTGTAATTCACGGTAATTAAGTATTTACGGCAGTAAATTAAAACAAAATCATACATACATTTTTAAGTCGTAAGCGAACATTCGGCGATAAAAAAGGATCAACAAAAGTACACAGACAAGCATGGTTCCGAGAATTAAACTCAGGAAATATTCTCAAAAATACTTAAATTTTGGATTTACCATTACTAAGTAAATAATGGAAAAAAAGGCTTCTACTCGTTATGTGTTAACTCTTACAAATCTGAAGAGCAGCATGTGAAAGTTGTTTTTAAAACCATGTAAAATCATTTAGCCATTTGGCAAAGAATTTTAAAAAGTATTTTCTTGATGAGGACAACTTGGTAGCGTTACGAGTGGATTAGGGATCTATTTCAAAATACTCCAGAAGGGTTCGCAACTGCCGAAGAAATCTTAATAGATTTCACATCCAGTGAAAAATTAAAAGGCAATTTTGTAATAAATCGCTCTTTGAATTTTGGGTAGAGGTGGATGATGAATTTTCTGCACTAAAAACAAAAGCACTTCGTATACTATTACCATTTTCAACATCCTACCTTTGTTACACCGGATTTTCTGTGGTGGCTGCTTTGAAGACAAAATAAGATCTCAGCTAAATATAGAAAAATAACTCTGAGTGTCAATTTCTGATATTAAACCTTCCTTTGAAAACCTTTGCTCTACAAGACAAGCCCATGGAAGTCACTAACAATTATTAAACTTGTTCTTAATTCAGTATTCAGTTATAAAATACCTTCTTCAGTACTGATAAATTAAACGTATACTGACTGAAGTACCGGCTCTTTGCACGAGTACATTTTGTAAAAAAATAAAACATTATTCTTGATATAATAGCTGAACTGTAAGGAGAGTAAAACCAGGTGCACGTGTATATTCATTTTTTTTAGATGAATGCTTATATTGTAAATAGTTTTAAAAGAATTGTGTAATTTTAAGCCTCACAGTAAAAGCATTTAGAATTAATGTTAAATAATGAAAAAGAATATAAAATTCTGATAAAGAATAATTGTGTTACTTTTTAATACACTACTGGCCACCGTAAATGCAACACCCTGAAAGAAGCATGCATATAATATGAAATTTACAACATGCATTAGCGGAGGTGAGATTTGCAAAAGATTAGAATTTCAGCGCAGACACACATCACGCGCGTCTGTGGCGCCACCTCAAAGCGCTATTTAAGGCTTGGAGATTTCGACGATTTCAAGTTCGGCAATTGTGTTTTTCTTGTGGTTTTTTTTAAAAAAACGATCAGTCATGTCTCGTAAAAAAAAGCGATCAGCTTTTGATCAAGTATCCGAGTTCGACAGAGGAAGGACAGTGGGCTACCAAGATTGTGGATTATCTTTCCGGTAAATCGGTAGTCGTGTTGGACCAAACCAAACAACTGTAATGCAAATATGTGACCGTTGGATTCAGGAGGGTACGACGGACCGACGTGGTTGATCGCATCCACCTCAGTGCACCACTTCACGTTAGGACAAGCAAATTGTGCGCATGGCAGTGACGGATCACTCAGTCACATCATGAACCACAGCACAGCACATTGAGTCTGTAACGCATCATTCAATATCTGCGCGTACCATTCGACGCCGTTTACTGCAGAGTGGTGTGTCCGCAAGACGTCCATTGCCTGGTCTACCCTTGAAGCAGAACTACAGTCGTCTCCATCGCCAATGGTGTGATGAAAGAAAGATGTGGGCGGCAGAATGGAATAAAGTTGTCTTTACTGACGAGTCACGCATCTGTCTGCAACACCACGATGGTCGGATTCGAGTCTGGAGACACCGTGGAAAGAGGATGCTGAACAGCTGCGTTATGCACCACCACACTGGTCCTTCACCGGGTATTATGGTATGGGGTTGTATTGAATATCACTCTCGCCCTCTTCTAGTACGCATTGCCCGTACTTTATACAGCCAGCCCTACATCTCCGAGGTTTAGAGCCAGTTGTCCTTCCTTACCTTTAGGGCTTGGCCACAGCCAAATTTCAACAGGATAATGACGACCACACATGGCACGCATTGTCCAAAGGTTCTTCGTCAATCACCAGATTGAATTGCTCCCCTGGCCGGCTTGCTCTCCGGATCTTTCGCCGATAGAAAACATGTGGTCCATGATTGCTCAACGATTGATCCAGATTACACCCCCAGCTGCCACACTAGATCAACTTTGGCAACGTGGAAGCTGCTTGGTTTGCTGTACCTCAAGAACACATCCAAAGTCTCTTTGAATCAATGCCGAGGCGTATGCAGCGGTGATCTCTAACAATGGTGGCTACCCTGGCTATTGATTCTGGCAGAAGCCACACTTCACAGAAGTCTATAAATTTAACCATTTGATACTTGGTTAACATGTTATCTATAAAATAAATTTTGTTGTGCTATCTCTCGTCTTTCTTGGTTTTGCATTTACGGTGGCCAGCAGTGTATTTAAATCGAGAAATTTTCAAAATCTTTTAACCCGGGAGCAGGCACGTACTCGATACTAACGTTAATGGTAGTGCGGGGTGACTCAGCCCCCCCACCCCCAATCATTTGTTTATAATTATTTTTACTGTACACTATAAAAATCGTAATTTCAGTGAATAATTTAATTAAGAGAAAGTATTCTTACCATGTTTCAAGGACTTTTCAATTATTCTTTGATAATTTGAGAAAAAATCCAATAAAACTGAACTAAAATGATTCAAAAGTGCAAGACCTTAATAAAGAACACAAATCAGAGACACTTTTCACTCATATTACAGGAATGTTATTTGCTTGCAAAGGTGTCATATTTTGTTCAAGTAATTGTAGTTTTTTACTGTGCTTTCATGATCGAGTGAGTGAATATTAACATCGCACTGTTCAGCTACACGAGGGCTTTTGGAGACGGACCTCGTAATTTTGAACCATGGTCAAGTGACTAGGACGACACTTGAGCTGGCCTGTTTTAACTACCACACCACCCGACAGACTCGACCACTCTTGAGCTCTCGACAGATTTAGCATTCATCTCTACCCTACGCGGCAGGTCTTTAGTGGTACTGGGTTCGAACTCGTGACACCTTTGGTGATCAACGAATAGCAAGTTGAACTTTTTCTTTCTTGTGTCTTTTTGACAAGGCGAATTGATCCTTGTGGTACACTTATGGCTTCATATTTTAGTTGATGGAGTTCTTTAGGAAGCATTTGAAAACTTTCCTTTCGTTTCATGTTTATCGCGGTTCTCAATCATGAATAATATGCATTCTTTCAGCAGGTTCTTCCTTTGCTTGATCAGTTTCAACTTCCTTCAATAGAGATCACAGATGCCCCGAGCTACCGCTCCCGGGTTAAAAGACTATTCAGAATATCGTTGGATGGATGACTTGAGTACCCAGCTCTTTCGAGCTACAACCTCATATCAATAGGTATTTGAATGACTGTAATTGATTGATTTTTGCCCTTTGTTAAAGTATTCAGAATAAAAATATGGATGTTCTAAAAAGAATTATGACGTTTTTTACTATGCTTTAATGTTTGAGCATACTCATAAAAATAAATCTTGGCCAACTAATCCTTCAAATCAATCAATCCTTTTCCAAATATCATAAAACTCTATATTATTTACAATTTTCCTAAACGAAAAACAAACACATAAGAGATGGGACGGAACTAATATAGAGCTAACCGTACCAATAAGTTGGAAGGTCAATCAGCAAATATATTATGCTGCCTGGCTGAAAAGTGAATCAAGTCTTCCTTTTCTTTCTACAGCTAATGTACAATATTTCGATAATAATAACAGTGATGAATTGTTTATCTTCCTAGAATTTTTCGCAGGGTCTGTGTTTCGTTTTTTCTTTTAAAGAGTAATATTTTAGGCTTAAAAAGAAAACGTAATAAAAAAATCTCTCATCGAGGGATTACAGCAAATCAAACAAATGTTTTTTTTTTACTTTTAAATTTGGTTTTGGGATGAAAGATAGCTATTTGTTGACGTAATATTGCCAGATGATATACATAAATTACATCAATGTAAATGTGTATTTTTTATCATGGAAAAAAGTATTTTGTTTTACTTCATTCCAGTTATTTTTTTTTTCAAATCTTTTTATTTTCGATATGCTCGGGCCCCCCCCCCCCCTCCACCTCAGGGGGGCGCGCCCCACACTTTGAGAAACGCTGAGGTAAATGCATCGAATTGTTTGTTTATACGATTCCTTTACAATCTTAAATGGACTGTTAAAAAGACTCATGTCAATTTTAGTTAAAAAAAAAAAAAAAGGTCAACTTCCGAAACCGGTCAAGATCCAACTTCTGAAGAAGTCAATTTCTTAAAGCTTAAAAGTCAGCTTCTGAAAGAGCATATTCTAAACAATTGTTATGAATTGTGTAGTAAAAAAATAATATACACCATTATATTAATGCAAGAGTAGAACAAGTGTGGCAGCAATGTTCGCTACTCGACTTGAATAAAAGATTTATCGATATAACGAAAAAGTAGATAAATGTAGAAATACTTTCAATTTTGCCTTTTCTTTTCTGCTTGCACTGTTTTTAGAAACCAAAGATTATTATAAATTAATATTGTATAACTTTTTCTTTACTCCTTATTTCTATTCCGTTGTAATTTGTAATCAATAAATGTTTAATATATAACTGAACAAATGTGTACCTTCTTTCTCTTTATAGCAGGAAATACTTTGAATATAAAAAATATTTTTAAAAAGAGTAAAAAAATTGGAGGCTTTAATTGCAATATTTTTTAGATTATATACGTATGCATTTATGAAGGCATGCTAATTCAATCTTTACCGTAAGTGTATAAGAGGTTTTTTTTATTCTAGAAAAAGTAATATAAGGGTAATTAAAAAAAGAGCGTTCACACACTCGCCTATATCACATATTTTAAAACTCTTTAAAATTCAACTTTTCGGCATGAGATAAAAGCTGCTGTGAGAGAAAACCTAAATTGCATAAATAATTTCAATCTACCAGCTCAAAAAACACTCAAAGCATTTCAAGACATTAAGAATTAGAATAAGATTAAATACAATAGTCTCACTTAGTTATTTTTCCTTTTTGAATTGGTATTAATTATAAAAGAAAATAGAAAAAAAGTATTTCGTGTAAAATAAATGTCGCATTAGGAATTACAAACAAAATTGATCGACTCTTTGAAAAAGGGGAGAGGGGATCTCTTTCTGCAAACAGTATATGAGCTTTAATTTAATAATTTTGTGACACGTCAGTCTTAAAATGCCTCAAAAGAAAAAAAAAGAATGATCCATAATTCATTCCTCGTTACTAAATGTCACATTGAAGCGGCATTGATCCCCTTTCCATAGCCACAACGATTGTTTATGGACGTCCTTCATTCTCATTCTCCGATACTCACTCCAACCTTGATGCGTGATCTCCCTTTTCCGGCATTTCACGCGTAACATTGAGCAAGTACAAAAAAACAATAATTTTCACACACGATGAGTACGATAATGACCGACGCTGCTCTATGTTTTATCTGGAATGAATCGAGGTATGCTGAAAGAGTTCCATTTTGCGATTTTAATTAAACATTTAGACTAGACGACGCTTCTCAAAGGGACAAATCCTAAAGAGAGAAATATTTTAGAAAGATTTATTGGGCTTATTTTGACCTTGAATTTTGCAACACGTAACGACTGAGATTAATTTCTTACCTACAGAGTTTCCTTGTGGTAAATTTTATGAGAAAACTTTCCGGCTACTAGATTGAAAAAGGAAATTCTTTACATACAAAGATAGTATGAAAAGTCTTGTGTGTGGATTCATTCTTTTCTTCATAAAAACTTAACATTTAAATGATTTAGGTAAGGAGAATCAAAATATACCTCTCTACCCTTATAAAAGGAATAAACTATTAGATATAAAACAGTCTCAAAACTTTAAAATTTCATATTCTCATGACCAGTATTTATATAACTCAAAAAAGATCAAAACCATTAATATTGTAATTATTTCTAAAAGGATTTTGGTAATTTGAACAAAAACGATAGATACTGTTGTGATCATCTTTAAATTATAAGTTACGCAACAGAGTGCGCTTACTGCATTAAAAAAGGCTTACAGACTTCAATAAGCAAAAATGCAAAAGATGTAATAATTCTGTAAAAATGCTGTATTGTAAATACTTTTTAGTTCAAATGAAATAAATAAAAAATAAATTACTTCAAGGGAAAAAAATGTGTTTAAAGGAATCCTATATACCTCATAAATTATGCTGAATTTTAAAAAATAGTATCTTAGTGGTAAGTAATGATAAAGTTTAACAATTAAAATTTCTTTGTAGATTAAAAAGAAATCAAAGCAAATAAATACATTCACAACAGAAAAAATGCTATTATTTCTCGGTAATTTTAAAATTTTATACAAGTACTTTTATAGGGTGAAATGCAACATGTAAAATTCTATAGAAGACTTGGAATTATAAAATGAAATGAGATAATTGTGGATCCTACCCTACAAAAATGGATTATTATTTTAGAAAGAGTGAGTAAATGTTTATTTACGTCGCCCTTTAAAGCAACACAGAGGCGACAAATATGAGCCAAGGTCAAGTGACGAGGACGACCATTGAGCTAGTACCCTCTCTCCAAACTACCACACAAACGGAAGGAGCCACGACAGATTTCAAATGTGAATCAGCCCCTTCACAAGGCGAGTCTTCAGAGGGAATGACACGAGTTCGCGACCCCATTATTCTTTGAGAAGAATGATGGAATGGATAGTTTCCATTGGATTTCAAAAGAAATAGTGTGCATCCAAACTGAAATGAAATCCAATCAAAATCAACGTTTGTACATAGGTTACAACAACATAAACAATTAATTTTATGTATAAAATTTCCAAAGGGAAGAATTTCTTTGAATTTATGAATTACACATTAATGGAAGGAAAATTCATTAAATTTATACACACGTTTATTTTAAAAAATGCAGCTTAAGGTAGAGGTTATTAAACTACGAAGAGGTTACGCAATTCAATATTTGAAATGTATCAATCGATTTTCTTTAACTATAGTAACCTTCATAGATTTAGTGGGTTGAATTCAATTTTTTCTCAAGAAAACAATTATTTTAATAGCATTTTTTTAGAAAAATATTTTTAATAGCATGCGCGCTGTGGAAAGTTAAAAAACTTGCATGCATAACTGAAGGTTAGGATTAGGTTACGGATCATTGAATAGCGTTTACCCCAAACCAAACAAGTTCATTCCATTTCGTGAACGCTTGAGTACACAGATGGATTCTATGAGATCGAAGGCTTTTTTCTCCCACTAGAGATGGATTTTTCGGATCGAATGAAGAGTATTTATTGCAAGAGAAATACAATGTAGCATTTCATGAAATAGAGGGTTTTCTTTCAGAATATTTAAGAAGCCTGTAGTTTTTTAAATAGAATTTTTTTGACAGACGGTGAAAAGTACAAATATTTCTTTCCGGCATAGCTTATCAATTAAATCGGTTTTCAAAAAAATTTCAAAAAATAATAATAATTGGACAGAGGACAATTATGCGCACTTACCTTTTGGCCAAACAAAAAAAAGACCTACACTTATTTTTAGAATAATTTTATTTCTCCATGACTCGAGGAAATGATTTTTCTGTCCTGTCGAATTTTTATTTGAATTGAATTTGATCTTTTTGATATCGCGTTTCGTTTTTGTCAATACTTGGTTCATACACTGCTGTTTGTAAGAAATGCCACACCATGAACGAATCATCAGAATTAAATGTGTGTGAACTTTGCAGCAAATATCAATTATAGGATGTTACGTAAAATATATTAAAGTTTCAGAGCCACCGCGCATGCGTGGAGTGCGCAGCGCCATCCGAACTGATGCTGAAAGCGTATAAATAGAGGGCTGTGGCGGGATGTTGAAAATAATTCATGTTTATTTGTTAGTGACGTACGTTTAGTGAGACCTATGCATGCCTCCACGACGAAAGAAGGAAAAATTCCAAAAACTTACGGAGTTTGAACGGGGGAGGATTATCAACCTTCGAAAAGAAGGATTTTTTTATCACGCAATAGGAGCTCGTGTGCAGCGGAACAGTTCCACAGTGATGCGAATTTGGAAGCAGTGGACCGACGAGCACCGAACAACTCGAAAAACTGGCGGTGGACGACGAAAGGTGACGTCAGAGCACGATGATCGACATCTGCTCCGCATGGCGGTGAATGACCGTACAGCTTCCTCCAAGCAGTTGGCAGCACGTTGGTCTACTGCTACAGGTATTCTAATGCCGGCTTTGTCAATTCGTCGACATCTGCTGCAGCGTGTATTGCGTGCAAGGGTGCCTTTATACAGGATCCCCCTCACGGCAAACCATCGACGGCTGCATTTGCATTGGGCTCATGAGCACAGAGCCTGGCAAGTTGATTGGCACAAAGTTGTTGTTTTTTTCAGATGAGTCACGCTTCAATTTGTGGGACCATGATAGCCGCATCCGTGTTAGACGTTATGCCGATGAACGCTGCCTTCCAGAGTGCGTTATCAAACGACATAGTGGCCTAACACCCGGAGATAAGGTTTGGGGTGCTATTTCGTATCATGGACGATCCAATTTGCTACGAACTGAGGGTAATCTCAATAGCAACAGGTTCGTCCGTGAAGTGATACAGCTCGAAGTCGTTCCCTTCCTTCAAGGCATCCCTGGAGCTATCTTTCAGCAGTATAATGCACGCCCACATGTTGCAAAGACTGTTCGAGACTTCTGTTCATCTCAACACATGCAACTTCTTTCTTAGTCTGCTTATTCGCCGGATATGTCGCCTATTGAGCACGTGTGAGATTTGATTGGTCAGTGTCTCGCTCGTGATCCGCGTCCTGTAGCTTCAAAAGATGAACTTTTACTGCGCATACAAGCAATATGGAATCCTCTTCCACGAGCAGACATTCAAAATCTGTTGGACTCCATGCCACGTCGTATAGCAAAAATTGCAGCGCGTGGTGGCTACACCAAATACTGATTTCGGACACTTAATGTTTTGCTTTAAAAATTTCGTCATTTATTTGTACTAATACAAGTCGTTTGTGCATTAAATTTCATTTTATTTTAATGATTCCTTCTTGGTGTTGCATTTTTTACAAGCAGCAGCTTAGAATTTATATTTGGAGAGGAAAAAAACTTTAATGATACTGACTTATCTAAAATTTTTATGAAATAATTTGGAAAAAAGAATATATTTTTGTCCAGTCTTTTCAAAGCTTGTCTTTTTACGCGTATGTATGGAAGTTTTCAAAAACAGCAAATAAAAGGATGCGGCCATCTTCACCAGAAAACAATGAGTTGGATGGTCGTGAAAAATTCAATTCAAAAGAAAAGCGAAGGTGCCTTGTTAGGAATAACAAAGATTATTCAACGTATCCCTCTCACTACATATTTACTTTACAATAGATGCTAAATTAAAGTATAAAAAAAATTGAGAAGAAATATTTATATCTCCATTAAATTAATTCCTTCTGTAGATAATTATACATCGATACTGCTGAATTCAATAGATTGAAAATATCACGCATTCTATTTCTCAGGTTTTTGAATGAGAAGGGTAAAAATAGAATGAAAAAAAATTAACGATTTTAAATAGAAATATTCGAATATTCTTTAATACGTTTATAAAATTTCTTTATTTTGCTGAATTTCTTGGGAAAAAACGTTTAAAATGTTAATACGACGAAAGTAACGGTGCTATACAGCTTAATCTAAAAAAAGGCGTATACATATTACAAATAATATTAAGTATGTAAAAACTAGTCTCAATACCTCAGATTATAATATATGTTAAACAGTAATTTAAAAAAGTTAATTCAATGTAGTAATTTAGATCAAGATTAAGACTCAAAATGAGGACATTTTTCTAGTCTAATGCTACAGTCATGTTTAAAATAACACAGACAAAATTTTTTTTTTCTTCCTCTTCCAGAATAAAGGTTCCTGTCAAAGTCATGTACATAACAAGAGATCGATAAAGAATTTCTTTAAGGTCTTTCTTCTTGTACGAGAAACGGGGATCTGTACCATGGCAACGGTTTCGAATTGTAAATTTCCGGTTCATTTCCTTTGTAAATATTTGTGTTCTGTAAGTTACATACTAAAAAATATGCTCCCTTTTTATCAGCGTGTAAATCAAACGGAGTATAAAAGGGTAATTTAAAGTAATATTAACATTTAGATGGTTAAGAATAACATACTCAATTGACGAATAAAAGGTAACGCCTTTGTTAAAAATATGGGTATGCAATTACTTATAATGTTTTATAAAAGGAACCATCATTTTATAAAGAGATCAATCAGCTTCTACCTTTATGTACAGATCTCAGGCTAGTAAACCGTTCTTTATATCTTCGCATTGTAACAGATCCCAGTTTACGGCCGATAGCATAGAACAGCGTTACTCAAACTGCGGCCCGCTGGGCCTATTTAAGTGGCCCGGTCATGGCCAATTGCTCTGAGAAATTAATTTATTTATGAAAATTTAGTGAGAAATTCTTTGTAAAAAAATTAAATATATCAATTTTGCATTTTGCTGTCTGTCGATGTCACATATGGATGCGAATTGATATATATTTTTTCTGATTAGTGATAATAGACAACAGTGAAGTAGCGACCATTTTATGAGAGGAACTAATTTTTAACTATCTTTCATATCTTTCAAGCGAAAAATATTCGGAGAAAATAGATTGTTTCAAGACAATTGGGAAGTTAACTATTTTGTAGTGAAAAACAAGCATGGTTCAGTAAGTGTTTGATTTGTCACGAAAGTGTAGTATTTAAAAAATACCAATACACAGGTATAACATTCAATGACATTTTTCCTCGAAAATCTCTTTTAAGAGGTGATAAATAGATTTTTTCTTGAATAATCCTTACAACAGCAAAAAAGTGTTTTGTCAGTGTAATATCACAGCGGTAACAAAGACATCCTATGAAATTTGTTATATTATTACTAACAGTAGCGCACACAAAAAATTTTCAGATGGGGGGGGAGGGTCCAGGGTCGAAAGCCCACCATTTTGGTATCATGCTCCAATACGCAGCCCAACATATTCTTTTGATTTTGTCAATTTTCGGGAAAAAAACAATACAAAATTAATTATTGAATAAATAATTAGCAATAACTAATAAAATTAATTATTAATAACAAATCATAATTAAATTTTACGTTATATAAATAGGATTATAACCAATCGAAAAAAATCAAGGGCTGTGGGGTGTGTCCGAACCCTTAGAACACCCCCCTTGTATGCACCACTGATTAGTAATGATATGAAACCGTTTACTGATGCAGAAATTGTGAAAGAGTGATTCTTAAATGCTTCCAAATTAGAAAAATTTAGTGACAAAAATAAAAAATATAAAAATAATAATTAAAAAAAAAGCAAAATAGGAGTTTTAATATTTTGATCAATTTCCACATTTTAAATTTTCTATGTTATCTTGGTCTTAAAGCATTTCTCCCCTCCCCCGCTCCTCCATTAATTCTGATGTTGTGGCCCGCGTGAAATAGTCAACATACACTCTTGTTGGCCACCGTAAATGCAACACCCTGAAGGAAGCATGCAAATAACATGAAATTTACAACATGAATTAGAGGAGGTGATATATGCAAATGATTAGAATTTCAGCGCAGATACCCATCACGCGCGCCTGTGGCGGCACCTCAAAGTGCTACTTAGGGATTGGAGATTTCGACGATTTCAAGTTCGACAATTGTGTTTTTCTTGTGGTTTTTTGAAAAAACGATCAGTTATGTCTGGTAGAAAACAGCGATCAGCTTTTGATCAAGTATCCGAATTCGACAGAGGAAGGATAGTGGCCTACCGAGATTGTGAATTATCTGTCAGGGAAATCGGAATTCGTGTTGGAGGAAACCAAACAACTGTAAGGCGGATATGTGACCGTTAGATGCAGGAGGGTACGACGGACCGATGTGGTTGATCGCATCCACCTCAGTGCACCACTTCACGTTAGGACAAGCAAATTGTGAGCATGGCAGTGACGAATCGCTCAGTCACATCACGAACCATAGCACAGCACATTGAATCTGTAACGCATCATTCAATGTCTGCGCGTACCATTCGACGCCGTTTACAGCAGAGTGGCCTGTCCGCAAGACGTCCATTGCTTGGTCTACCCTTGACGCCGAACCACAGACGTCTCCGCCACCAATGGTGCGATGAAAGAAGGGTGTGGGCGGCAGAATGGAATGAAGTTGTCTTTACTGACGAGTCACGCATCTGTCTGCAACACCATGATGGTCGGATGCGAGTCTGAAGACACCGTGGAGAGAGGATGCTGAACAGCTGCGTTATGCACCGCCACACTGGTCCTTCACCGGGTGTTATGGTATGGGGTTGTAATGGATATCACTCTCGCACTCCTCTAGTACGCATTGCCCGTACTTTAAAAGTCAGCGCTACATCTCCGAGGTGTTAGAGCCAGTTGTCCTTCCTTACCTTCAGGGCTTGGCCACAGCCAAATTTCAACAGGATAATGCGCGACCACACGTGGAACGCATTGTCCAAAGATTCTTCGTCAATCACCAGATTGAATTGCTTCCATGGCCGGCTCGCTCTCCGGATCTTTCGCCGATAGAAAACATGTGGTCCATGGTTGCTCAACGATTGACCCAGATTACACCCTCAGTTGCCACACCAGATCAACTTTGGCAACGTGTGGAAGCTGCTTGGTCTGCTGTACCTCAAGAACACATTCAAAGTCTCTTTGATTCAATGCCGAGGCGTGTGCAGCGGTGATCTCTAACAATGGCGGCTACTCTGGCTACTGATTCTGGCAGGAACCACACTTCACAGAAGTCTATAAATTTAACCATTTGATCCTTGGTTAACATGTTATCTACAAAATAATTTTTGTTGTGCTATCTCTTGTCTTTCTTGGTGTTGCATTTACGGTGCCCAGCAGTTTATGTATGCGGCCCGGCAGAAAAAAAAGGTTGAGTACCCCTTCCATAGATAAACGCAAGGATTTCCTAAACCATAAATTTTAAATCTTGAAAATTATGGCTGTTATTATGATAAATTAAATGCTTTCCGCTTTGTTGTAGATTAAAAAAGTTAGTCAAGTAATGGTTCGTTCAAGAATGAGATTTCATTATTGTTTTGCTTACTTGCTCTCATCCCAATTACCATAGTTTTTTTTAAAACAAATAAAGCACAAATGAGAAGATAGCAAAATTTCTAAATTTTTTCCAGTTTAAAAAGACAAAATTAGACAAAAATTAGACATTTTAGAGAAATTTAGAATATCAGGCTTTCTGATAATTGAACATGATTCGATGCTAAATATTTTGCAGAAGAATTCATTAAAATCCAGTTTTATATAAAATATATTAAAATGATCTCTGCATGGGTTTAATAGCTCTTCAACATTTTTTTGTGTGTGTAAAGGGAATAATTTTTCAATGAAAATACTCTTATTAGATTATTTGCATTTGAGGGTGAATTTAACAGAATTTTAGACTCTAGTATATCTGAATTAATGATATAATAATTGATTGAAATTAAATTTAATTTTGTTTCTTACTGCTTCAAGAAACACAAAAAGTAAAATGCGTATCATGGCATCGTTCTAATAATATAATTTATATTTACAGAAATAGTTTGTGTAATCTCCTAAGAATTCAGTATATAATTCGAAATCTTATATAAAGTTTTAGATATTGTATGTCAAGTAATACCTCAATGAGAATATTATAATTTTTTTTAAAAATTACAGAAAAATGAAAGAATTTAAGTTGGAGCAATACATTTTTTTACACCTTTTCGGTCCACCAAAAAAGCAAGTTTTTGAATTGTATTATTATATACAATTAAGGTACAATTTTCGAAAAATATGGCTGCCTCAAAAATTTATGGAGGAATATGGACGCTGTAGACATTTTTTACTTGAAATCATTTTACCAGTTTTTTTTCTCTTTGTTTGTGAATCAAAAAACACGCACAAAAAATTAAATGCTTGTAAAATTATTATTGATATTATTATTATTATTTGCAATTTTGCTTGTTAATAACATCTAAGCCTTCTTAATATTCTAAGATTTGAATTATATAATTTATAATTGAAATTTAATGCTGATTACCACCAATTCTTTTCTTTCATCTTACTGAAATTATCTCTCGATAAGTACGATATATATATATATATATATATTAGGACTTGATCTCTTTCAAAAAATTCATGGTGTACTATCTAATTTCTTTAAAAGTTCGTATGTTTTTAGTTGATGATTTGCAGAAGTTTTTTAATACGTTTTCTTTTTTTTATTATCTTTTTTCTTTCCTTTGTAACATTTTAATCAAAATATTTTAGATACGCGCATAAGAATAAATTATGAATAGAAACTATTTATCAGCAATGATGAATAGAGTCTGCTTTACTTGAATCCTCGTCATTGTTTCAGAATAAGTATTCTCGCATACTTAAACAAAATGGTAATAAAAAATCCCATTCACACAAAAAAATCTTGTTTTCTTCATCATTAATTAAATTACTTAAAATCTCTTTGTTTTATTCTCAATTACTGAGAATTTTCCTTTAACAATATTTGAAAAACATTCGATTCTTTTTCTGAATACCAAATATAATTTAGTATCTTTCATTCTTACTGCAAATTCCTTTATAAAAAACCTTTTACAATAAAAAGGACACCGCCAATTTCAAACAAAAGTTTCGTAACCATTTGGTTTCGATTCAATTATCTGTGTGCGAGGTGTAGAAGCGAGGAGTTACAGTTTAGATGCCGTCATCTGTCCGCGTTTCAGAATTCTGATGTCCCCAGTCAATAGCTTTCGTTTTGCTTCGAATGTTCTGTTAATAGGCGGCCTTTTGTAGCCGAGTTTTCATATTGGAGACCCCGGCATTGTTGCTGTCGAGTCCTAATGCCCCTTATCGTGTAAAGGGGACATCCAAGTTGTCACGATGTTATGGTGTGGTGAGTACAGCATCAGGTGTCGTCCTTGCCACTTGACTGAAGCCTTATTGTGGTTTCTCGGAGTGACATTAGTGGCCGCGGTAGCCGAGTGGTATAGGTATCGGACCGTGGCTTGCCTTGTCACGAGTTCGAGCCCAGTACCACTAAAGACCCGCCGTGTAAGGCAGCGACGCACGTTAAATCTGTCGAGAGCTGAAACGTCCTCCCGTTGGTGTGGTGTGGTAGTTAGGAGAGGGGGTGCCAGCTCAGGTGTCGTCCACGTCACTTGACCATGGTTGAAAATTACGTTGTCCGTCGCCAAAAGCCCTCGTGTAGCTCAACAGTACAACGTTAATATTCAATCAATCAATCAATCGGAGTGACATTAAGTGACCGTGGTAGCTTAGTGGTCAAGGTATCGGATTGTGGCTGGCTTGTCACGAGTTCGAGCCCAATATCACTAAAGACCCGCCATGTAGAGGAGCGATGCACGTTCAATCTGTTGAGAGCCCAAACGTCTCCCATTGGTGTGGTGTGGTAGTTAGGTTAGAGGTGCTAGCTCAGGTGTCATCCTCATCACTTAACCGTGGTTCAAAATGACGAGGTCCATCACCAAAAGTTCTAGTGTAGCTGAACAGTGAGACGTTAATATTCAGTCATTCGTTCATTCTGTGCGACGTGAATGAATAATCAATGAATGAATGATCAGTCAATGAGAATAATGAGTTGACGTTAATAAAGAATCCTTTAGACCTTGGTTTCAAGTCATTTGGGTCACTCTACTGATAGGATGACATCCGAAATCAAATGTCAAATGATTGATTGGTTATTTATTAAAGAGGACTCTAAAGCAATGTGAGGGTTGACGTCATTTTGAACCCTAATCAAGTAACGAAGACTTTTCAAACTTCCCCACCCTGCCCGCCTAAACTAGAACACGTGCGGTTACGTGAAATCGCTTTGAAATCTGTCATTTGAGTTCTGTAATGGTAGGAGGGACTGAATTGGAAATCTCCAAGTTTTTTTATTTTCATCTATAATAGCGAAAAGATTGTTAGTAATGGATGTCTATAGATAGCGAGTAACTTAGTACACCACCCCCTACTTCAGAGCATGAATTCCTGGGAGAATACCATCCAACCAAGTGTCACCAAACGATGCCAAAAGACCAAGTAAATAATAAAGAGGACCTAGATAAGAATGTTATGTGCAAAAGAACCAGACGTACAACTTTGTACTACGCATGCTCTGCTGACAGTGGGTGCAAACGAATGAAACAAACCAGCTCTTTGTAGTATAGAAGCTTACAAAACTCGATGTTATAAGAGTTGACACTGAGAAAAAGAAATATTCGAAAATAACGTTGATTGAAAAAGGATTTTTATTTGAACACACACACTGAGGCAAAAATATCTCAATTCGTTTCGAATACTCGCCAGGATGTTTATCATTAAGTTGATTTCAAATGAGAAGGGAGGGGAATTCTAAATTAAAGAAAAATAATATTTGAACCCCCCCTTTTTGTATACGTAATCAATTTCTATATTTGTGTAGGCTACAAAAAATAGCAAATAACATATATAATAAGTAGGAACAAAATACCATAAGTAGTTTTTTGGACTAGATTCTAGTGATTAAATTTATAATGATAAGTCTCATATTTTGTTTCGAGAGTTCTGGGGAAATTATTCAAAAAATTAAGAAATTTGTAATTTTGCTTTCCTAATTATAAGAGAAATATTTTTGTTTGGAATGATTTTGAACGAATTTTTCCTTTTTATATAGTTATTTTCAACACAATGATAGAGATATTTCCTTCGAAAAAACGCAAAAAATATAAATTTGTTAGTCACAACTAAAAATGTTGTCCGCCCAACCGGTATAGTGACGCTGACTGCGGTGCCGTAGGAGCAGGGTTCAATTCCCGGCTAAGGCATGGATGTTTGTGTTGTAATCCTTCTCTTCTTTGTGATGTGTGCTTTACGCTTACTTCTATGGAAGCCCCCGTGGGATACTTTGGGGGGCACGGGGTCAATGAAAAAATTAAAAATGTTTGTCTCGAAAAAATAAATCTCATGTATACCATTTAAAAAAGAATTGTTTCAAACATAGATTTTCGGAATACATCCGGAAAAGTTCCTGTTATCAGAACTTTTTTCCATATCTCGAATCAGTGGAAGGAATTTTTCAAGGGAGGTCGAAAGTCTACCATTCTTGTTTCATGCTCCAATACGCCGCCCAACGGATTCTTTTGATTTGGTCGATTTTCGGGAACAGGAAACAGTAAAAAATTAGTTACTGAATAAATAATTAGCATTAATTAATAAGATTAATTATTAACAACAAATACTTAATTAAATTTTACGTACAACATACATAGGATTATAATCAATTGAAAAAAAAATCAAGGGCTTTGGGGGGGGGCTCCATACCCAGGGACCCCCCACTTGTGTGCGCCACTGCCACAAATACATGTGAAAGAAACAAAGAGACATTATGTGAAGAGTTTTCTTAAAAACAAATTAAGTTTCCAAAAGATATTGATATACAGTCTCTAAATAGGTGCATAAATATATATATATGAAACGTCTAAATACATTCAAAATACAAAAAATGAACTTATTATTTAGGAGAAGAGTCAATTCTCGAATATTTTTTAAACGCGTGGTTAAACTCTTGATCACACAAACTATTTCCAAGTTCACCAGGAGACATCAAATGCTCACCCACACGTTGTTCGAAATGCATTTTAAATGCATCTTTAAATGCATTTTCAACTCTCTGTTTTACATTGTTCGATAAGGGCGTTGACATATCACAAATAAAAACTCAACATTTTATTACATTGGTCTGATAAATTTGAAGTGCATTGACTTTGTAAAAAATTAGGTTTTAGCATTTTGTTATCTCTATATATGATGTATATCAACAAAAATTGACAAGTCTTACTCTCAAGTCTTAAGGCTCTTGCTAAAATTTAAAACAGGACTTTATTTATTTTCCATAACTATGTATCAAGGAAAAATATTTCTGCAAGATAATGTATATGTAGCCAATTATTTGGTTTCAAATTTACCAGATTTCGCATACACAACTTTAAATTTAAGTTCATTGCGTAGGCAAAATAAAAAAAATCCCTTGAAATTTCATATAAGTACTGAGAATTCAAGATGTAACAATATTTGATTAAAATGGTTAATATTAATGTATTTAACTCCAAACTCAATAATGAAGCAAGATTTTAGTATATAGGTAAACCTATATATTATTTGCATTCATGATTGCACCAAATAATTCCTGTTGTGTTACAGTTTTCTAAGCATTAATTGTTCTTAAAAAATTGTTAAAATGATTCATGTTGTATTAATCAATCGGTTTTTAATTGCTATGGATAAATAAATTAATTCAAAAGACGATTAAACCAACTTGACTATTAGTATGCAAAGGGTACCTCATGAAAAGAAACTTCAAAATTTAATATCAGCTAACAAAAATGATTTATAAATATATTCTCATTGTTACGGTCTTTCAGTAAAAAAAAGAACATTTTAACTTGTCTTTCACTTTCTATTCTTACATACAATACTAAATGTTAGAACAATGTATAAATTTGAATTCAAAAATATTATCACAAAAATCATTCTTTCTAAATGCAGCAAAAAGGGTTTCACCAAAAGTGAGGTAAAATTTTTAACAAATACATTTTTTTTAATATTATTTTTGTCTTTTTCAGTTAATATAAGTAAATTACAATGTTTTTTTTTTCTTTTCTGTATTTATGAATGGGGGGGAAGGTAGTTAAATATCCATCACAAAATCTTAAAAATTTTGAATAATGGTACAATAACTTTTACGTGTAGCTGTGTATGAATATATCATATATTTGAATTTTCAATCTGTAAAATATTGTGCAAAAAAACTCCCAGCATCTACTACCAATCTAATATCCATAAGACAGAATCCAACGTTTTACAATTTAATTCACTCTATACCAGGGATGGCAAACCAGTGGCACGCGACACAATATTTTTGGCACGCCAGTGATCCAAATGGTTTGTATTTTATTTTAAAACTTCAAAGTTCACTCTGAAGAATTACGAACAAACGCGAGTGATCGGGGGCGGGGAGCATACTCGTTTGTTATTGTCTTGCCTTAGTTACGTTGTAGATTACAATTGCTTAGGATGTCAAGTTTGTCTACGCATAGCATAGTCAATTTCATTGACACAACTGTATTTTAAAGTTTATCTGTGTTATATTTACGATTTTTAACTATTATTTAATATGGCTAGTTCGGCAAAACAACAAAAAGTGCAAGATAGTAAGTGTAACAGAGAATTTTAAATTGGATGGACCGAGAAACATGGCATTATTAGAAAAGGTGAATAAGCAGTGTGTGTTTTATGTTCTGGAATAGTGGTATGCAGAACGTCGTCTGTAAAATGGTATTTTGAAAGAAATCGTAAGCCCTCTTGCCAAAAAAAAGTGAACCACAGCAAAAATAATTAATTGCTTAGAAACCGTTTGGCAGGTGATTCCAATTCAGCATGTATTCTACATAAAGTATAATCTTTCAATCCTAATATAAGTTATTTGTCCACACGCACAATCTGCAACAACAGAAATCTCACTAATTTTACTCTTTAATTTCAATTACACGAATAACTAAAACATTTATAACTATACAGAGCAAAAGGTATTTTTTCGTAGTAAATAGTTTTGTGTCGTTGGTATGTAGTTTTATTGTTTCCAAATAATCACAAGTTAAAATTATTTGACGGCACGTCTATACTTCATTAAACACTTCTTTAGCAAAAAATGGCACGTTGATCTCTAAAGGTTCGCCACTCCTGCTCTATACCAATGGTTTTCAAAATCGTTCATCTTAGCAAAAGAAAAAATTAATTGAATATAATTTCTTCTTGAAGAATATATAAAACCTATGTGTGTAAAAATAAAGCCATGATATTAAAACAGTTCCCAAAATTTCGGTTATTTTTACAGAACGCTTATTCACGTGCTCATTGCGGCATATCAATTGCCTACACGCATTTTTTTTTTCATTATCATATTAATAGAGATGAATCTAAATGAGAAAGTCATCCTTGCTAAATGTACGAAGGTCAGTTTCACTTAAGATTTATTATCACTCTCATATCGCCAGAAAGAATTTTATTGGATCAAAATATTTCATAGACTTTTTCTTTTCTATTTGCATTAATTTTTCCGAATATTCTGTAAATAACCATAAATAAAGTAAAATGAATTTTGAATTTGATGCATTCCAATCAATAAAGATCCTAAATCGTATCAATTTATAAATTTCAGAAAAGTTTTCAATCCGTATTTCACGTTTTGTTAGTCATTTCAAAAAAAAATCCTATATTATCTTTTTGCTTCAGTTTTGCATTTTTTTTTTATCGAAAAGCGCTTACATTAGGAGCTAAACATTAGATATATGTATATAATTTCCCTGTTGGAAGAAAGGAAAGAAAGTTAATTTCGATTAAGCATTTGATAACATTTTTTTTCTTGGTAATTCGTTCACAATAATGATTTATCAACAAATACCAAGTATTAATTTTTCTTTAAAAAAATTTTTCCCTTGATTCACATAACTCATTAGTTTGCTCAAAATAGTTTATTTTAATGTATCAAGCTATAAAAAGTATTTAAAATTAGCTTCAAATGTAGTTAAAGTATACATTATTCACCATTTAAAATGTTGATTTCTTTTAAAAAATGCTTTTTGTGAGTGTGTAAATCACTAAGACTCTCTTCTACTAACTATTAAAACTATCAACTATCTTTCTTTCTAAAAATTCCTACGATACACGTAAACAAATCCAGCACTAAAAATTCAACAAAAACCTATCGCTTCGTACATTGAACCAGGGAAACCTCCGAACTTTCACTGTCGTTCAAACGCACCAAAATAAAAAATAACAAACTGAAAAGTATTGACCCAAATCATTCGATTTAGTACAAAATGGTGGCACGTTCCTACAGTTTTTAATGTGTTTCAAAAAGAATTCACGCGTGATTTTCTTATATACCTTGCGAGTCCAATGGATTGTAAATTATCCCCCTCCATTGCTCCAACAGGTCTCTTGAAGAAGACAAGAGGGATGTGTCTGATTCCAAATTGGATACTGAGAACCCAACGGGAAGTGGAAAAACACCCATCCGACAGTTTCATATCCAACATGATCTGAAGAACATCCCTAGACCACTCAACTAGAGGCCTTGGGGTCCGATCGAAGCAGCAAAACACATGATACTTGAATTTGAACCTTGAGGTTAAGGGGTAAGAATCTGGAATATTTCTCCATTTTTAATACGAAGGACAGGAGGAGTAGGATCACAGTAAAATACAAAATAATGTATTTTGGTTAGGTTTGGATTCATCTTAGAAACTTCACGTTGAGGTTTTGAAAAGAAATTCGGAAATCAATTCCATGTAAACTACAAAAAACAAAGTTTGTAATTTTTTTTAATGTTTGCGGATGGCAGTAATTGAGTTATATTTTACAAATTTAAATATTTCTTAAAATCCGTAATCTTTAAGCATCCCTAATCTTTTATTTATTTATTTTTCTTTTCGGTCAACTCAAATGGGTCATTCAGTGAGAAGAAAGAAAGTCTTACTTCTATGCAATTGTTTTTTTAACCTCTTTGAAAAACGATCAAATCGATGATAAATTGATCATCGATTTGAAAAAGTCTAAAGAAAATACATTTTTCTAAGAAAAATAGCAAGAGAAAATTTGACACTCGTAAGCCTTTTCATGTGAATCAAATGTGATCCCACGGTAATAACATTGAAGAGAATTCAAATAAAATGGATGATTAATTTTGCGGAATAAAACCAGAAAAATAAAAGAACAAAAATGTGTGATTTGCGATCAAAATTAACAGTTAAAACGTTAGAGATTCGTTCAATTATAAAAGACAAAATAATTAGTTACCTTTTAAAAAATGAAGTTTGTATGTCATGCAAATTTTCTTAAATAAGTTGTATATAACGGCATTCTAAAAGTTTATTTAAAATTAACAAATTATTCAAAAAGCTTACTTTCAATAGTCTATTAATATTAAAAAATATTATGATAAAATGCACTCGTTTATTATGATCACTAACGCATAGTAAGAAAATGATATATTTCAAATCTTAACAGCTACACCAAGCTCAATTACTGCGCAAAACAATCATTCATCAAATTATAATTCACAGCAAATTTCAATTTCTAATATTTTTCTTGTATGCAATGATGTACAAAATATTATCACAAACAAAATATTCCAGTATTAAAAAGTGAAGTCCTCTAATAAAATAATCAGTATAAGCTGTACAATAGGAATTGTTACATCTGTGTTATTTTAATTTCTAGTAAAGTTGAAGTAAAAATATCACACGCAAGAAAAATACGGTGTAATTTCAGCACAATATATATATATATATATATATATATATATATATATATACCATACTATTCGAATTTATTGGGACAAATGGGAGAAACGTGATTTTTTCTAAAACCTTAGCTTTTTATCGTTACATACCTTAAATAGACTGAAAAATCTGTATATTAATACGAAGTATGTCTTCCTTTAGCAGAATTGACCCTTTTCACCCATTTCGGCACAAGTTCTTGATTTCATCATCTTGGAAACACTTTTGTATAGCCCTTTTTATCATTTCCTCTGTTGTCGTGTGATTCATCTTAGCGAAACTATTCTTGGGATCATGCCTTCAATTTTGAATAGGATTAAAGTCTGAAGAATTTCAAGGCTAATCAAGCACCTCTATTTTATTTTCCCGCATAAGAGTATGGACCAATTTCGAATTGTGACAAGGGGCCAAGTGATGTTGAAATGTTCCATCCAATGCTTCCACAAATGGAACAATCCTACTACATAATATTTCTCTATATATTTGAAAGAACTCATCATGTATTTAAGAGGAACTAAGCTTCTATGGCCATTTGTTGTGAAAATTCCCCAATCATCTGCTTAGAAGGGTGTTTTGTAATCTGTTGGATATGATCTGGTGACAAAGTTTCTACTTCACTTCGCCTAACTACACTTGATTTGTATCCCTGCACAAATAAATGTTTCATAACTCAAAATCACCTTCTTCCAGTCGTTCACAGTCCATGGTCGGTATTTTTTGGTCCATGCTAAACGTTTTTTCATCATTTTCTGAGTTAGAAATAGTTTTCTTCCTCAGTCTTGTTGACATAAGGCCATCTTCCAGAAGTCTTTTTCCGTGCACTTGAGATACTCACTTCAACACCATTATCCAATGTAACGATTATTATTATGACAAAAGATGATGACGTCTGTGACGGAGAGCGGATGTTACTGCCTGAGATAGTAGGGGAGAAGGATTTCCTAGAATCCACTTCCCCTACGTTCCGAATAGACTCTTCTAGAAAAGGACATGCGCGAGGACTGTGTTGAGGGTCCAGACTTTAAGCAGAGAGAAGAAACGTGCTCTAAGTGTAAGATGACACTTTGATGTTCTGTAAATAAAATTGTATATATTTATATCTCTAGCCTGACTGTGAGTTTTCGTACTCAATACCTCGCAGTTTATTTAATGGAAGCACCGACGGAGATAAATAATTACTGTAATGTAATATTTGGCTAGAGATATAATGGATGCATGGAGATTGAGAACAGAAAAATCACACCATCTTCGTCCCGCCACGTAAGAAGTTCTGCTCATAGAAGAATTAAATAGACCACCCTAGTCTTGAAACAAGTGCCACCCCGGCAAACGACAATTCCGGTCATAAGAAAAAGTATTTAGACCATCCCGGTCTTAAGGTATCCGACTACGTTCGGAACCGTGATTTTGTAAAAGCGTATAAATGGATAATATTTATGATATTTAGTGTCACTTAGATTAGAAAATGTATATAAAATTGTTTTAAGAATAGTATTACAATAAAAAATTATTTAAGTACAATATTTTGACAAAAAATGAACATAGAATGACCCATTTTCAAAATATTCTCCTTTTGTGAAAAATGCTTCTATTATAACAATATTTTGCCTGTATAAATCTCGGGCCTCTGTACAGAGGCTCAACTAGAATTTTTGAAATATATAACTTAGAAGTGGGTTTATCCATGTTTTACGACAACAAAGGGGAGGAATTTTAAGAAAACGCCGATAATTATTTCAATTGGTTGTAACTCTGAAAATAAAGTGAATTTTTCAAAAATCATAGTTGAGCCTCTGTCCAGAGGTCTGAGCTGTATAAAGGCAAAATATCATTATAATAGAAGCATTTTTCACAAAAGGAGAACATTTTGAAAATTTGTCATTCGAAGTTAATTTTTTGCCGAAATATTGTATTTAAATAGATGTTTTTTGTCAAAATGTCCTTAAAACAATTTTATACATGTATTCTAATCTAAGTGACACTAAATATCATGAAAATTATCCATTTATGCACTTTTTTAAAATCACGATTCCGAACGTAGTCGGATACTTTAAAAGAAACGCCACCCGGAAAATAAAGGCCATTTCGGTGAAATTTTTCTGTGGAATCCAGAAATCTTAGATATAAAATATATTTCAGGTACGATTTCCTTTTCTATCTGGCCAAATGATTTAAATTATATTTTGTGCATTTTTCTTTGTATTTTGTAATATTTAAATTTTAACGCTAAACTGAATTTCATATCCTGTGTATTAAGATTTAATTGTTCTAATGTGTTATTGTAATTGGTTCTCTATTTATAAGCATATAATTTAGGGAAGCCAATTTTCTACTTGAGTATATATATATTTAAAAGAAAATTGCATGAGTCACATCCGTGATAGCGTGATCCGTGTGATAGCGGAGAAATTGTTTAGTTAAAAGTATATATATGTATATATATTGTGAATAACATGATTATGTAATACTGTGTATTTTATTCATTGCATTTCCACACACACAGTGTGTTTTTTAAAATTGCGTAAGTTACTTGTAGAAAGGTTTCATAAAAGTCTGAGCATTTCGAAAGAAATAATTATTCAAAAAAAAAATGAATATTAAATATTTATTTTAAACTATTTTGTATGAAAAAAAGAAGGTTTTGTTTTAAATTTGGCTTTTGAAACTTTGCAATTTATTATTTTTTATGAAAATTAGTTTGTTTTCATTGCGAAAATCTTCGTATTATATTTTGATAAAAATATTTTTATATCTATAAATAGTGTGTGTGTATGTTACCAATATTATTAGTTTATCAAATACGTATTGGAGTTTTGTTATTAATGATTAAGTATATGCACACCATTTTCTTAAAATTATTTTTTAATGATTACCAATTTTGAATTTTACAATTCTATTGTTATTTTCTTAGAAAAAGTGTATAAGTCATATTTCATTCGTTTTAACTGTGGGGTTGGAAATATTTTTATTGTAAAAACTTTTTGGCTTAAAATGGCTTATTTAGGAAAAGGTCGAATAGCAGAACTAAGATATATTGCAAAATACTTAGGTGAAAAATTAACTGATGATCTAAAAATTATAGACCTTAGAAAAATTATTATAAATAGTCCAAATTATGAGGAAGAATTCGTTAGGGAAATGTTAAATATGATAATTGAGAAAAGGTTAAAAACTAGCACGTCGCGTGTCAGCAAATACTTTGATTTAAATGAAAGATAAATTTTAAGCTCTTATGAATTAGAAACACTTCTTAAATTAAAGAAACACAACTCTAAAACTATAAATAAAGTAAAAAGTAAATTCGAAAGCGTTTCACTTAATCCATGTATTATTAAAAGTAAGGAGAATGAGGTTGAGATGCCTGTCCATAAGGAAGCCTCATTAGATATGGGTTTTGAAAAATATGCTGCCCCAGAAATATTTACAGGTGAGCATGCGTCGGTCAAACATATTCTGGATGATGGTATGGTGCGTCTGCGTTCCGCAGAAACAGAAATTGAGTGTGAGCAAATACACTTGGTCTCAAAGCCAGTTGTTAGTCCGGTACATTTGGATAAGGAAAAATATAATGAGATCAATTAGGATTAGGAGAGTATTTAGTTGAAACTGAGGAAAATTTTGTACCTTCGTTTACAAAAGAAGACAAGGACACTATGAATTTAATTAAAATTAATGCTTATGAATTCATAGAAACACAGCAGAAAAGTAAAGAACCAGCTCCCTTGATTCAAAGGATAGAAAATGGCATGAATAACGATCAGGAAATAGCACCCATGCAATAGTTCTTGTAAGACGATAAATCTTTTCTAAGTTAAATGTTGATAGAGTAGGACCCCTTCCTATTATACCAGGAAACAAAAACATATTTTACCTGGCATGTCTATGTCGCCAAGGTACCATGTGTCAGTACCAATGATCAGTACCAGTCAGTCTGATATAGCATCCACACCCCTTGTGAAAGCGTTGTTGCAGACTTTTAGAAGAAGAGGTTTTCCTAAAGAAATCCAAACAGACGAAAAATTAGGAATTTACTATGCCTTACGAATGCCCTTTACGTTCAAAAATGCTTTCAATTATTTCAGCAGGGTGATGCCCGAACTACCCCGAGAGTATAAAAAGTTTGATTTATTATGTTTAGACAATGTGGTTATCTTTTCAGAAAACGGGGACTATCCTATAAACAACATAAATAAGATATTAGAAGAGAACGCACGTTTGACAATCGAACCAGTGAAACGTAAATTTGTTCAAGACGGTGTTAAATATCTTGGTCATGTCGTAGGAATAGAAAGGCGCTCTCCTTCGCAATTAAAAGTTGAAACAATAAGAGTATTTCCAATTTCACGGAATAAAACTGAGGTTAAAGTTTTGGGATTAGCGGGATATGATCGACAACATATCCCTAAGTTTTCTCGTTTAGTTACTACAGTGACAGAAACGTTAAAAAGAAAATCAAAGAAAAGAGACCTTATATGGACTTCTGAATGTCCAGAGTTTTTTAGACAATTGAAAGAAAATTTGTCGACTAATTCAGTTTTATACGCCCCTAATTTAACGAAACTATTTACTTTTCAACCCGAAACAATTTTTTATTTATTTTCTTTTGTATGCAGAGCATAAATTTTAACTTAATTTCAGTTTCTAAAAAATGTATGAAATTCAAAAAATTGCTAGAAAAAAAAACATTCTAATTCCATTAATATGTGTCATAAGGTTTGACCAGGAATACATATATGTTACGTATGCATTTATGCTAAAAATTTTTATAATTGAGTGAGATTGATATATTAAAAATTTGTAACACATTTATGGGAGGATTATACTTTCTATACTTATTTCTATACTGTATCCATATATATTAATACACTTCTATGTTGTTATAAACACGTCATATCGGATTAATGCAATAATTTCATTTATTTTTTCCTCTTGTATTGTATACAAAGCTCATGTAATTTTCCACACATCCAAGTATGCAAAATAAAGTGTAATATACTATTAAGTTTGTGAATCAGGTTGTGTGATTGATAATAATATTCATTATCAAGGACAGGGCCGATCCTAGGGTGTCGGCCGCCCGCGTGCAAAGCCTTAATGTGCCACCCATCTAGAAGATTTTTGACTAATACTTGACGTTGACGCTATAAATTCATCTATCTGTATTAAAGTAAAACATTAATAAAATGTAAATACAATTCTAAGTGCAAAACCTTTTTTTTTTTGACCAGCTAATATGCCACAATGGTGACAAAATATTTGATTAAACAATAAACACAAACAAAAATATTACCTTTAAAATAAAAATAGACATTTTATTATTAGAAAAATACAAAATATAACTCGGAAAATATAATCCAATAAAAAAAAGTACTAAAGCACAAATCTCGTGAAACGAAAAGTATATAAATCAGTCCTTCTGCAAAAAGACAACCTAATAATTAACTATAAAATAACTTTTCGGACTTTCTGAGAAGCAAGTTTGTCAATAGTTTCGGTGAAATCCATTTTTTCTGAGATTTCAGATTCAATAAAGATGATAGTTAAATCTGAAAGCCTTTCTTGTGTCATATTATTTCTTGAGTAATTTTTAATAATTTTTCATTTACTGAAACTTCTTTCCCCTGAAGCTAGAGAAACAGGGAAGGTTAAAAAATTCTTATTGCTTGAGCAAAATTTGGAGGTCATTCTTGACTATAATTTCTAATACCTCAACTGGTTGTTTTTACCTGGAAAAATAACTTTGAGTAAAGTCATTTCATTAACCCTTTGACGCTCGGAAAAATAAATTCGCTGAATTTTTCAAAATAAAATTAATAAATGAAATATATCGAAACTAAGAACAGAGAAAATACCTTTAAAAAAATTACAGTACATTGCCCTCCGAGGGGGGAAGTGGTTCACCGCGCACTTACGACATAATTATCGGATGAACAATATATGATTTGGATCTGATTTGTAAGATTATTCTTTATATAATTTGTAATAAATTTACTAAAACATGCAATATTAAGTATTAGAATTACATTTTAAATGTTAAATATTACAAAATATAACTATAAGAGATTAAAATCAACTTCAATAGCCAGAATTTTCATTGTTTCTTTATTATTAAATTATTAAAACATGCAATAATACTGATAAAAATTATCTTCAGAAGATTAAATATTAGCAAATTTAATTGAAAGAGGTAAACAAAAATAATATTAAAAGAAATAGTATCAGCTATATTAGAACATATATTCACCATCCAAAAAATTCGTCCTCTCTTCAGTATAAAAAGAACGTAAATGAGATGAGAAAAAATTTCCATTCGAGAAAAACATCACCATTTCAAAATATAAACAAAATCCCCTCCCCCAAAGCAATGGCAAAACTCCCATAAATTATTAGTTACTTCACTGCCTGAGTCAGAAAAAAGAAAAACAAGGGGGAATATCTCTTACGCATGAGTGCTACAAATCGGACAGTTTTCATGTTCTAAACGCGCGGTGGTATGCCTATGAAACCACCACTTAAATGACTTATTATGAGGCAGTTCTTTTTATAATTTATAATTCTAAAAATTAGTTATGCTATGAACAGCATATGCAGCAAAAATGTACATAACTTACTTTGAATATTTATCTGTTTTTATTTGCTAAAGAAACTTTTTTTGAAAGTGTTCAAAAAAGATTTTTAAAACGATGCATTTTTCTCACAGAAAGTAGGGCTTTTTGTAAAGTACTGATATCTAGTATTTTTATGAAAGATAAAAGATATCTGTAGAGCCATTGGTTTCATTCAAATACCACTGAAGGGTTGTATGCCGTCTATATCTTTCACAATACTTCCTTTTTCATGTACCTGTACCTTAATATTCAAGTCCATTTCATGTTTTCATGAGATCATCATCAGAAAAGTTGTGAAACTCATACAGAAAGCAGAATATCGAATCGCACTCAGATAATAAGGTAAATCGTCCATTTGCTGAAGAGATCGCGAATTGCTGGAAGGAATTTGAAGCTGGTTCATCTGTTCTCTCACTCCCCTCATAAACAAATATATAAACCTTTTTCCTGAGCTTCGAGATGGGAAACTCGGGATCAATACCTAAATCTGCGGCATGTGTTGTGTTCCTGAATCGACAGATATTAAGTTATCATCAGACCTTTGAGAAACTAAATATTTTTTACGATTATCTAAGCCTTCAATGCATTCCACGATGTGTTTTTATTTATTTATTTATTTATTTTTATTTCTAATGGCCTGCGAATTGGTTATTAACCCCATTGCAGACCAAATACATCCCCGGAAGCTGGTATCACTTTTTAGTGCTGCAACCTATAGGCGAATACCAATCACCGCTGGTAATTTTGACGCCCAGTTTCCTTTCTAGAAGGAGGCACCTGAGCTCTGACAATGCAAACCTGTACTAGAATTTAATTTTGCCGAGAGCACCCAAGCCAAACAGACGCTCTAGGATCTTTTACATGCCGTATAATTATACGACATGGGCGTTGTCGAATTTCGGCATCATGAAAATCCACCGACTTAGGCCGGGATCGAACTCGCAACCTTGGGCTAAGAAGGCCAGAGACAAACCAACCACGCCACCCAGCCGGCACATTCCACGATGTTTAATTTAGGATTTTGAATAATTTTTTTCAGTACATCAATTCATGATAATAAATCATGCCAAATTAAAATTGAATACAAAAATTTTAATGTTGCATTTTTTTTTCCTGTGTCTAATGGTATCTTCAATTAAGACATTTAATGCGGTAATAATATTTTTAGGTCTTGTTTAAGAGGTCTAATAGCATTGATACGAACTTCAATTCTTGTTTCCCAAGGTATCCGACTAGGTTCGGAGATAAATTTTTGAAAAATTGATTTTCTGAATAATTTTATTGTTTTAAAGAACATAAATAGGCTTAAAAAGTCATAACTATCAAATAACTAACATGTATCGCCCTTTTTTTAAAAAAAAAAAATATATATATTTTTAGGAAAATTTAGCAAAATTTTTAAAGTTAAGAAAAACGTGATAAATAAAAATAAATTGCACATTATGCAATTTTAACATCATTGATATACTTCTTGATTCCTCTGAAGTGTTCACACAAACCGCAGGATCAAAAATATTTAACAAAACATTTATTGAGTTTTTGGAAAATATATCTGATAATTTTTTTGCATTGTCTTTTTTAATATTCAATTATCCAGAAATTGTTCGATGTTGTTCATTTTGTTATTCAATTCACCAATGGAATGTGCGTCTAAGTAAATGCTCATACTTTTTCATGATGCTCTTCATTTCAGAAGACTTGAGAACAGGGGATGCCTTTTCACCGTCGAAATCTGTATCATTGATACTTTTTGAACTTTGAACTTTGAACACACTCCAAAATATCTTTGCCTGTCATGATTGGGGTTGTACACACATTATCATCATGTACTGCAACGACTTCTTCCTATGATATAATAGGACAATCCAATAATACAGAAAACTAATGCGAAACCATCTCTCTTTCATTTCACACCCCTCTAAAATGTCTGGTGTTTTTCCGTATTTTGTTCATTCCCTGAAGGAAAACTTTTTCGTTTTAAGATGGAAAAAAAATGCATGAAAATACATAGCAGTTTGTCAGGACCATTGTATTGTTTCGTGTTATCCGATATTTCGCTTTAAGCGTTTTTGCGTTAAACGTATTGCACTGTAGATCATGATCAGCTTTTAATGTGTTTTCTTTTATTATTTTTTTTTTACTGCTATATCGTGAATTTTTTGATTCACTTATTTAATTACATAGCATCTTGTTACATTTTGGGATTCTTTAAAAAAACGCACATAAATCCCACATCTTTTTTAATATAGTACTGATGTACCTAACATTAACAATACTATGTAAATATTGAAGTGTTTTTCAAACAGGCTTTGTAATGAAAATTATTTAATCAAAATGAGCTGCAAGATTTTTTCTCTCTCAGATATTTTTATACTAAATATAATTACAAGAAACGACCTTTTAATGGAAGTATAACATATTTTTACTAAAAAGCAAAATGGACGCTGTTAATGAGAGTTGTAAGACCATAAGTAAAACAAACACTTCTTTCCTCTATTTTGTTTTTTTCTAAATTGTAATGCTATTATTAAATTGAAAACTTTTAATTTCTCCAAATACATATTGAATTTAAACACTCCCATGTCTTAGGTAATATTAAACAAATTAAATATTTTCGTAAAGCAGTTTTTGCAAAAATCAATTTTGAGGCGCTTTTGTTAAATATCAATTCACAGTGCGTAGCCATGTCGCTGATAATACAAAAAATCTTTTCTATTGCGGTATAACGAGCTCTGTCACGAACTTTGCTATCAAATGAAGGATATACGTAAAAAGTCAACATTAATGGACAATGTGTGTGACACTGTGCACTAACGTTCTGTTTTTCTTAAACTATGCTATGCTATCCAGAAATCGAGACTTATTTTGATTTTTCAAAAACTATTTAAAATTCAGCATATTTATTGAATTTATTATAAACTTTATTTTGAGAAATTGCACAAAATTTTGCTTGATTGATAGAACTATATGTGGCCGCCCCTTGTTTTGGCCGCCTTCGTGAGGTGCACGCGCTGCACACCTGCTAGAATCGGCCCTGGTCTCAAGGATTAATTAGTTATAAGTCGAATGGTAAATGTGGCTCTTATTAAAGCAATATGTTCAACTTAGATGCTGCTAAATTTGTATTTGTTTCTGATCCAGATTTCTCATTTAAAATGAAACCTCATCAATGTATGTGCGTGAATGTGCTGAGAGAAAGTTTTGTGAGGAAAAAAAAAATTTTCACATTTTAATGTGTTCAAAGTGTTTTTCTCTGATTGAAAGCTAGAATTTTTATGTAGTTAACAAAACACCATTTTGTGAGAAATATTACTTATTAGTTATACTATTTTCTTAAATAATCAAAATATGATATTAGTATCTTTTTAAACATACGCACTATAGGCGTGACCAATTTTTGAATATAGGCATTTTTTATGATTTGTGATTTATTATGAAAATAATGCTAAATATTGTGCACATATCTCAATATTTAATATAGTTGTGTGATTCAGAAAGATTCTTGAAACATTTCTGATTCAAAAAAATTGTTCTTATTTTAAAAAAAAATATTTCTAATATGGTGATGTAATCATTTCATTAGTATGATTCTAGCGTAGATTTTAAGATGTGTAAAGTGTTTGATGTTTTTTATTTCATGAATAGGATTTTGAGTATATGTTAAGATGTTGTATAATATTTTTCATGGTAACAAAAATTATAAGATAAACTGGTATCATTAATACTTGTGTATAAACATTTAGTTTCTGTGGTATAGGCTATTAATAAGGTAGAGAACTTGTATTAAAGAGTTATGTTATCATTCAAAGAATCTTTTGCATTTAAAACATTTGTAATTTAAGTACATCATATTTAGATAGATGAAGTATGTGTTGGTGTATTCTTAATTTCCCTCTTTAAAATTTGAATCAAGAGAATGTTAGTGTTATTTCTTCATACTATTATAATGAAAGAAATTATGCATATAAATATTAATTCTTAGTAAATATGAGATTTGAGTAAATATGATTGAGTTATTGATTTGAGTTACTCACTAGATAAGTGTAATTTGTATATATCTAACAGATAAGTTATGATTTTATCATTTATTTTTATTTTTATATATTAATATATTGTTGTATGTAATTATGGCCAGAAGGAAATCGTACAGTGTTAAAAGTGTAGTGGTATCTAGAACTTTTAATGATATCTCCTGTTGACAATTGAAATTATTTTAGTTGATCTTCAAAGAACAGAACTTTTCCTTTATCAGAAAAAGTTCTGTCTAGAGGAAGGAGGAGTTTGTAACGATTATTATTATGACACCAGATGATGACGTCGGAGACGGAGAGCGGGGATGGTGTTACTGCCTGAGATAGTAAGGGAGAAGGGTTTCCTAGAATCCATTTCCCCTACGTTCCGAATAGACTCGTCTAGAAAAGGACATGCGCGAGGACCGTTTTGAGAGTCCAGGCTGGAAGCAGAGAGCAGGAACGTTCTCTAAATGTAAGATGACGATTTGATGTTCTGTAAATAAAATTGTATATATTTAGATCTCTAGCCTGACTGTAAGTTTTCGTACTCAATACGCCACACCAATAAATCCCTTCAAAAGTCTATGCTTGTCTTTCTTGGATTTATTTTGCTATTTCTTATTAAAATTTTATCAATTCTTAGAGTAGTTTTCCCCTTGCGCCTACATTTTTCTTTTTGGAGACGATGATCCAGAGTTTTGAAATGCTCTTACGGGTAAAACATTTAACTCGATCACACCAACTGCCATAATTATATCTCACACAGTCATAGAAGTGTGTTCATTGACAGCGATTTATTTTAGAATGGTTCCTCGGAGTAATATCCATTTTTGAACATGTAAAAGCAATACGTCTTATACAGGGTGCAAAATTGAAATTACCAACTGCCCCATTGAAAGGCTCACAATTGACTTCTTGATACATTCAATTGAATAAATTATAGTCAATCTGTCCTACTACCTAAAGGCAGGTATAACGGCTTTGAGGTGGTTCGGGACATCATTAGTAATCACATACCAACTCAAACAAGAAAAACATGTTTGTCTCAATTAATTCGAACAGTATAGTATAGTATATATATATATATATATATATATATATATATATATATATATATATGACACGATTGTGGGTAATGCTTTCTTTAACGACGATCATGTTTTCGATGGTTGATGTAATATTAATGGTATTGATGAGGCAGTCTTTTGTTGATGGTTAATACAGTTAACTGTACATGCAGACACACACAAACATAAACATGAACATGACAAAGTAGAAATAAGACATACTCCAGCGGCAACCGGAAGTCTTGCAATCCGCGTGATTTCCGTAGACTATTGGTGGAAAGATATCGTACGATAAAAAATTACTTCCAAAACGCACAACTGTTAATTTTCAAGAGACACTTTGACGATGATTCCCATCAGGCTAATAATTCATTATTGGCGTGAGAGTCTTGAAGAGGACCATTCCAAATCAAAAAGTTGTTGAGATGAAATTAATGGAAATTATTTATACATAGAATTGAAACACGTTAAGAATGGATTAGAAAAGTAAATAGAAGATCCTTGTTCTTAATTATCAGTTATACGCAATAATCTTAAATACACTGGCTAGAATTAGAAAAAAATATTTATAACAATTACATAAAAAGTTATAGTATATACATAGAATCCCCCTGAATTTATTAATAATCCTGGTTTAGTAGTAGGCCCTTTAATTATTCAGTTAACTCTTCTTAAAAGATCAGTTGAACAGAATTTGAATTATTTAACACTTGAAACTACATCGTCTTTTCTTTTCTTAAGTAAACCAATTATTGATTGATTGTTTATTAATGTCGCACTTCGAAGCTATACGTGTGGCCGCGGTAGCCGAGTGGTCAAGGTATCGGATCGTGGCTGCCTTGTCACGAGTTCGAGCCCTGTACCACTAAAGACCCGCCGTGTAGGGGAACGATGCACGTTAATTCTGTCGAGAGCTCAAACGTCCTCCCATTGGTGTGATGTGGAAGTTAGGAGAGGGCGGTGAGAGTTCAGGTGTCATCCTCGTCACCCGACCATGGTTCAAAATTACGAATTCAATCTCCAAGGGCCCTCTTGTGACTGAATAGAGCGACATTATTATTCACACTCTCCCTCGAAGCTAAACGAGGGCTATCGAAGAAACTCGTCATTTTAAATCATGGTCGAGTTATGAGGATACCCAGATGATGAGCCACTCTCCAAACTTCAACATCTCGCCAACGTGAGAACTTTGAGCTTCGACGTATTTAACATTCCCCCTAGTGCACGACGTATTTAACATCCCCCCTAGTGCAAATTTAGATAGAACGAGCAAGTAAAATTCTCAGATCCAATTGACTTAAAAACAAACATTTAAGAGTCATGCTACAATGTGATAAAATCCGAATAATTTTTTGAAATTAATATTTTAACCGAAATTTTTTACTCTTTAAAATTGCCCAACACAATGCTTGAACAGAATAAATCATTGTTTTCCTACGCTTATAGTTTTTAACACAAAAAGGAAAATTGCAGAAATAAAATAATTAATAAAAAAAACAATCTTTTCTGATAGAAACAATGATATCTATTAACAACTAATAACAAGAATAGAGCCAAATAAAATTAATCTCTGTTAAATTTCAATCAGGGCTACATTAAGCAAAGTTATAAGATATGAATACTAAAATGGTAACATTTTTTTAGCTAAAAATGATAAATAACTAAATTATAATACACTTATTCTATATTTAAAAAAAAAAACATTTTTTTTTAAATATCTCATAAAATACTTGGACTCATTTAAAATCCAATTCATATTAAAACTTCTCTCTATTTAAAAAATATTCGTCTTTCAAAAACATATTTAAAATGAAAATTTACCTGAAGCCTACATTTTGTACCTTCAAAAGGAGGATTCGACAGACAGAAAACAGTGTAATACCAAAAAATATCGGAAATGTGTGTCACTAGCGTTTTATCAAGCAGAATTCTTTCCTACAATCAATGTATAAGATAAAGAACCAAACATATAAAACTTTCATCACTCAAATGATCCATCCAAAAAAATATTTATTGAATCCAATTCGCTTAACACAGAGAAACATTTTTCAAAAACAAAAAAAATCCTTTCTGTTTTGATTGTGAACCCAAACTTCTCAGTGACAATCTACGTGATGAAAAAAACATTAGGTACTTTTCTTTTTATGAAAAATAAGCTCCTTTTGTTTTATTCCACATCTTGGGTTGTTAACTGAATGGGACAGAAAATATCTCACTAGAATTGTGTAACTACGTGTCAGCAGGGACTAGAATTACAGAGCTCATTATTGCACCAGAAAACGGTTTCCAATTTCCCTTCTTTAGATATTTGTATTTTGTTCGGAACGCTAAGCGATGATCTCGTTTGGGAAGTTGTTTCTAAACATACTCATTAAACTATGCATAACCGGACAGGAGAGATACATGTCATAGCACGTTTGAGAACAGTTGTAGAAATGGACAGGATTCAAGCTGAACCAACATGTCCACTGTTGCAGTTACGGATCAAGACCTGTGTTGAAAAGTTCATTTTCAGCTCGAGACAGAGTTCGAGTGATTCAATAGAACCCAGCAGATGTCAACATATTAATACGTCATCTTTTCCCCTATAACAATTATTCAAGTCAAAACAAATGAACCATAATATCATTAGAGAACATATTTCAAATACGGGCGAAAAAGATGGAATTCCTAGCAATGTATAACAAAATATATTTATTTATCAATGAATAAAAAATATGTTCTGCAATTATTGTGAATAAATTTTTTAGTGAAATTCCTTATTCGAATTTTAGAAAAAGGAATAAATGCATTCAGAAATATGAATAAACAAGTATTTTTTTTTTTCTTCATTCAAAATAAACGAATAAGTTTCAGTTTTTCCACCATCGACAGTTCTTATTAAATATTCGCATCTCTATCCGATATGAACATTACTTCATTAAATAAAAAAACAAGGAGTATTAAAATATAATATTTCTCTCAAAACATATATTTCGGATTTCTAAAATAAAAACTGCTCCTTTCAACTTAGAGCCCCTACAGAAATTATTTGCCTCTTAGTTATTTCTATGTATTTTATGGTATTTCTATAACTTAAAATTTTTTTCGAAAGTAGAAAATAAATCATGAAAAATATACTTGAATTAAAAATAATAACTGAAACTTAATAATTTAAAATAGTGCTTTAATTCAACTTCTATACATACCGAGTTAATGAATCGCTTTTATCAAAAAACGGCGCTTTTGGATTGAATAGTCGAATTTTAAGGCATCGAAGTCTGAATTTTGTTCTATCTAAAAATGATAAAAGCAAATGAGTAGAAAATGATTTCGATTGGAATCCTTTTCCTTAAAACAGAACAAATTCATTTATTCCGAATAAGGTACAATAGACAGATGAAACAAATGATGATTAACCTCAATCCAAAAAAAAAGGTGATTGAACGACAATATAAGACAATATTTGCTAAACATGACCCTTATAACAAAAATATCCCACAGCAAAAATCACAACGAATGAAATCTTGAACTGAAGAGAAAAAACAGTGATTTGATAGAGGCTTCTGAAGCAGTAGATCAATGCATTTTTACACTGTCAAAAAGTACAATCAAATGAACAGAAACCAACGATGGGTTCGTGTACAAACGACAGGTGTTTTTAGTACTAGGAATATCAAGGCACTCATCTTAAATATGTTGGCTGTTTACTAGAGATTTTTTCAAATACATTCTAGTAACTGAAATAATAAATAAATAAAAACATAAATGTTTTTTTTTTTCAGATGACTTACAAATATCAAAGCTAGAAAATGTATGTATAAATAAATACCTTCCCTCTCAATTGAAGTTAAAGATTAAAAAAACACACATTGAGCTTTACTTTTTTTTTTTTTTAATCTTTACTAATATTATAAACGCGAAAGTTTGTATGGATGCTTGTTACTCTTTCACGCAAAAACAATTGAATGGATTTTAATGAAACTTTACAATAATATAGCTTATACATCAGAATAACACATAGGCTATAATTTATAAAGATATTGTGTGAAGTGTCCAAAATATAACGATAATTGTCAAGTAAGTAGGAAAATTTCTGCCATCTGCAAGCCATTCTTGCGTGTGCTGCAAAAAAGCCCGCGACAGCATATATCTATCTTTTATGTCAGAAGAAACCTTTTTTGTTTTGTCTACGCCAGGCGCTCGCTTTTAATTTATTCCTTTGATCAGTGTAATCCATATTTTTTTTATTTCAGAATGAAACTAAGTTTTGAAGGGAGAGGTTGTTTTAAATCTCTCTTTATTTAAATAGCTACTATTGATTTTTTTCATGTGTAAGCCATTATCACCAAAATAGTGAACCATACATGCAATAAAAATTGATAATTTATTTCTATGCACGTTTTTTTTATTTTTATTTATTTACTTTTTTTTTATGATTTTACTATGCACATTTGGTAGTAACAAATTGATCCTTATATCAAAATAAATACTTTTATCGCTTCTGGTACTTACAGTAGATAAACTTTGTCTTTCACACCACATCATTTGGACAAATTTGTTTGTGGTTAGTAGTTAATTATAACGCTTTAATTTTAATTGAAATATTGCCTTTTTTAAGTATAAAAATAATAATAACTACTGTACTGTATTTTTTGGAGTGAGTGAGCGAGTGAATATTAACGTCGCATTGTTCAGCTACACGAGGGCTTTCGACGACGGACTACGTAAATTTGAACCATGGTCAAGTGACGTGGACGACACCTGAGCTGGCACCCCTTCTCCTAACTACCACACCACACCAACTTAGCAGGAATATTCTTTAAAATCCACTCTTCCAAGATATATGGCAGCACGGGTTCTATGATGAGAATTTTAGCGGGGAAGGCGAATAGTTTTGTAGCAGAAATTGCGTTTTCAGCGGATTGCAAAGATTGTCATTTTTGTCCCGAAAAAATAGTTAATGTCAAAATTTAAGTGTCCTATGTTTTTTGTATGTTAATGAAGACCTTAGAAAACGATTTGATTATTTATTTTCAGGCTGTTTTCGCCATAAATACAAGAGCATGAACTTATCGCGGAGCCCATTTTTGGAATAAAGAAATGCCTCAATTTTAATAAAAATTTGTGACTTTGTAACTCACGCATTTCTTTATAATATAGTGTTTTTAAAATTTCAGAGTATTTCATAAATAATTAGTTTTTCCTTTTAACATGTAAAGGGATAGCTGATTTAGCATTACGGTATAGAAGAAAAAATGCGAAACACATTTTATAAAAGAAAGTATGTGTCAACTCGAATAAAAATGAGTAGTATGATAAAATAAGTGATTCTCTACAGCAGGGGTGTCCAACCCAAATGATCTTGCGGGCCAATTCGGAAAAACATTATAATCTCGCGAACCTCGCATAAAAATATGTATCTTTATATCAGATTTGGAAATAAAAAAACATTTATTGGAGTGAAAATTTAAAACAGAATGAAATATTATTATTGCTTTCATTATTTTTTATGTATACAGACATACATAATATAATAATGTTTGTATAATATAATAATGCATTGATCAAATAATGTTTAAAATATTACAGTTGCCATTTTCTTGAAAATTACGGTGTTCCTTTTGAATTGATCTTTCGTTACTCATTGTTGAAATTTGATTGTGCTGTCACTCACAAACGATCAAGTAAACATTGCCCTTTATCTTAACCGTCCTGAATATTCTTTTTAAACTTTAAAAAACATCTTTGACTGCCTTATGCTTGTTGGGCACTCCAAACAAAAAAGGAGGAGGAGAAATGAAAGTCGCACACACAGAGAATCATGTACCATCCATAGTAAAGGATATTCATAACGCAATTCGGAATTTATTAAAAAAGCAATTTATTACAGTAAAATCAAATGTAACTGTTTGATAAAATATAAATCTATTTTAATCTAAAAGACATTTCTATTATCAAAAAGGATTTATTTTAAAACAAGAACAGGTAACAGGCAAATACATTGTAAATTTATATATATATATATATATATGTGTGTGTGTGTGTGTGTTTAAATTTCCCCTCAAATAAATTTCAAAATGAAAAACTTTAAAAACCTGATGTTAAAATTTTTTTTTAAAAAGAGTCGGCGGGCCGCAACTTACGTACTGGCAGGCCACATGCAGCCCGCGTGTTGGACACCCCTGCTCTACAGGATAGTGTAGCCAGAATATAATCGTAATGTTTGTGAGTACTTTTATATCTGAAAAAATATTCCGAATCCGGCCCCTATTATTTAACATTAGCCGAAAACAGCCTGAAGTGAACACAGTGTATAGTATTAATTTTACAGTGGAATATCTTTAATTAGTTAATTAGCTCTATATAACGGATTAAATTCCTCAAAGTTGAGTATTTTGTTTGTGTATATCCCTAGATTTTCAATGTAGTGATTCAAAAAATTATTGCATGAAAAAAACTACAGTAAATCATAATGCGGTAGATATAAGGTTAACGTACATCGCTCCCCCACGCGACGGGTCTTTAGTAGTACTAGGCTCGAACTCGTGATAAGGCCAGCCACGATCCGATACCTTGACCACTCGGCTACCGCGGCCACTGTATTTTTTTGGAAGCGTAGAAAAAGTAACTGCTAAGATTTATGCCGCGAAAGCGTAAGTCTAATCTTTCCCAAAGCTCAAGCTATGAAAGTAGCTAAAAATTTGCCAACTTGACTCTATCTCCAACATTTCGCTATACTTTTTCATTGAATCGCCATTATAATTTAAGAAACGGCGTTGCTTGCGAATTTTTTACAATTTTAACATAAAATAAATACAACAGAAAGTAATATTAAGGTATTACACTTTCTGATATATAAATTATTTACACTATTTTAAGCGATAATTACACAAAATTTGTAACAATGTGTTACTTTTGCTGAGCAGAGATCAGCTTAGGAAGGTATTTTCTAGAATCGATCCTCAAGAGAGTTACGGGGCGTTATAAATTTAAAAAAAAATCATTTTTATCAGCTTAAAATTTAATAAAGGTGGGTTTTTTTTTCTTTCTTTTTTTTTGTTCAGCTGAGATATGCAAAAAGCTTTTTTTTTTGTTTGTTTAATTTGCAATTCACGTAAAATTAACTCATTAAAAACTTCTTTATCCTTCAATCTGTATTGTTTAATTTTTCAGTTCACCCGTACGAAGAACGGGTATACCAGTCATTATACCAGCCATTATAGCCGGGTTATACCATCAATGCCTTTACAAGAATGAATATAAAAAGTATCGGTTTTTTTAAGGTATTTTTATGAAGCACAAAGTTTTTAATTGTCATTCCTTTAATCAATATGCACACAAGGCATTCCGAATTCAACAGCGCATGACTTAAGTTACCATAATCACTTCGACAGGGACAAGTACTGTTAGTACATAGTAAGTCGCTTTGTACTAAATAACACAGTTCTTCGAAAAATAGACCAAATCTCTTATCAGGAATACAGCATCTGCTCAAAATAGAATTTTCCCTCGAATCAGAATACCTTGATTGATTTCCGATGACGTGAAACTTTTTGTAATATTTTGTATGCACTATCGTGACAGAAGAAAATCATAGAAGACGAGAGGGAGTTGAAAAAAGCATATAGCTCCGATTTACTTCGATTCAAATGTTCTTGTTTCATTTTTGTTCCACAACACTTTCTGGAATGAAATCCTACTCTACGCTGAAAGAGTCCGAAATCCTGAAAGAGAGCTTCTTTCGAAACAGAGGAACTGAAGATTAGAAAACCAAATACCCTCAGCCCATACAAAAGCTCTTTGAATCTACCGACATTCCACGAAAATGCATTGTTCTTTAAGGGTTCTATTCAAAGCATAACTTTTGAAGACATTTTCGAAATCAATGCACTTTAACTTTGAATGGTAATGCTTCAAACATTTCTTCTCAACAATGTGAATTCGAAACAATTGCACAAAGCCAATGCGTAAACATTTGCCATTCAATCCGTTTGTGTAGTTGAGGGGGAGTCGTGTATGCTAGAACGAGCAGACGTAAGAATTGGCATCGTATTGCAATTCAAAACAAGCAAGTTGGTAAATACACACAAATAGGTAAAAATTGCATTTTATTATTTAAAAAGTAATATATGAAGCCTGTAAGGATTTGACTAAAGATTCAGTTGGATTCAACTCCACAAATATATTTCATTTCTGTAAGCTTTAAAACACTACTTCAGTGTAAATCCAAATACAACCGTCTCTAACAGATGAATGTTTCTTACCTTGAAAGTAAGCTGCTAGAAATGATTTAAAATTCTGTATCATTATCTCCTCAAATTATTTTTGGTGCATAATTTTACTGATTAAAATACAGGTCAAAGCAAAAACATTTTACTCAATAAGTAGAAAAACGAACATTTAAATTTTAAAATATGTGTAGTCAAAAATTATTTTAAAAGAAAATCGAAAAAAAAGTTTACATTACAAAATGACCATTCTCGTATTTACTTTTTACTTAAATTCTCACTGATTATATAATTATTATTGTACATCTTTTTAGTGAGTGAATGATTGAGAGCGAATATCTGTTTCTAATGCAAATTTCAAAGGAACTGTCATACATATTTTAGAGAGTAAAATACATAGCTATACACATGGAAATGAATTTATATTCCTACAGTAAATTTCAAAACTAAAACAACCATGATCTAAAAACATTTTTTATTCTTTAAAAATACTTTTTTTTTCAAAAAAAATAATTTAGTATTCGTTACTTACCTTCGGAGATATTTATTATATAAATCATGTTATTCAATCCATTGTAAAGTACGTTTCTATTTCTTGCATCATTTAGATATTGTTCATCAGAGAATTCCTTTTGTTTTACTAAGCAAAATAAATTTAAAAAATAACAAAGCACTAATAAATGAGAATCCTAAGCATTAGCAGCCTAGGAACAAAAACAGGAAAACAATACTTTTCATACAATTTGTAAGAATTTAAAAGAACCCAAAATATATCAAACTAGGAGCAATCGCAATATTACTAAGGAGAAATGCATAAATCTCCAGTTTTCAACAGAAATGTTTGGTTTAATATATGAGCTGCGCCAATGGGTATTCTTAGGAAATCAAAGAGAACTGTCCATTGTTCTTTAGAGTCGCAGAGCCAGTCTCTTTCCCGCAGATCGTCTTAATCAGCCTATAAATACATTTGATAAGTTCCTATTATGATTTCAATAAAAATCTATTCTTCCGGTATGTGATTTAGAAGAATAAAAGCTATTGATAAGGTTATTCAACTGGGTCATTTCTTGATTTGCAAAAATTCGCCTTTTTAACCCTTTAGCGGGCAGTGGCTAATAGGTTTAGCCACATATTAAAAAATTTTTCTCCAAGCGAGTGTTGGATATTTAGTCTATCTACATGCATTAATTGAAGCTGAAATGCATAAAAATTAATACGGATGGCAGCACGATACCTTTTTTTCCATTTCATGTCCTCTGATGGGTAGTTAAAAACAGTTTTTCTCGGTGCAAATCTACAAATTGTATTTTGATTACTATAAATAAAATTTCTTATCTTTGAAAAAAAATTTCGACATGTCTTAAGTATACTTTTCTCTCCTCTGAATGAATTAAGCAAATTTACAATTAAAAAAATAAGGTTTTATTTAGATTTTTGGAAAGCTTTTATATGTGGATAGAGGCTCTATCCACTGCCCACATAGAACAGAAAAATGACCCAGAAATTTTCGCTTTTCCTCCACTCGAGAGAGAGCACTTAGAATCATGTTGGGAGTTGGAAATATAACAAACTTTGTTTGCAATATGTGGCACAAAATTCTCAGGTTCGAAAATCTTTCATTACAGCTTTTCTGATCGAGAAAACGTTTGCATATTATAAAGTTTCACAGTAAATAGCTTAATAAATTTGTGAAATAACTAATTTGAATTCTCAAAAATATTACTTTATTTCTAACTTTTTATACTAAAATAAAATAAAATATATAAAATGTGGATATATACCAATTTCAATGTATATTCTATATAAGTATTCTATATATATATATATATTTTAAGTAAGTATTCTATGTTGTACAATTAATCTATTATTATTTAATTACACTTATACTTTGTATTTAATTGTTATTGAAATAGTTATCAGCATAAATGTTAATTTTTCATAAAAAGTTTATTGTGATATGATTCATTATTTCTGTCCTGAAAAGTAAGTCTTAAGTGCGCAGGGGCTATAACGTCTAGCCACCACCCAGGGAAAAAACCCTCGATCAGATATTTTTTGTGTGACTAAATAACGTTTAAAGAGGATAAAAAAACAGTACATTTATCAAGTACTTTATCACAGAAAGTTGTATTTTAGTTGTGTGCCCGTTAAAGGATTAAAAGAATGTAAATTGAAAATTTTTGAAAACGTGTGGCTTTTTCTTGCATAGTTTCTTGAAACCACTTTTGAAACGAGTTGTTATTGTTACCTTATATATAAGTAAATTTTAAAGAATAAAATCCCTAGAGTAACTGTTTGAGCAGAAAAATGCTCAAAATAAAAATCGTATTTTGACTATATTAATGTAAGGAAAGCAAGATATAATAATATACCAATGCTTTCTTTTTAAATGAATCAATGTTCCCTTTATATAAAAATAAGTTTTATATATATCTTGTATTTTAACATTTTATGTTCAAGATTTTTTTTTTCAGTGAAAGAAAAAAAATGCATATACTACCGAGTTTTCTTTTAATTTTAAGGATTTGTCATTATTAATGGGAATGTATAACACAACCAAACTTATTTAAAACCGCTATTTAGACATTATTAATTTGAAAAAGTTTTCATGATTCAGTATTGCTTTGCATTATTATGAAGACAGCCTTAAACAAAAACCAAAAAGATTCAACATCTTCCTGCGCCTTTCCTCAAGCGAGAATGTTTCAAGCTTAGTGTTTCATTTAATTATCCTTTCTCATAGTTTGATTAGATACAGTCATCATCATCTTATATGATAGATAGCCTTATGCGAAACTTACTCAACAGCAACAAAATTTTCAATATTTTTTTCATGTCTTTTAGTCGTCAATTCTTTCTCTCTCTCTCTCTCTTGTGTTTTCTTAAGAATGAGGACATTCTGATCTAAATTGCCCTTTCAATGTAAACATAACTATGGTCTTCGCCTTGACATAATTGCCCGTTGTTTTTACAGATATAATGGTTTGATTTTCAATCTTTCTTTAAACAAGGTCAGCCTCTTGATTCGGATACGTTTGTCATATGACTTTCCTTAAGAACAACTGATTTTTTTTAATTTTTCTCTCTCAACAAATTCCATCTTTTAACTTCCGCTACGAATAATCTATGGTATCTAACACTTAAAGGATAATATCTGAATAATATATAACACAGTAAAATTGACAGAAAAATTTTTCATTGATGTGAGAGAAACTGTTCCTTTATAAACTCACTATTTTTAGTTTGAAAAATATGTCTCTAATTGAAGACCCTAAAGCAACAATATATTTATAAATTTATTACAATATATTTCAAAACACTTGATTCCAATAGGGTCAATATCAATAGTCCTCAGCATTTCAAAGGACTAATTTTTTTTTTTTTTTCAAATCAGTTTAGTTTTAATACCTGTGCACTCAAGCAATATTGGTGGCGTCCTTTTGGACAAGTGTGATGTCATTTCATCATCATTCCTTTGACGCCCCTCCAAGAAAGGATTTCGGATTCATTTAGGTGTCCTCATTCTTCAGATCTTAATTGAAGTCAGGACTTGACACAATCCTGACTCCTTTGTAATGGTTAGTCAGAAAGATCATAAAATAGTGCACCTATTTCAAAAACTGGAGATTTCTTAATGTTCAAAGCTATCGTACGATGGATCAAATGTGTTATTAACGTCGCACTCGGAACCATCACGAAGACTCTTGGTAACGTACTTTCGAACTAGATCAGGTAGACACCCAACTGGAACTCTCCCTCCAAAGCTTCACATTCCGCGAGAGTACTCATGAGAAAATTAAGCTTTATAAATTTTTTTTTCCAAAATTACTTAATAACCCATTAAAAATAAAATGCCTGACAAGTTTTTTTTAATAAATGGTATATTATTTTGAAAAATACAATTTAGTAGAATAATAAATAAATAGATGTGTGTATTTATTTATCTTAATATTACACAAGATTGATATAAATTTATACGATCATCGTCCCATTGAGTGAATAAAAATTGGCCAATTAAACAAATATCCTCTCACTCCCATGATTCATATCAATTTTAAATATGTGAAAATCAATGCACCAATTTTCTTTTTATTTTATTTAATATTTCTAAATTTTTGATTTCTGAGACTCAACATTTTACAAAAATCAACAAAAGTCAATTGGTGTTAGAAGAAGAAATTGAAATGCAGTAATATAAAAAGCTAGTTCTTACGGGTTTTTCAACAATTCATTTGTGCCTAACTTGCCCAAAGAAGCAGACGAATAGACTCGGCATTGATCTGTGAACTTAAAAGAGTCCAAGGGGAAATTGAAGCGATTGAAAAGAGAAAACAGTTAAAAGTATTTCTGTCAGAGGTCATCCAGAAATAACGATGTAATCAGAATAACGATGATTTCATCGTTTCTGAGGTACTGAATTTTCTCGTCTGCAGCTATTCATTATCTTTAGAAATTCTAAGGCTTGTAGCTGATAGTTCTCATTTGATTTTATCATGATTTTGATATTTGTTGACTAAATGCAGCACACACACAATTGCTAAAAATGTAATTTTAAATTAAATTAAATTTCATAATTGAAAAGAGTGTTTTATTCGAAACACAGCTAAAAAACCATTTTAATTGATAAAATAAATTATATATATACAGGGTTAATTTTTTAAAATACTAAAAAGATTAAGACAACAATAAATGTGTGTGTGTACTTTAAAAAAAAAAAAACTTTTTCTTCATTTCCTCTCATGTACTGAATTTTGGACCCGAAAGATGTTTTTCCAGGAATCAAGCCTTATAAGTTCATATTTTAAATAAGTAATTAATAAGTTCTTAAACAATGCGTGTAAATATTATTTATCCTTATTAATCACTGATTAAACTTTTGAAATTTTTCCCTTGAGTAAATGTTAATTAATTTGCTTACTTGCTTATTTTTTTTATATTCAAAAAAAGTTAAGATTTAATGCATATAATTAATTTTTAGTGGGAATTGTATGCGCTTACAAGTAACACATTTGTTTTTCAAAATTTATTTAATGAATGTCTTATTTTATTATTATTTCTTCAAATGTCTTATTTTTATGTATCACGTTTCATTTGTAAAAAGGTGGTAATAACATTAAAAAAAACACCAGGCCAGTTTTAAGAGGTCACAAGATAACCCGTTACAAATGTATGCTCTATGATACATAAGAATTAAATAAAATTAATGCTATCAGTGCTAAAATATGCTTAATGTTAGTATACTGTGATAATTCACGTTACTTTTTTTTATAGTTTATTTATTCCTACCTAAGTTATCACTCCAACACAAAAATGTACTACATTAAGCATTAATTATCCTACTGGCAAATTTATTCAATTCACCCCATTGATAAAATACCCAAACTGGATTAATATGTTTCCAACAAGGTTTCTTTAAGAAATCGTTGTGAAAATAAATACAGGAAGTGGAATTTTCATTCCTGTTCTTCAATCCCCATCAGTAACTGTCATTCGAAGCAAATCATTTGGTGTGTCATAATCCCAAGAATCATATTACGTTGGTTCTGGGTCGATGAAAAGAAGAAAAAAACACACATAAGAGGAATGACTTTTCCAACATTTCTTTTTTGCTCCCTTTCACAACCCATTCATTGGATAAAATGTCTTTCTCTGTCAAAAAAGTTGTTCTAATAGACGTTTATATTTTAAGAACTTTGCAGCACTGTACTAATTCTGTTTTCGGAGCTCTCACACATACGGTCGTCGTTAGCAGTAGGTTCATTCCTGTTTTCTTAAGCGCTCGATCCTTTTTACTTACTTTGTCTCTTTCAGCAGTGCGTGTTTTGAGGATTTGTGCCTAGTTTTAAGCGGAATTATGGATAACTCCTCTATTAAGGAGCCTACGAATGTTTGAAATCAATAAAATATAAAACTGAATTATAGGAAAACTTGTGATAAAAGAAAATGTAAAAATAACAATTAATGTGCCATGAATTTCGACTCTAGAATATATCCGCACAGAGAAACGTCAATAATTAATTAACAGTTGCTTTAATAATGTGGTTTTATTAAATTACAATACTTCGGAATATTAGAACACAAGCGAAACTTCTAATTTGATTAATATGTTTTAAAATTGCTGATTTTTATACATTATATGACTAGTAAGATATTCTTAGCTATTTATCTCATATTAAGAATTCTCATTTTTTTTCAGTTTCTACAAAACCTATTGTTTTAATCTATTATTAAAAACTAAAATTTTTCATACTTTTGTAAGGTTTCTTTCAGCAGTGGGTGCTTTGGAGATTTGTGCCTGTTTTTGAGCGGAATTATGGATAATTCCTCTACTAAGGAGCCTACGAATGCTTGAAATCAATAAGATATAAGACTGGATTATAGGAAAACTTGTGACAAAAGAAATGTGAAAGCGTGATAAAAAGTTGTTTATATGAGATGAAGAAGTGAAAAGAGCACTATTTACATACTTCAAATGCAATAATTTAATCATTTAAATTAATTAAACTAAGATTTATATTAAAAAAAAACAGATTAAATTATTTAAAACTTCTATGTAACAAAATATAAGATTAAAATATTAGTTAATGTGGAAGAATTATTCCTATAAAGAGTAACAAAACAATGGACGTAGAAGATGAATCGTTGTCTGAAAAGAAATGTGCAAAAATATGAAATGCTCCGTCAAAAAATTAAGTAAGCAAAAACATGATTTATAATTCTGTATTTGTTTGTTCAAAAAATACTCGACAAATAAAGCCAACTAGCTCAGGAAATTGAAATTAATTGCTTCGAAATATACTTTTTAAAAATTAATTAAGCAAGAACTGAAGGAAACTTTTATAATGATTCAGTGAATGGGGCTTAATAATATTAGATTAAAAATGTATTTGGCTAAACAGAGTAAAAACGTAAAGGCAAATACTATGAGTTTCCATGCATTAAATGATTAACAGATAAAAAAGCATACTCTTTCAGAAGGTCATTTAGATTTTCAGATTTTATGCCAATGAGTGTTAAAGAATGATAAATGTTTTTATTTTCCCACATTTTAGGATAATTTTAAAGCTTTATTTATTACATTAAGAGCATAAATGTTACAAACTTGTTCAAAGCGCAATGAATTTCAGCATTTTTAAGGACAATAGAATAAATAATTAAGGCAAAATTTTTAAAATAACAATAACAAATCTAGACGACTATAAAATGAAACAAAAAAAGTTTTTTAAGAAACTATTTTGCAACAGGTTTTTATTGACATCTGCAACAAATTGTTCGACCCTGGATTCGAACCAAGGTTCGTCAGACAACAGGCAGACAAATTACGTCAAACTACAGCATATTAACCGGGCGTTCACTTCCTCTTCATAATTGTTAAGTAGCAGACTAGAACTTAAAACATCTTATTTTAATGAGTACGCCCTTAGAGATATTATTCAATTCAACGCGTAGAGAATAATAATAGGATTTTTTACCAACATTTCAAGCGATTCTTCACCTTTCTGGTTTTCTATCGTGTAATTTATCAGCCTATAAAAGAAATATTAAAAACTGGAAGAAATCGTCTTATGTAATATTGTTAGTTTTCACCTTTATAAAAGTCGGAAGTAATAGCTATATGTGTAAAAATCCACACTAGTTTAAGAAGGACAACTTCTACTTATTATTCAGAACGTACACCAAAATGTCATTTTACATGCAGAAAAAATAATTCAAATGCTTCTCTCGATTAAAGTTAATGACATAATAATAGGATACAAAATCATATTGAAATAACCATCGAAAATGCAATTACTAATTGTGAAAAAACAGATGAGTATGTGGACTCGGTTTTTCTATTAGAATCCTGAATTTTATTAGAAATGCTTAAGGGCGTTTTAATTTTGATTTAGTATTTTAAATATATAATGCATAAATTCCATTTTATTTCTGCCATTTTTTTAATAATATTATTTATTCATAATTCTATCATCTATCTAGAAATTATGAACATCGTTTATTGAATGCATTTAATTTAAATTTTAATCGTTTGTAAAGATAAAGAAGACATATTTTAGAAATTTAAAGGTAAAAGGAATTGCTTCAAAAGACATGAATGACAGATTTGAAAAATCCAAAGCACTTTATTATAAATAAATAGCAAAAAAAAAAAAAAAAAAATGGATGTGTGTTACGCGCGCATATACTTAAACACTACAAAGATAGCGGTGTTTATTCAATTTCTTAAAGAGTGTTTACGACAAAAAGAAAAATATATGGTTTTTTTTAAAATTAATTTGACTTTCAATATCTCGAAGGAATAAAAACACGTATGCATTTTTTTAAAAAAATATTTAATAAGAAACAGAATAGTAAAAATTAAGTACACAGAAAAATTACATAAAAAAAAATGTCTCTCCAGAGAAATCATACATGAATTTAAACTATTTGAAGGAAATTTTGTATATAATTAAGCATTTTAAGATGGTACATTATACATGCGGATGACGAAACTGATATCCGAAATATTTTGATGACATGATATCTTTGTACCTTTTGCCAAGAGCAGGTAAGTGTATCAACGTTTTCTTTAGGATACATATACTGGCAAAAATCCAACATTTCATTGAATGACCTTGATTTGACAGCTGTGTTTGCATAAGGACGAACTTTATTTTAGTTACTTAAACAATGGAATTTTTTTAATTACATAATACAGGAGCTTGACATCACGAAGTCATGAATTATATATATATATATCAGTGGCGCACACAAGGGTGCCGGTCCTGGGCGGCCGGCCCCCCCCCCCCCAAAGCCCTTGATTTTTTTTCTAATTGATTATAATTCTAAGTATATAGTACGTAAAATTTAATTAAGTATTTGTTATTAATGATTAATTTTACGAATTAATGCTAATTATTTATTCAATAATTAGTTTTTTACTGTGTTTTGTTCCCGAAAATCGACAAAATCCAAAGGAGCATGATACAAGAATGGTGAACTTTCGACCTCGGACTCGGACCCCTCCCTTGAAAAATTTCTGTGTGCGCTACTGATATATATATATATATGTAAATTAACTGCATTTCCCCCATTTTTATATTTCCATCAAAATAGTCAAACAGCATTCTAGCGTACATCCCAATTTCCAGACTAGCCTATTTTTTTATATCTTACTTTTCATCTGTTGGAAAACTGAGGTTTCTTATGGTGATCAATAACAGACACAACTTTAGAAATACTGTCTTTTATTTTGCATAGAGTTGATATCACCAGCTTTGAAGGTTTTAATCACTTATTAAAATGCATAGTATTGATTTCATTTCAAAAAGTTCATCCTGTGTTAAATTTTTGATGTAGCTTTGTTTTGGGGTAACACAATCCTTTACTTATTGAGTTATTTATTACGTCCAGAGTGTAAACACTTACAATCACTTGGGGTTAATAACCAATTAGTATACACTTTCGTCAAGACAGTCTGGCCTTCGACGTGTCTGGACCAAAAGCGAAGGGTCAAATTGTCTCCTCTGTCCTTTGTACGCTTACCAAATTTCACAGTTAGTTCTTGTTTTCCACTCAGTCATTTTTGTGTTTTGTTTGTTTAATAATCAATGACATGTCGCATTCAAAGATGACTATTTTCCCTTGTGTCTTTCCTTAAAAGAATGGGTTAAATTGTCTACTGAGTTTTTTCTCGTGTTTATTATCTTCTTTTATTCTTTTTTTTATCCTTATCTTTTTTTTTTCTTTTTGCATGCATATAAGGATCCGTTTTACTCATCACAACTAACAATAAACAATGTAATGAATGAGTAAAAACTAAATAAAATTCATCCTTCAAGTTCTATTATGTTTTCGTTCACCAAGCTTGCATTAGGGATAAATACAATTGAATAAATGAAAATATCAATTAAATACCAGTCTCTCAGTAGTCTGTAAACATTCATAATTCATTAAATCTTATTTCATTGATGTTTATCAAACATAAATTTATACGCAGTGTTTATGCAGATAATCAAAACTTTTAGATTAAATTAGCTAAATTCAAAAAAAATTAATGCGAGTTAGTCATTTGTTACAGACAAAGTGTATAGAAAAAAGAAGCAAAATTATCATGAAACATTCATGAAGTAAAGTGTTCTCGATTTTGAAAATCTTTGGACGTACGAAACATTACATTTTAAGATATGTTACACGAAAGAAACTCCTGAGCCCAGCTTAGAACCGTGATAAATAAATCAATATTTAAAAATAAATAATTCATCCTCCTACAAGTTGCTCTGAAAATAAAACAACTCCATTAATGAGTTACAAATTTTTTTTTTAAAAAAAAGAATAGCATTCTTTCTTAGAAATTGCATTGAAAGATTTTTGCCTATTCCGACTACGTTCGGAACCGTGATTTTGCAAAAGCGTATAAATGGATAATATTTATGATATTTAGTGTCACTTAGATTAGAAAATGCATATAAAATGGTTTTAAGAATAGTATTACAAAAAATTTATTTAAATACAATATTTTGACAAAAAAATGAACACAGAATGACCAATTTTCAAAATATTCTCTTTTTGTAAAAAATGCTTCTGTTATAACAATATTTCGTCTGTATATAGCTCAAACCTCTGTACAGAGGCTCAACTAAAATGTTTGAAATATATAAATTAGAAGTGGGTTTATCTATGTTTTACGACAACAGAGGAGAGAAATTTTAATAAAAAAACGTCGATAGTTATTTCAATTGGTTATAATTCTGAAACTAATGCGAATTTTTCAAAAATTATATTTGAGCCTCTGTACAGAGGTTTGAGCTTTATTCAGGTAAAATATTATCATAATAGAAACAGTTTTCACAAAAGGAGAACATTTTGAAAAAAAGGTTATTCTAAGTTAATTTTTTACCGAAATATTGTATTTAAATATTTTTTTTTTGTCAAAATGTGTGTGTGTCCTTAAAACGATTTTATACATGTATTCTAATCTAAGTGACACTAAATATCATGAAAATTTATCCATTTATGCGCTTTCTTAAAATCACGGTTCCGAACGTAGTCGAACACCTTAAAAATGAATGGTAAACACAACTGTAAGTAATTTAGAGAGTGAGTCAATCTGCACATAATTATTAAAATTTCCTGTTAATGTCTGAAAGATGCCAGAGTAAAAACACATCCGTAAGAACGAAATTCTAGAATAACGAGCGCTACTGAAAGATGGAGCAGAAAGTAAGAAATAATTGCGAGCTAATGTATTTCCCTGCATAATTTATAATCATTAGAATTTAAACACTTCCCGTTGGGTTTCTTTTACTCGGAGAGCATAGAAGAAAATTTAATAAATAGGAGCATAGAATATATGTGTGTATTATAAATCATTCACCTAATTTTGTAAGAAAAATGGTGATGGGAAGTTTGTAATGTGTTTTGGAGCAAGAAAAATTAATGATAAGGTTTTAAAGCAGGGATAATGCTCTGATGAAATGGATTTTCAGCGAAAACCTGAAACCACCTAATAGCTCATTTATATTTCAGTCAATTGTCCTTTTAGCCAAAGATTGTGTCAAATTTTTACACAGTTTTTCTGTCACATTCTATTTCATCTGTTTAGCGTGAGGGTTCTCAAAAAGAGAAAAATAAAGAACAAATAGTGCTAAAATGAGGGGGAAAACGTATTCCCCCCCCCCCTTTACATATTTATATTACAAGAAATATTCTAAGAAATTAAGAGGCAAGCATTAATAAATTTTTAAAAATAGATATTAAAAAGTTCACGCGAAGGGAAGCACATTTTTTACTAAGACTTTTGCAAGATATATTTTATCTAGGCCTTTTTTAATATTCATTTTGTATCTCATGGTATCCTTCATAACACTTTAACGCTGAGTAAGGAAAAATGTAGAGAAATTCAAAAACCGTAATAAAATCAGGACAGCTGAAAATAAGTAAGATATACATAATTAACGTGTGGATTTAAGTATTTAACTAACATCCTTATTTCAATAAAAATAAATAATATTTTTATTTTTAGATTCCTTCTTTAAAGCAGTTTGAACTCTTCATAATTTAAATCTTAGCAAAGTAGAAAAAAAAATATTTTGAGTCTGTAAATTCTATTAAATATATTGTTGACAAAAATTTCAAAAGAAGCATACACTATAAATATGCAGCAATGTAAATTTTATATATTTAAATTCCAATTTTTTATAAAAAATTTACTATTTAATTTTGTTTTTAATATAAAATATCAAAAAAGAAGAGAGATTTATAATTTTTTGTTAAAAATAAAATAAGGTGAAAGATACCAAAGAGCCTAAATAAAAAGCACAAAAATATTGAAATTCGATTTTTATATACGTATTTAGTAGGCCTATTCTGTTTTTTCTAAAAAATATTCTCATATATTCAAAAGCTATAATTTTTTCATAACTTCCAACCAAGTCACTTATGATCTGGTTCAGAAAACTAGCCAAAAAATTTATCTATGAATGTAGAAACCTTACCATAATATTCATAAAAAAAAGCATAAAATTCTGATGAGAAGTTTATGTGAAGTAATTATGAGTTTTTTATACAACTCTAGAGTGCTTACTTAGTATCAGACCGACTATTTATAATGAAAATCGAAAACAAAAACATAAGGAAATCAAGTGATGCATGTCATATCACTGAAATTTGGAAGAAAAACAAGAATTTTAAAGTACTTTTAAAATAGGTCTTTCCACGAAATCTATATAGCACTTCAAATCAGATAGTATGTAACATAAGACTAGGGAAACTACTGATGTGAAGCATTTTTTGCCCTTTTTCGTTCTTTTGTCACTTTTAAATGAGATATTTGGTTTAAAATAATGACTTATAATCAATGAAAATATTAAAAAAAATTCGACATGATACTGAAAAATAAAAGTTTTATTCGACATAATAAAAATAAAACAATATTCTCAAAAAATCATCACACTTATTACTAATTTTCCTTTCCACTTATTCAACGGAAGAAGTGAATGTATTTTAATAATGCATTTTTTGGGGTATAATATATATATATATCATGTAACGTAGTGTAAATACTTTAATAAATTTTTATCTTGTTGAACAAATATTTTTTACAGAAATATATTATAAAAAATTTTTCCATTTAAATATTCTTTTCTACAATTTCTCTTATCTACGATATCTCTTATTCTCAGTAGTGTCTTTGTCTGATTCTCTGTCAGAATCAAGCAAAGACATTACAAAAATAATTTAAAAGAAGATTATAAAAAATAAGAAGAGGAAAAAGGCCTCTGAAAGGATCTTTGCCCTAGAAATTCATTCAGTTTATAGCTTTCCATTTTTTTTCTGAACTCCATCGAAATTCATTCGAAAGTACTTCAATGTAGTCAAATTGAAGAGCTTTTTGGAAAGTTTAGACGGTGGGGGAAAGAGAATCCTAGAAAAAACAACTTAATTGAAGTACTTCAATATTCTATCGGAAGAGAAATATTAAATGTTGAACTCGATAATTGTGCAATTTCATATTTTCTGGTAAATTATCTTCAACTTAAAAGATTCCATTTAAGGCTATACAGTATGGTACAAATTTGAAAAAGATCGATTTTTTTTTCACTTTCTTGTGGCTTGACGCCAAATTTCAGATCTACTGGGAAATTAGATTTTAAGATATTTGAAGTTTTCTGAGCTTAGGTTTTGTGGTTTCGGTTTCATTTCAGAGCCTTTTTTCCTCTCTTAAATTGAATTATTGAAAAATATTTACAAGCACAATCAACTCTTTCAGTGTGAAATGGTTATTAATTTAAATTTTCATTACTAAAATCATTCCTCCTTGATTATGTTTTGAGATTTTTTTTGAGTTCTCATAATTACTTAATTAAGCTTGATTTCAAGGTCAATTTTTGTTTTAAGAAATAGTTTATATAACTTAGAAGCTTTTCATTAATTTTTTTCCAGATGAGAAAATGCCACGACCAAAACTTTCTTAGGTTGCTATGAGAAACAATATTTGGAAGAGATGAAAACTGATACATCGAAAAACCAGCCCTTCACTAATACTGCAATAAGACTTCCGAATACAAGGATTCCGACTACAAGTATTGCAGATAATACTGAATACCTCCATGATGTGCCAAACTACGTTATAATAAATATATAATAGTATTATATTATGGTATATTTCGGTTCTTGTTGGGCGACTTGAAAACTAGTTAAACTTCCCCAATTTAAACCTAAAAAAATTAAATTTTACGTTCAAACTTGATGGTTTTTAGCTCAAGTTAGTATCATTATTATATTGTATATATAACTGCTGTGTGTTTCAAAACTTTTGTCAAAATGTTTTGTTAAGATTAGGCTGAATAACCTGTCATCGTAACAAATACTATCAATATTATGTAAAAATATATTTTGAATTTAAAAAAATGTTTTCAGTCGTAATTAATTGAAGTAGAGTGTTTTGATATAGAACATAAGTTAGAATACAGCGTATTAAAAATTAGAATTTCACACGCATAATTAGTTTTTGCTTTATGCCTTTACAAACTTTAAATGCGTTTTTCTCAGACTTTTAATTTTAAGGATGTAGGTGTTTTCTAATCCCTAAGGCTTTTTTTTTCTGTTCAAGGTAGAGTCTTGAAATTTTTCGTAAATACTCCCAAACGTATGTGCAATTAAAGTTAGTATGGATTTAGTTCTGATATCTCTAGATATTTTTTTTAAAAAAATGCTGAATTTAATATTTTAAAAAATCTCTTGTTTTTTACAGGTTTAGATAGAAAAATAATTTTTAAAAATCAACAAGGGAACAGATTTTTAAATCCATACTAACTTTTGTTCGCAATAATCTAAGAAACATAAATCAATTAAAATGACTAAAAAAGTTTAAAAATTGAACATTTTATAAGAGTTTGAAAAACTTCAAAAATTCTTAATTTTTTAAAATTGTAAAATAATGGCTGGTCAAACTGACTTTTTGCTTTCAGAATGAATCAACTTAATAATGTAAGATGATAATAAATTTAAAATATTTTTACTGTTAGTATCTCCAAAAAATTATTTTGAAAAAGGGTACTGTGTAGCCTTAAATGTGAGAATCAAACTCATTTTACATTAAATTTTCAGTTGATCAGAACGTATTGGCAAGATATTGCTTTTTCTTTCAATTTTTCAACCAAATGGAATACGAAAGCTACAAAAAAGTACTATATTTACCATTTCTAATACAAAGTAAAATAATTTTGAGCAATAATGATCAGATAGTTTCTTAGAGAATTATATATTTATCCGTATATACTCTTTTGCAAAAAAATTGAAGTACCATGAAGGAAGTAGTTGTTTTTGATGAAATTAAATGTGTACAGCTCATACACAAATAATAAAATGATAGAAAAAAATCAAAGTCATAGGGCCAATCAAAGGCTCACAATTACAACTTGAATGTTCAAATCAATGGTTGATGGAACCCGCCCCCCCCCCTCCCTGGCGGTGATACATGCTTGTATACACCTCGGTAAACGGTGAAAGAAGTTCCTAATGTTATCCTGCAATACATTCTGCCAGGCATTCAATAGTTATTGCTCCAGATCTGCGACATTTCGAGATTCCCGAATCTGATGCCCTATCATGTCCCAGAAATGTTCGATTGATGAAAGGTCTGGTGACCTTGCTGGTCAAGGAATACTATTAACGACACAAAGGTAGTCTAGAGATATGCGAGGGGTATGGGGTCTGACATTATCTTGTTGGAAACTGGACTCGGATGGCGTGCTATGAAGGGTAATAGAATAGGCCACGTGATGGTATCAAAATATCGTTGAGTTGTATGGAGGACGACTAGAGATGACCTTCTGTCGTATGAGATAGAACCCCAAACCGTCACATCAGGGATTATGGCTGTATGTCTGAGATTGAGAAAGGCAGATTGACCCCGGCCATCCAGACCCGAAGGCGATGGTCATCTTCTTTAAAAGTAAAGCGGGATTCATCGCTGAACACTATGCGATACCAGTCTGATGGCAACAATGGTCATCAACTGCGACACCACTTCAGACGATCCCGTTGATGTTGAGTGGTCAAAGGCACACGTCTTAAAGGCCACTTTGAGCGTAACTTCGCCTGAGCCAAGCGCTCTGAAATGGTGAAAGGTACCACGTAGGGTAGTGAAGAGGCTGCTGTACGTTTAATAGTTACAATGGTACCGTTGAAGCAGTTTGGAACTGTCGAGCAATCCTCTAGTCTTGCCTAGCTTTTGTACATCCTGGCCTTCTACAATGTTCATTTCGTTGGTAAGTTCCTCACAGCAAACATTGCTGTCAGCACCCTTGCACAACTTTTTCTGTACGTTGCAGGTAACGACATACCGCTGATTATGATTACCAGCTTCACGCATTTCGACAGTGCGACCACGTTCGAAGTCATTCCGTTGTATATAAGGTCTTCGAAAACGTCGTGATGGCTACATTTGTTTTTTTTGTCATGGGAATCCCAACGGTGAAAACTAAAAAAGATCAATTTTCCGCCTTTATTACCAGTTTCATACTTTGCTAGTTGCTCAACAGAAATACGTGCTACGACCTCCATTCATGTTCATTGGGCTTGAAAATTTTATTTGCATGTTTAACCAAGATGTCTTTGCCTCCTGTCAGCCTCCTTAAAGCTAACTATAACTCTTATGGAGTTGAATTCTTGGATTTATACTTGCATCTTATTAACAATAATGTAGTCAGTAACATTTTTGACAAAAGAGATTCTTTTAAATTCTATGTAATTTAAATTCCTGTATGGAACAGTAATTTGCATTTATCAATTTACAGAAATATTATTTTGAATTTTTTTATTTAAAACTTATAACTTAGCTACCCACAAAATAGATAAATTCAATAATATCAAGAAATTTTTTCAATGCTGTTTAGATCATGACAACCCTTTTAACTTCTTAAGAACTTATATCCATCACAAATACATTAATCTTCTTTCTACTTCTGATTCTAAAACCACCAAGCAACAATAGGATTTCAAAGTCAACAAGTTAGTGGTCTTGCTTTGAAGATTATATTATAACACTTTTCTAGCAGTTTACATTTTTTCCACACACATCTTGAACATCTTACACATTTAAAAATTTCTACATTTTTGACAACCAACCAATTCATAGCCTACCAAATTTGACTGTCATGTCTCTTGGCATCTATCTTTTCTTGCTGGCTTAAAAGATGCGCTTATGTATAATCTGGATTTCTAACTCACGGTGAATAGTAGCTTTCGATTAATTTTAAGACTCTTGGCTCTCTTGGATAAAGCTCTGTGAGTAGTATTTTTGTAAAATTCATTTTTGAAGAATTCTTTTCTTTAAGTAATAGTATATTTCTTTTATATTTTTATTACGTTACTTCTTATTATGTTCATTATTTACTGTTTCTTGTTTTTGATATATTACATAAATTTCTTACATATATATATATATTTCAGAAAAATTAATGAGGGATAAATTTACCCAAAACGAAGAATTTATTTAATTTGTAAGAGGCTCTTATATTTTTTAAAACCAGTTTTTAAATTAATTGGGTATTTGTGAATTACACTACTTAATGAAATGTTTATATATATATATATATATATTATTTTTTCTGGTTTTTCCTAAACAAGAAATATGTTGCGTTGTATGTAAATTATAACATAATTTCTGAATAAAGAAACATGTACATAACTTTCCCAATGAGGTACTTTTATAACATTGAATTTAAATTCATCTCTTTTGTCGCAAACATTAGTAATTATATATAACATAATCTTTTAATTTAATATCTATATTAAAAAAATTGCTTCATAATTGTTACTATTCGTCTGTATTAAATTAAGGTATTGAAGATAAAAACTAGTGTTAGGTTTAAAATTGTTTTGCTTGCCAAAAATGGTAATATCATCTATATAACGAAAAATGTAATATTCAGAATCATCTATGAGGCTACTTTCAAAATAATGTAGATATAAATTAGCTACATATTTGCTAGCAGCGCCACCTTGTGGCAAACCTTTAATCTGTTTTGATAATATAGTTACCTTTATAATAAATATATAGTTCTCTTTTAGTACAAACCCCCCTAATGAGAGAACTAAATCTATCATAATTAATATTTTTAAATAAATTATTTTTATGTAGTTTTAAAAGCACTTTTATTACATCATCAATATTAATAGAGTTGAAAAGATCTTCAAAATCTAAACTATAGACTGAAGAAATCTTTTTATCTTTAATTTTTTCAATAAGCTCTTTACTATTTTTAATATGGCTGTGGATTTAAGATTATTTATTGTATCTTGTAATATTCCATGAAGAATTTTACCTGATTTGCTGATATATGTATTAAAACTACTAGTAACAGTTCTAAGCTTGACTAGGTTTTTATTAAATTTATGAGTAAGAAATGTATAATGTATCTTAAAATTATTATTAATTTCTATTCTTAATTGTTTATGAAAAGCTAAAATGCAATTGTTTATTTTACTATTAGAAATTGATGACCTAATAAAAGCTGTATTATTATTTTCAAAAATTTTGTTGATCATTAAACTATAACAGTATTTACACATGAAAGCAAAATTTTCTGGCACTTTATCAACATAAACTATAATAAAATTATTTTGCAATTTTTTTCATCTGATTTTTAATATCTTTATAAGAGATATTATTACCTGTACTAAAGTTATATTCATTAAGCTGTTGTGTAATATTATATTTGAATTCTGTGAAAGCCTCTAAAGGCATACTATATTTTAAAAGCTATTTTGTAAATGAATAGCAAAATATCGTTGTATAATACATTTTTGATAATTTTATTATTATTGGAAATCATTAGTCTAAAAAACCAGTACATTTATTCATTATATTTTTGAGATTATTGTCTTTTATAATATTGCGGTCACCAGTAATAACATGCTAGTGATATATATCAATAAATTCCTTAAATTCATTACATTTACAAGACTACGTTTTCCTTTTTTAAAGGCACATTATAGATAAAAATATAGATCTACCTATTTATTGTTGTATTTAAAAGCTTTTTTAATAGTTATATTATGAATCGGGAAAGTTGACATGTGTTTTTTAAACATGCTGAAAAATTAATATTATTACAGGATTTATTCGTATATAATAATGTACAATATTCTGTATTTATATTGACTTATTTATGTTATTATTTTTTATGTTTCAACTATTTGTGAATGTCTATTATAATATGTAAAACATGCCTATCTTTTAATTCATCTGCATTTAGTATTTCTTCTATAATACATAATTCTGTTTTACTTAGTCCAAACATAAATGATTTGATGTGTTTCGTGTTAAAATTGTCCTCCACTCTTTTACATATATCTAAAATACTATTTTTAAGTACATTTTTGACTCTACATAATCTTTTAGTTCTAGCCCCTCCTGTTTTTCTTTTATCAGTTCTTTTAATCTCATTATTGTAATAATAATCTTGAGAATTTTGTGTGTTCAATTGTGTGCATTCAGAATATTTTTTGCTTTGTACAATACATTTAGTCCATAAGGATAAACGTCATTATAATGTATAATGTAGTAATTTTCCCACCATAACCATTCTTCAATATCAGGGACTACCTTAGTAAAATATTAAGTGCAAAATTTACAAAATCCATGTAAATTAAAATGTCGTATTTCTATTTTATTTGAGTTTTTAATACTGTTGAAGTTTTCAAGAGTCAGAGAAATGTGTTGATTAATTCTAATGTTAATCTTATTAGATCTCTGTCCTATATTTTTAAATTGGCACTGTTAACATGTCAATAAGTAAACAAAGTTAAATGTTTTACAGAAGGTAAATTTAGAATCATCTTTGATTTGATCAATACTGATATTCTACATCTATTGTGCCCACATTTTTTGTAAAAGTGAGGTTTTTTATGGACAAATTTACTAGTTTGATGCTTATCTAAGTAGTTTCTTTTATTTTTGGTGTCATTAGCATGTAACATTATTACTGGGGGAAAAAAAGCTTTTTTTATAATTTTTTTAAGTTTTCCTTATCCCAGAATACTCTAGTATTCTGTCCATTAAAAAAGTTTTGAGGAATCTCTACACAATTACGCACATTATTCAAAACTTTGTCTTTATCTTCAGTATTCGTTGTCTCTATATTATTAGATAATGTGTTAAATATTCTAGCCGAACTGATGGGATACCAGCAATTATATGAGAATCCTAATTGCAAAAATATAATCTAACTAAGCAGCCTACTGAAATAGCAATGTCACAGAGAGTTAATGGTTATTTACTATGGATGCTACATATACCATTGTAATATATCACCGAGCATAGACCGGAGCATAGAGCTAACTATGCCTAATTGCCAGTCTCGGTATCTTTAAACTAGAAATTGTTCATATTTGCTAAGAATTTTTCATTAAGTTACTAGAAATTAGAACTTAATATCTATAACTGACATTCACTCTATAGTTTTAATGAAATAAAACATTTAAAATAAATTTATATCTATATAAATTGTATCCCATATGTTCATATAAATTATAACTATAATTTAAGAAACTATATATATATATATTGGAAATCTTGATAATGGAAGTTTACAAAAAAAGGAATAGATCTTTACACATCTAACAGATAAACTTTCTCAAAACTAAAAAAGGAAAAAAAATAAACCGGGCAGAGTGAGAAAGAGAGGGAAATGGAGATAAGGCTTTTTAGCCGTATAGCGATGCCCTTCACATGATGTACGAGCGCATGCGGAAGCTTTTTTGACCTTAACTGAAGCAGTTTCAGAATTTATTTAGGAACCTCTAAAATGCACTTTAATAAATGGAAAAGCAGGTGAAAGAAAAGGAAATGCATCAGGCAGATCTTTCTTTGGATTTAAGTTCAATGGTTGAGTACAGCTAGTAAAAGAAGAAGCGAATTTTATTTTCAAATTTATGGCAAAAGCCACTGTTGGGTGTAACGGGGCTTAGTTAGATTTATGAATATTTTATTTCTTAAAATTCTGCGTCCATTTTCTGTTATAAAAAACAAAAGTTAACCACCCAATTTAGAAAAAAAAGTTAATGACGCTAGGAGTTGAAAGTGAGAGAGATTTCTAAAGAACGAAAAAAGATAAATGTAAATGAGTTGAATAGAAAAAGTATTTTCTAGTTTAGAAAATCTAGTAAAAGAATAAATTTTTTGAGAGATATTTTAGAGGATGAAGGCGGCAGAAATCTTGTAGAGCTGTATAATAATGATCTAACGTGAAAGTAGAATTCTTTTATTTCAACTTATAAATATTGTAAGAAACATCTAAGTGTAGATGTTTTTCTTTGTCACTGTTAAACATACTTAAAGTGTATAACTAGTTTCATTACAGAAAAGTGCTTTTTATAAGTATATAAGATCTCGACATTTTTAAAGCATTCATACACAATTTTAGATGAAATTTAGAATTGAGTTAGTTTCTACTAACTTCAAAGCTATGATTTAACTTTACGAAGTTTTTTAGATAGTTTAAAGTTATTTACGTTTTTTTTATGTTTTAAAATTTGCTTTGGATATCACTCATATTTTCTTAAAAAGTCCTAAATTATTCAATGTATTAAACGATGTATAGTGAAAAGTATAGAACATTAAATATACTTTGAATGAAGGAAATGTATGACCGAATGTATGAATACGTGCATAACAGAAAAATAACGAGTAATAATGTAGCATATCACTCATTTTCTTAGAAATTTTTTTAAAAAATTCTAACACTATTATTTACAACAAAAGAAATGTAAGAAGTTATCGTCGGATCATACAAAAATTAAATGAATCTTATATGAGCATGATTGCATTAGAAATAATGTCAAAAATGTGCTGCTATTTTTTTTTTTTTTTTTTTAAGGATTTTGGCCGGAATTAACAGAATGAATTAAGATTCCAAAAAATTTCATCTTAACATGTGGGAAAACTCAGAATATTCTGTTCAATTTCACTTATGCGAAATTTATAACAGAAATTTTTTTTTAAAATAGTATAAATATATAAATATTGTTTACAAAACCTCTTGTATACATTAACACACAACACACATACACCCTCGCAGACACTTAAGAATTTACAAAACTTATAATTAATATAAATAGTTACAGCTTTGAAATCAGTTAAAAATTGTAGTATTTGATTAATGCTGAGATTTGGATTAATATTTAAAAAATTGTGGAAAGTTCGTTTTGTTTTCTTTACTGCTCTATCAGTTAAGGATATTTTATCTTCAAAGGCATTGGTTTATTCCGTTATTTTTGTACGTCATGTTAAATAACTAGCATTTTAATAAATTAAATAAAAAGCTATACTTCACACGCATGTAGTGAATTTAAATTATACAAGAAAAAAGGACACAAACAGTATTTCATATTATTTAATAATAACCTCTTTGTAAATAAGACAAAAAAAAACCTATTAAAATATTTTAATTTAATACGTTTTATAACAAACCTTATTAGTAACCAAAGATTAAAACTCTTTTAAATTACACAATTAATAGTTTTATAAAAGAGATTAAAAGTTATGTAATCCTAAAATGCTATAGTCTAAGGTTTTGTAATAGGAAGTATAGTATTACGTAACACCCTTTTTCGCTGTAAGCGTAAGCCAATCCATTTAAGAATATCAGCTTTCTTTATATAAACGGTGAGAAAAGCAGTCTAACGAACAGAAGAGAAATCCAGAAAAAAAAGGTGGGGGGGGGGATCGGTAATACACAAATTAAAGGGCCAGATAATCAATTACCTCAAAATTCGACGTATAGCATGCACGCCGAAAAACTCGCTCCTATACTTTCAAATAGCAGTTTTTAATTTTGATGTATATTTGCCGTATAACGCGCACCCCTTCTTCTGGGAAGAAACCTGAAATGTACGTATGTGTTGCTCTAATGTTTTTCAGTCATTTATTCGAAGTATTATTGCAGGCTTTTGAAAAAATAGTATATTTCTAGAATTACAACTCTTTAAGCTCATAAAGAAAGTCATATCTTAAAAATAAACAGTAATTCGATATATGCAGAAGTCCAATTTTCTTTATGCTCATATCTTTTTCTTTTTTTTTTTTTAAATTTTAAAGCTATCATTTTTATGCCCGGCATATAAAGTTCACCCTTAAATTTCGATCTTGCTTTTAGTGTGCGTATTTTACGCGCGCACCAAAAATAAGATCGAAAGTGCGCGTTATACGCCGGATTTTACTGTTACAGGTTCCAATATTCAATCAATGTCATCTTTAGGCATCTAAACATGTAACCTACGACTCTGTGGCTCTCATTATCAATCTTCGAGTAAAAAATTCAAATTTCGAGTAAAGCTTAAGACGTAATAACCCTTGGTAACACTAGATGACTGTAATTGTGTGAGGGATGACAAATTCTCTAGATCTATTGACGACTAATTTGTCTCATGTCTTCCTACTTAATCCCACTGTCAGACTCGTTGATCGGTGAAAGGATATACGATATGCTAGAAGTGACTAATCATTTCCTGTCTTTATGAGCTTTAGAGTCACTAAACCCTACTCTTTTTCAGCTTAGAAGTGCTAGGCTTTTAAAATAATCATTTCATCCAGAGCTGGCTTTTGCGGCAGCTTGATAAGGCGATGTCAGTTTTTACTTGGGCTTTTTTTTTCATAAATACTTATCTTCACTGAGAGGAAAACTCAGAAGGCGCATGAAATGCTAGTTGGCCAATCAAATCAGCTTAGGCAGTGCAGAGATCAGATTCTTCTTTAAAAAATGTGTTCAACTCAAGACTCTCCCAGACCAAAGAGCCTCATTTACAGAAGTTCTTTCACATGTTTAAGGCGTAATATGAAACCTAGTGTATGTCACTAGAAATTAAAGGTTTTTACTGTCAATGGTTTTCACAGGAAAATTTATACGATCTGATTATGACGCATCGATAACAATCCACAAATGAGTAAATATTTAATCTTATTAAGATGTTTTCAATTTACATTCGTTCCATTTGTATTTTTTCACTTTAGTATGGAACAGTAAAACCGCCAAACTGTACATAGCTTGTTAATACTATGAACATATAGCTTGGTACATTCTTAAAACTGAAAAGTTTTCTAATCGTTGAATACTGCTATTCACATTCCAAGTGCTTACAACATGAAAAATCTCCAATTTTTTCTCTGTAAACTTCTTTCGTGAAATTGTAAACTTTCCATTGGAAAAGATGCAGCAGTTATTTCAAATATACGTTATTATAATAAAGCAATGAGATTTAAAGTCTTGTAAAGTCGAAGTTTAAAAAAAAAATTGGATGAAAATAATTAAAAAAAATTCCGATGCATAACGCCAACAAAATTTTTTAAACTTAAAGCATTGCGTTAAAGCCAAATGAATCATAAAAGCTAAAAGTAATCAATACATAAAGAATCATTAAGAAAATATGGAATTTCATTTTTACAATAGTCTGAAAAATATAATATAATTAAACAATGAGATTTCAAAAGTTATTGTGAAATGCAAAATTAAAAAATTGGATAAAAATAATTGAAAATAACTAATCCATTAAAAATGGCTAACAAAATTTCCTAAAGTTAAATTTTTACGTAAAGTAAAATTAATCATTAAAAGTAAATGAAATGATTACATAAAGTTCATCATTACGTAAATATCGAATTTCATTTTTACAATTATTTGAAAAATATATTATTCTAATTAAACAATGAGATTTCAAAAGCTATTGTGAAATACAAGTTTAAAAAATTGGATAAAAGTAATTAAAAAATAACACTGATGCATTGAAAAACGCTGTTAAATCGTTACGTGTAACGAATCATTAAAAATAAATGTTATCACACACACATAACATCAAGTTCATCCTTACTCAAGTATCGAATTTCATTTTTACAAAATATTTCGCCGAATACATTACATCATTTTCTTCCATTTACACATATTTCCATCATTTCATAAAATAAAGCTATTTTGGGAGAAAATGCAATTATAATCTATTTCCATTACTTGGAAAACCTTTTAGTTCTTTTCGCTTGGAAGGAGAAGTCATAAGTTTTGATTCCCCGCATCTGTTTTGATAATGTTTACCAAAACAATTGATGCACAGAAATACCCAATTTATAAATAATATCCTGAGAGTATATGTGCTCAGGTAATAGAATGTTATTAAAGAATGTTATAGAATGATCGATAACGTAATCCAACTTGCGCTGATAGTGTGAAAATGGATTATAGAACTGAAGCGTCGAAATGAAAAGCTTTTGTTTCAAGCGACTCCTTGTAGTACTCTCCTATTCGGTTTCAGATCATTTCATTTTTAACTCACTAATGCCCTCGAAAATAGTGTTTTGATGGCAACATCAATGTTGTGTTTAGATGTCATCAATCCATATCCGAGTTCATTTGAATACCTTTTTGTCTTCAATTTCTTGTACAACGTTTCAAATAAGATCCCTCTTCTAAATAGTCTGTAACTATAAGTAAAAGAGTTAGAGATGACCCAAATGACAGTACTTATTTTAGTGTAATATACAAAGGCTCCCACTCCTACTTTTACTAACGAATAAGCGGAGATTCAGTACCATTTACTTTTAGCTACCAATGTTTAAATTACCCCACTTGAAAGTCATAGTAATTCGCGATTAAAATAAATTACGTAAATGCAAATGATTTCTTTTCAAAAAAAGTTAAGCTGACTATTTTTTATAGAAAATAATGAGCACTCTTTTGTTAAAAATTCGTAATGGATTACATGAGAAATATGATAGAATCCAAACTTTTTTAAAAAACGTAGCACCTGTTTTAAGAATTTTCTTAAATGCTTCAGACATCTACAATAAGTCGAAGTAAAATAAATTTGCATTTTATTGTGCATAGAATCATTTAAAAATACTCATGCAACATCTATTCTGTTTATTTTATTAAAAATACTTCTCATATACCTTGAATTATTTTCAAGTGACTCTATATAACGATTTAATTTTTTATTGATAAGCAAAGATAGTCTATGCATTGAAGTGATAAATGGAAAAAGTTTCGTCAAATATTCGCATTTTCACTTCATACTTTTATTGTAATACAAAGCTTACTTAACCAAAAGATAAGTAATGTAAATATTTGTGAGGTACGCTTTAGAAAACTTACTTTAAAAAATATTAATGTATTCAATTTAAAATTCCTCTCCGAAAGCTCATTTTGTGTAATAGTAGTTTGCTTATTCAATAAAGTATTTCGGCCTATTCTTTTTTCAAATGAAATCGTTTTTATCTGTGATCATATAAATACCCTAAACGTGTTGGCTCGAAATTTTGTGCCGATTTCTCATAAGTATGTATTTATACTTGAAAAGAACCATAAACAATGCAATGCCATTCTAAAACAAATTACTGTTCAGTAGCTTGCAAAGAGATTTTGAATGTTCATACAAAACTTGTCAGTTGGGATTTTTTTGCTTTCAAAGCTACAATACCATTTTAAGCTGTTCCAAAGATTTTTCTCTCTATCAAATATCTGTCCACACCCGAAGCGATAGCACCGGATGGAATTTCTCTCTTGACATCCAATAGAAAACAATTCTGGAGTATCAAAGCTCCAAGTGCAATACTTGTTCTGTTTTTCAACGAAATATATCTCCATACGCATTCACAAGGAAATATTTAGAATGTGAAATTATTATTACCTCTCTTTGAGTTGCCCAAGAATATTTAAGTATCTTTTTCTATCAGATGCATAGTAAAAAATACATAAAGGAGAGAAATCATATAAAAATAATATTTTGAGAAATAAAGATGAGTATATTTTAATGACAGGAATGTTGAGTACAAAAATGGTTTAAATTTTAGGACCTCACAAAATAGAAATCAATGTTATACGTATAATCAATTGGATCCCTTTAATTATTCTAAAAGCAATCGGGAAATTTTTTTCACTCTCTTTCGTGGGATCGAAGAAAATTCTGTTCAAGAGAAATAAACAATCATCTCTCAAGGGCTTCAAATGTTTGAAGAAAAAAAAAGTAGAATTATTTTAAAGCAGGAAATGTAAACATTTTTTGATCTTTTGATTGAATTTCATATATTTTTACTGAGAATAATAACTTACTTTACACATAATTATTATTTCTAAGAATCTGTTTTCCGTTTGAATCATAATAAAACTAGGGATAACAAGAAATTTCCTTTACCTATAAACAAAAACATTTGTTCCAAGTTTTTAATTTTTTTTTTTAACTTAAACACAAATTACTCAGAATTCTTTAAAAATATAGCTTTTCTCCAGAATTAAAAAGAACAAACGAGCCATTGAAGACAAAGAACTATTAACTAAATAAAGATCCCAACATATTGAAATAAAATAATACTTAACTACATAAGAGTTATGAATATCAGATAACTCAAGTAAATTGAAAATCATTATATACTATTCAAATATTTCTCAAGCAAATACTTACACTACCTTCAAAAGAAAATTAAAAATTCTTTTGAATGATATTCTAACAGAGTTCAGTTTCATTTCAGAAATTTTATTTACTCTTTAATGTGGAGAAAAAAATAATCACGAAGAATTCAAAATCGCAGCTGTGTGTGTTTTTAATTATCAGAACAATGAGTCAATGGCACAGAAATCTACGAATTTTTAAATAATTTTAAAAATACGAATTTCGCTCTATATTTTTTCTCTCAGCTCGGTATGCATTATTAATTCAAAATAAACACGATTTTTTTAATGCAATCTAAATGAAAAAGTACATAATTTTATATGAGAATACATATTTGTCCCTATTTTGTTTTGTTATCTTGCACATAACTTGAATTTCTTAAATTTGAGTTAAATGTTGTAAATTTTAGCGTCCATTTTTTTGGTGAAGCATTTCTATTACGCTAAAAACTTTAATTTATTCCACTTGGATAATTGCTAACAGTTTTTATTTAAAATACCACATGATTATTGTTAAGCGGACATACCATCCATTGAAAATCGTTGGCATTTTTTTTTTTTTTTCGTATATGTCATTTTGTGTATTTATCATTTCGTACATTGATTTTGCGCACATATTGCTACTTTTTGTAATACATCAAGATTTTTATAAAATATTTCAGAAATTACTCCCATAAAAAAACGGTATAATAAGCTAATAAGCGTACAGTAAGTTTAGATTAACAGCACAAGTTGTAACGATGAAAATAAACATAATTATATTATGAAAGTGAAGAAGTACTAGAACCTACATTGCTAAAGCAGGATATATATATATATATATTTACGCACATGCATTAAGCATAATGTTCTAAGTGTGACATAAAAAACAAATGTAGAATATTTATTCCAAGTTTTAACATTTTTTATGCAAAGAACAATTCTAAGGAATATTGAACAACTTTTCTCCATAACCTCAACTGTTAGATGTACGCATTGCGGAGTTACAATCTCTCTAACTCTACTACTCAGTTATTGAGCGATATTAAATCCGGGAACATCGTTTTTCTTCACTAAATATATTACTCTAGCATCAAAATTCGTGGAAAAGCACTTTTTATTCCAGATTCCGAAAAAAACTTTACATCATCCCTTCTGCAAACCTTATCCTGGGACGTAATTCCTTTCGCTGTTTTTCGAAATGAAAGAAGCAAGTTGGTCCCTTCCGTTTAACAATGAATGCTATGCCTACTAAAATCAATTCTTTTCCCTGAATACCTTCAGTTTTTCGAAATCTGAATAACATGCAACGTCATTCCTTTCAATAATTACGAGGATCAAACAATTGAATTTTGAATCTCATTAATAAAAATAATAAAAAAAAAATTTAGAATGTTAAAATACTGTAGAACGTGAGTAAAAACTGATTTTAAACCAATAGCAGAAATATATATATATATATATATATATATATAGTTAAATAGAGAGATGATTAATCAATAATCACCAAAACTGAAAAAAAACACGAAATTGTAAGATAAACCAAACACAAGATTTTAGAAAGGAAAAATAAGAAATTATGAAAATAATAGAATTTAAAAATATATAAAGATACGGATGCTACAGAGTATTATGAACATTGCTGGCTTAGCTCTTTTATACTAAAATAATTTATATAAAAGTAGGCTGAGCATGTTATATATATATATATAAAGATAAATTTCAAAATACTCTTTTTATTAGAGGGAATATCGGTAAATGACATACTCATTTGAAAAACCTATTGATGAAACATGATTAAAGTGTGCAACTCAGCAAAATGCGGTATATACTCTTCGTGACACATTTTCAGTGCATATCTACGAATTTTGTAGTGATAAGAGAATTAAACAATTGTTAAAAATTGTTTTGTAAAATATTTAGCATCAAAAGAAGTTTGTTAAGCATTTTTTTTCAAAAAGTTATGTAGAGTCAAAAGGAAAATAACATACGAAATATCGCTTTGGAACTCAACAGTTTTTCACTAACTGATTCAACATCTGCCTTTCGACTTTTACTTTTAATAGTTTAAATTTTATGAACATGAATTAGAAGTTTCAGTTGCTTAGCTATTTTATTTCAAAAATATTAACACACAACAGGTTTTTGAGAGAGAGATTGAAATCATATTTCACAGCTTTCGATGAAAGACAAGCTCGCACTGATAAATCTGGAACAAACCTAAAAAAAGCTGTTTCTGAGACTTTATTCAGAATTTTAAATCTTTTTCTAGGTGAACAAAACATGCATCATGTTGTGGATTTTTTGCAGAAATAGGTTCTATACTATGAGGCAGGGGAAATCTCTTGAACAGTAATTCCAGTCACAGAACAGCAATTGGAGTAATTGAATTATAAACTAACCGTACAGAATGAAGCTTAGAAAGAATTAAAATTTTTAATTATTTTACATTAACAAACTCACTAAGAAAAATAAAAGAGAACTGACTACATATAATTCGATTAATGCTATCCCTTTATAATTTTATCTGTTTATGTAAAAAAAATGTTTTTTGTATCATTTGAATAAAATAGCCAAACATTCTCTCCTGAGGCCCCTTTAGTAGATCGTTAACTCAAGTGGATTCTGTCTTTAATGGGGTTAGCATTCATAAAGAACAAAAAGAATTTTGAAAACAATACCAAATGCAAAAATGTACATCAAAATATTTATAAATTTTTTTTTTTTTTACAATTTCAGGCCACTGACGAAGAAAATTGCGATTTCATTTGTAAAATACAAACTATTTTTCTTTCCCTCACGCTCTTAATTTCACAGCTTTGCTTATTTTGATCTTAAATATAACGAAAAGATATATATTTCTTTACGTAAATTCGGCTTAATAGTCAAGATTGAGGATAAAAGTAAAAAAAAAAAAAAAAAAAAAAAATTTGAAAAAAAATTTTAAAAATAAAAAAAAAATTTTTCCAACAAAATTTTATGGGAAAAACTTAAAAAAAAAAAAAAGAGATCGATGGATTTCTTTTTTTTTTCTCGCACTTTCCAATTGGATGATAAATGGGTAAAATAAAAATGGAACTGAAAGCTAAAATTGAAATAAATGAGTCTCGAAACTCTTTCATGAATACTTTATTCAGTAAGAAAGAAATGTAGCATTTTATAAAAATTGAAAAAAATTTCGCACGCTACTCTGAAAGCGGTATGAAACAATACAAAAATTAAATGGCTAAACTGCTAAAAAGCAGATTTTTTTTAAAAAAATAAAAAGACTAGCTTTAAAAAAAATCTTTGCGTTCCAAATGAAAAACAGATAACTGTGCACTGATTTTGAAGTTATAATAGAATGATATTTAAGTACATTTTTAGATTTACCTAGTTAATTTTAAGCTTCTAAAAATCAAGATATCAAAAAATAATGCTATGTCAGTGATAATCTATAATTAATATTCAAAACAGAGGATGAAAATTATAGTACCCAAGCAGAAAAAGAAATCATATGAAAGCATGCAGAAAAAAATTAAAATTATAAATATGTACTTTTTTAAGAAATAAAAGGAATGTACTAGAATTACACACAACTCACAAGTTCGATTTTTCCTCTGTATAAAAATATTTATGTTTAAATTTTGAAAGAGAGAGATAACATGCCTTAAAAAAAATTTCCTTTGTTTAACATTATGAATGGTCTTACATCTTTAGTAATAAAAATGACTGACAATAATGGATCTAAAAAAAAATTCCCCCTTTTATTCTTTAATTTTTTTTTAATTTAATAAATATTGAATTTGCTTTTTTGTTTATAATTTCTTTTGAAGGTTAAATGCGCTTGTTTATTTAAAACTGTCTTTAAAGTTAATTTATATACCGTCAACTTTCGATAATTCGGAGGGACCAATGAAAATCTTCGAACAATCAAAAGAGGATACAACAACAACAACAAAAAAAAAACCCAAAATACACGAAGATAAATTTTTTTCTAACACATTTAAATTTGAAAATATGTAATAAAATAACAATTGCACATATGCATAAAATTATTATAAAGTATTGTTAAAAAGTAAATATTATACACAGTATAAATTTTATACAGAAGTTAAAAGTCCTGTATTAAAAGAATACATTTATGTGTTACAAACAATTATTAAAAGAATACATACTGTGTGCATGATCGATCTTTTTTGGCGAAAAACTGTTACCTTTAAAAATCTGTTTAATCTATTACCGGTTCCCTCAAGGATTGTCCCCAACCCCATTGGTTCTTGAAGGCAAAGTCCAGTTCGGCCCCTGCTTATTTGGTGTCCCATGTCATAAGTCCCACAGATGAGTCATAAATCGTCATGTCACTCCCCCCGACGCAAAATATACAATCCTAAGTATCTCTTCTTCACGATTGTGGACCATCCTTTCTGCAGCAAAGCCATGTGTTAAACGAAAGACGTGGATGGCTGACAACAAGTGTGGCCGGTCTGTTGTCCACTTGAAGAAGGAAAGCAACCAAAGTGCTTTTTGCTTGAGGAACCGGGAAACACAAAGAAGGGATGGCAGACAGATGGTCATCAAAGGGGCTAAGTTACTAGGGAGACACGAAGAGACAATACGACACAAAACATGTAAGCTCCAACCTGTTTGCTATAGGACCCTGCATGATTGTGAATGTTCAAATTATCGAGAACAATAGAAGATAACTTCGAATCATCGCGTGTTGTAGTCTGGCCAGCCGCAGATTTTACTTTGAAATACTGAGTATGAGTTCATAGTATCAAAAGTTTTTCTAGGGATTGAGCATATACTTTGAATTAGCGAGAGGCTCGTATTATCAAAGGTTTGAATTAACAAGAGTCGACTGTAGAACCCTTTTTGAATATAACAAATATATTCCTTTCTAATAGCTGAACATACTGAGCAAAATTTATAGTATAGAAACAATATCTCTCAGAAAGCTAAGCATGAATGAAAAATCAACAACATATTATTTCATATAAACCGCATATTTAAATAATAATTGTCGTAGGAGAAACTAAAATTCAGGCATACAATTTTAAAAAGTATCAGGTTAAGAGAAAGAAAATTACAATCATATTTCTACTCAGAATAAAAATTACCTCAACTCATATAGCATAGGATTTGTTCAAAATAATTCTAAGCATTTTCATTAATTATTAACTTTGTCCCCTAGGTCGAGAAACTTTTAACGAAAAACAGATAGAAAACCAGTTACTAGCAAAAATGCAGAGACAAACGCTTTCCATTCTTTTCTCACGCGCTCCCTTTGCCGTAATTCTATTTTGTCATTATTTTGGGGGAAACATATAGAGAGGAACAACCCTTCTCAGAAGTGTTCTTAACATGTCATTAATCATTTATTTAATTGCACTGCACTGCTTTTCCTTCGATCTCAATGCGAAATCTATGGGGTCTTCGTAGGGATGTGTGTTTTCGCATCCAGCTGTAATGCTACTTTGTAATCAATGGTCTGCTCGCGCGATTTACTAAACCATCCATTCGACTAACTTACCAAGTATCTACACTATCAATGAACTTATATATAGATCAATCTACATAATTCCATAGATCAATTTATATAGAGGTAAAAATTCATGTGACCTGATATAAATCTGCCGTTAAGAAAAAACTAGTTTTGTACACGAAAAGTGCAGTTATATCTATATTAGTATTCCAGTTTACAAGTGTATCGTAATACACATCATTTGTATTGTTTTTGGATTCAAAGTACCTTAAAATGTTTCTAAAGGACTTTCAGTTCCTTATTCAATATTCGTACTGTGGCACAATTTAAAACGACAACTTTGGCTTAAAATTAAACCATTATATTTTCCCTTAAATAAATAGACAACTTGAAGTATTTGATAATTGTAATTTGTCAAAAGTTACACAAACGAGAGAAGTTGAAATCGTTTTTCGAAACAAAAATAAAAATTGTTAAAATGAATGCTTTTTCATGAATCTATACACAAAGAAATAGTTCATACATTTTCAATGATTATTAAAAGCAAAAGTCTCAAATGAAAAGCATATACAATTGTATACATGACAACAAAACCCACTTCTGATGAAAGTTTTAAATTGTGATGCATTCAAATGGAAGCAATGCGCGTGAAAAATGGTCATACCAAGTTCTATTTGTTTGTCTTTATAAAAAGTATAAGGTAACAGATGAGCTATTTCTGACTAAAAGTCGTGTGTAGCTGTGGAGAAGCAGATGTTTACAGAATTTTCACCTGTTTTGAATATCCGGAAATTGACTTGAGACAAGGAAATTGACAAATTTTAAGGAGTTACAAATCAACTCTTAAAAAACAAAAAGAATCGAATAAAATTGGAAGAAAATGCTCAAACACGTAGGGAAAAAATATAAGCAAAGCAATGTATCACGTGCTCTTCCTCAAGAAAAAATCAATTCAAAAATTTAGATTGGTAATAAGATCTAAAAGTATGGGGGGGGGGAATGGCTAAGATCACATTAGTTAAAAAGCATCTTGTTTAATCTCTCAATCTTTGATCTGTCCAATTTCCTAATTATTTTCTCTTAAACTGTCTTTGTTATTTTAATTTATATTCTTATTTATATAATGATAACACGTCAAGAAAAATGACGAATATTTCAATTGACTCGTACAGTAAAAATTTTTTAGAAGGTTTCAAAATTCAGAAGTTTATAATATGAAAATAAATTTTAAAGTGCATAGTAATACAAAATTTCAAAAAACGTTTATTTTGAAATGTAGCAATAGATCTGTTTAAATAGACCAATTTTTCCAAGAAATACAGGGGGAAAAGCGAGAGTTCATTGTACTTAAGTCATCTTGTTCAAATGACTCAGAGAAACTGCTATCTACGTAAAATAACATCAAAATGTTTAACATCCATTCTTGAAATATTAACATTATCTCATCCTTGGTGATTTATCGAGTCCGCTTGGCTTAGTTTCCACTAAAAATAAACAAATGGGGAAAAAAACAGAGTTTATGAACATATCCTTGCATTAAAAAATAATGTTGATAATTACTTTTCTTTGAATAGAGATATAAATATATTCACCGAATCAGCCTTGATCAGAATGTGCATTTTAAATAATAAAACTTCAATAAAGGAAATTTTATATCGTGAACGTAAGAAAAAAGAAACTACTATCAATGTGCAAAAGCTTCAAAGTATGTTATTCGTTTAGTGATGAATACATAAAGGGATCATTTATAATACATAAATTTTATATACGAAGATATGATTATATATATAACAGAATACATAAATTAATAAATGGTTTCGCGTCAAATTTACAAGAGCTGTGAATTTTTTGTGATGAGCACATATTTTTAAAGAATTGTTTGAACAAATTATATGTGAATATTTTAAGTGTCATTTTGTACAAATTGAAACGATTTACTCGTTTATATTGTGAAACTCTTATTTCTATAAGCCATATTTTTTATAATTGTGAGATATAATGAAATTTAATTTTAGTCTTATTCATAAAAACAGAAAAAATAATCCATGAAAATTAACACAATCACAATTATTTTTAGTTAAAAAAAATGCACACAATTTGATGAATATTGTATGTATTCCATTTAATAAAGTAAAATTAATCGTAGAAACTAAATAGAGGAAGTTATCTCGTAAGAAGAGTAATATTTAAATCCCTGTTATAAATCAAAATCAATCAATATTGAAATGTAGCCCTAAAATAACATTTTAAATCAGTATAAAAAATAATATTAAAATCATCAACTGAAACAGACATGACATGGTTCAATGATAAACCAACTCATGTTTATTGATGATTTCGATGATTAATCTATGAATTCAAATCTCATGTAGAGCTTTAAAAAAATAACAGTTTATGCACTCTTTCCACAAGGCTACGAACTCTGAATCAATTTTTATGCTCTAGTCGGTACTCAGTCACTTGCACCTCGTACTCAACAATGAACTCAGAAAAAAAAAACTATTTTTCTCCTTTCGGTCTTTTAGCCGTGCCCTTGTTTTCACGCTGGGTTTAATATTCGTCTGGGTTATTATTGGAGATGTTACTATTACTGGAAAACTCTCTATTTCGGTGAGAAATTGTTAGATTATTAATGAATTGGCGCGTTTATTAGCTTCATAGCTCACGATCACCATTGGAAACACGCAGTCTTTGTTATTAAGATTTACACACACACATTTCAATTGTTGATACAATACAAGCTATAATAGAGTATGAACTTTTCATTACGTGTCAACAACTTAAGACCGTGCCAAAGCTAGCAAAATAGAATACCACATCTGTTTGGAATTACAAGGTTACATTTTATATTTTAAAGTTATTATCGTTTGTTTGTACCCTTGTTTGGAAGATAATAGAATAAACATTAGTAAACGAAAACATTTAGAATTCTATATTGGCATATGCTGCGTTTAAAAAAACTAAGCTACTTCTTTAAGTATCGAAAACAACCCTAAACAGTAAGAAAAAGTAGATAGTAATTTTCGTATATTACGAAAAAATTATGATGAGCAAATGTGGATGTGGTCAACACACGTGTTTTTTTTAATTGAATTATTTTCCGTCGAGATAACAAGGAACTTCCGAAACATGACTCACTATTTGTTTCCCAGTATTTAATCTCTCTTCTGGGGAAAAAAGCGGTAGATCTTTATTTACAATTCGGGAAATTAAATTTTGAAAAACTTATTAAAATCAAAATTGATTCTTCTTTAATTCGAGACAAAAATCCCATTTTAGAACTTGGGATTTTGAATATTATTTGTGACTTACTAAATGGATTAGAATTATCTTCTATTTTTTCAACAAATCTCATAATTCTATAACATAGAGCAACTTAACACTAATTAATAATATGCAATCATAAAATTCTAACGGGTTTTCCAATAAGGACTTGACAACTTTTTTCAAAATAAAATGAAAACCATTTGAGATATTTCAAAAACTTTATTATCGGGTTGAAGTACATTCAAAACATTTATGAATGGAACTCGACTTCGCTCATATGGCCACCGCGGGCACGTTTGTAGCGGTCGATTCGTTGGACCCAATTTTCCATGACTCGGCCACACATTTCGGCCGAAACGGCTGCTATTTCGCGTTCAATGTTGGCTTTGAGCTCTTGCAATGTCGTCGGCTTATTAGCATAGACCAATGACTTGACGTAGCTTCAAAGAAAAAAATCTATAGGCGTTAAATCGTACGAACGAGGCGGTCAGTCGACTGGTTCATTTCTTGAGATAACACGCTCATCAAACTTGTTCTTCAATAAATCGATTGTAACGTGTGCTGTGTGGCTTGTGGCGCCATCCTGTTGAAACCACATGCTGTCCAAGTCCATATATTCCAATTCGGAGCAAAAATAATCGATAATCATGGCGCGATAACGATCACCATTCACAGTAACGTGGCGACTACTATCGTCGACGAAAAAATATGGCCCTATGACGCCGCCGGCATGCAAACCGCACCAAACAGTTATCTTTTGTGGATAAAGTGGTTTTTCATTAAGCTCATGTGGATTTTCACCCGCCCAATACCGCATATTTTGTTTATTGACAAACCCATTGAGCCAGAAATGAGCTTCGTCACTGAAGATGATTTTGCGATGAAATTGATCATCTTGGCGCATCTTTTCCAGAGCCCAATCGGAGAACGTACGTCGCTTCTAATGGTCCATCGGCTTCAATTCTTGAGTAAGCCTTATCTTGTATGGGTGTAAAGTAAGATCCTTACGCAAAATTCGCCATAAAGTGGTCTTGGCGATGCCCAACTCTTGAGAACGCCGTGGAACTGACTGATTTGGATCATTTGCTACGGACGTTTCAATGGCAGTGATATTTTCGACACTTCGACCAACCCGTAGTCTCACTGGCACGGCAACATCACACAACGAATATGTAGACTCAAACTTTTTCACTTAACTTGTTACTGCCTGTCTACTAGGGCGAGAATTACGACCGAAAATCGGAGTTAACGCTCTTAAGTAGCGACCACCGACTCCGAATTTCTGTAGTAAATTTTTAAGATTTGCAGACGTTGTTCGTTCGTGTACTTCACCATGATGAAAAGGTTATGTTTACTGAATAAACTGACAGTGACAGTTCGATGTTAAGTGAAAAGGTGCGTTCACAAACTAAATTCAAAATTGTCAAGTCCCTATTGGAAAACCCCTTATTATAAAAGCACTTTGTTTTATTTCCGTTAAAAAATAATCAGAAGCAATAAAAGAATTACAGAAATAGCACAGAGATACGTAATACCCAAATTCATCACGCATAGAACCAAATATGTAAACAATACCCAATGGGAAATATTTACGTATTACATAAAGTTCAATTATTATAACTTAAAAACTATTTTATGACCTATTTATTAATAGTGATTCGTCATTAATTGAATTCATTATTATCTAACGACATATTTTACTTACTCCGATCAATTGCGCAGAAAATGAGCAAAATAAAAAGCAGTTTACTTTTCATTACATTAAATGATATTTTGGATTTAAAGTTCTGAGAATTAAGAATTTTTCACTTTAAAAAAATACAAGAAAATATCACTAATGCAAGAAAATTAATTTTGCAGATGTTTCTCTTCAATATATTTGAATGTTTCTCCAGTGGCGTAACGGAGAATATTAGAGTCCCCCTGCAAAGTCAGGTTTTGGGTCCCAAGTCCAAATACGTACTTGACGTCCGTCAGGCTTTGGACCCCATAGAATCCATGCCCCCTCCTCAACGCGGGGATTGCGGGGTGTACGTTACGCCACTGTGTTTCTCTAAACTAAATTAAATTCCTGTGTCTGGACCAGCTTCATTATTATTTGTTCAAAATCATTTTGATATTACCTTACAAAGCACACAAATATTATACCCAATCAACGCAGTTTTAAGAAAATCCAAAGAAAACTTTTACGAGCTACTGTACTTACAAAAGAATAATGTATATTTTTCTTTTCATCTTTTAAAATTATGAATTAAATTTTGGAAGATCATGTTGTGTGTGTTATATTTTCGTTAGCATGTCTAGTATTTTTGAATTTAAAAAAAAACGGATAAGCAAACGAATTTAAAAAACCCAAATACCATGTTTATATTTTAAGGTATAAATTTGCTCTAGAGAAAGATTGCAAGAATTACGAAAAAAGAATTGAAAAACACTTGAAAATTTTCTTTTGTGTGGTATGAGAGAGAGAATTAAGATGCGATTCGAATGCATTTCCCCGAAGTTCGTATTTCATTCACAAGTAACGAGAATGTGTGTGGAACTTCTTTTTTTCCCCATCGTATCTACCAACAATTACACACACAATATCTCATTATTTGTGAAAATTATGTTAAACCCACTCAGTGTTTGTACAGCTATTCACTTGAATTTATTAAGCCAGCGTTTCTCAAACTGTGGGGCGCGCCCCCCTAGTGGGTCGTGATAACTCTACAAGGGCATATTGAAAAGTCGAAAACAAAAGATCATTTGTAAACAAACAAAATACATTCTGACATAATAAAAAAAATAATAATAAGCGTTTACTCTGATATAATACACTTACAAATGTTTCAGTATATTGCATAATGTATTTTATACCTAATTTAACAATGCTAAGTTAAGAACAAGTTTAATAATTACCAGTGAACCCATGGACTTGTGTGTCATATATAAAATTATATACAAAAATTAACGTTTATCTGGATAATTTTTCTACAGTTTATAATTAATCCCTTAACTGCCGATTAAAAGTTACTCGATTCTCACCCCAATTGCCACCAGTTTCCGCGTAGGCACGTGTATGTAATGTATTGGAGGAGGGGGGGCTAAGGAATATATTTAAATAAGGAAATTATCTGAAATAAGTAAATCCTTCGCAAACACTCTGTCAAGATCCTTTTATTGCATTCCAAGGCCTTCTGAATAATTTTATGGATAGCAGTGCACAGAAAAAGAACGTACTTCGGAAAGACGTATATATACGTCCGAGGCAATTAACGCTTTGGTTGATAGATACTTTTATATACGCCGGTGGCACTTAAAAGGCTAAAGTCGCTTTAACGTCAAAGTATGGCAATAATGAATTGAATACATTGTTTTTCTTTGGGAAGGGGGGCGCGAAGAAAATTTTGATTGAGTATTGGGTCGCAAATGTTGAAAGTTTGAGAAGCACTGTACTAAGCCGACAGACCCCTGTCGGCAGATAAGAAAATCTGTGCCCTCGCGCGAATGTTGTCATTAAAACGCTCCCATGTACAATAATCGAACCCAATCCAACTCTTCTTTCGTAGTTTCATTCGCTCCGAAAGTTCTACCTTCCATACTTATCGCATTCAATCAAGGTCACTGATCATAAGATTCCTCACAGGAATAGGGGTTAAAAAAACTCTTATAGGACACAATTATGTTCTGTGGGATATCGTTTGAATAAAAAAAAATATTGTATTCATCTTCACGTATTATACAAATATAAACGTTACGTCTCAAGATAACTATTAGAAAGGTTCTTTAGGATTGATTTCACATCATTTTAAGCTACGTAAACAAGTCTTTAATTTTTTTTAACTTCATTTGGTTTATTTTGTAGATAAAAAGGAAGGTTTGAACATATTCATGCTTGGCCTGAGTATGAAAGTAACAATAACAATTCTTTCCCAATGAAAGATTTAAAACTTCTACGTTTTAATTCCATTCAAAAATTCCTTGGTTAGTGTTTACTTCATTCTTACTTGGCATGCCTTATGGAAAAATGACTTGATATCAAATAAATTCTGAAAATATTTTGATAATCAATGTCTTTTTTTCTAAGGAAATGCCAATATTTTCATATGTGTCATATTTACTTACAACTAGTAATTAAAAATCTTATTTTTACTTATAAATAATGAGGTTTCACTGATACACAAAATAAAAGTATACTCTTTAAAATCCTTAACTAATAATGCAACTTTTACTACATCAAAATAAATTATACTATAGCTCATTTACCCGTAGAAAAATGCGATGTGAAAATAAGAAATAATTTTAACACGAGGTGAATAAGAGTGTTCAATTAAAGAAGGCTTCAGTATGAAAAACTCGAAATAAATTTTGATAGGATTAATTAGCAATAGGAAAAACAGCTTCAAAAACAGAGTTTAATAAAAGTCGAAGAAAGAGCAAGACGAAAAATAAGGAAAAAAGGGCCAAAAAGTTTGGTTCAATAAAATAAGATTCGAAAGAAAAGTTTATATAAAAAAATTTTCTCGCATATCGTTTAAAAATATAGTTTTTTTTTTTTTTTTTGAGAAATATATTTACCTTACAGATAAATACAAAATAGCATAAGAATGATAGTTTCAGATTTAATGAATAAACGAAGAAGAATCAACCTGAAAAATGTTAACAAGGGTAAGTAATCTCAATCAAGGACATCAAACTTACATAGAAGGAAAAATAAGTGTTTATCAAATGTCTCCTACACAAGCAGGTATGGTGTACTAATTTGTATAATCAAAGCATTTTCCCCAAATTTATTTTCCCTTCTGATATGAATTCAGTTCTAATAATAAATTTTACTTGAATTAAATGAAAATTGTCTATAATAATTCAGATTTAGGGAGCTTTTAAAGAAAATATATGCTCTGCTTAAAACACGCGAAAGATATATTCCACTCCAAAGCTTCACAATATTTTCGGTCCCATTATTATTTATAATTAAATATTAATATTTGTAAGCCTTTATTATACCTTCTAAAAACAAGGTATTTAATTCTAATGTTCAGGTTGCTTCAATTTTATATATTTGAGATTGTAGGAACTCTTGAAGAGAGCGAATACCATTCAAATGTTATTCCCAAGTAAAAAAAAACTCATCCGATAATATACCTTTAAATGAGTATATTTACCAGTGTCCCAATGATAAATACACATTTCATTTTACTTTTGAAATGTTTGCGATTCTGTACTACGACTACAATATTCCAATAAGTGTCTGATATAACCAAAATCATAAAATCGTCTTAAAATTCAATTCAGATGTTATGGCTGTGCAATTTTTAATATCGGGAAGCTTCGCGTACGCGAAAACTGTATAGGAAATTAAGACAAAAATAATGTAATTACAAATATTTCGCAGACTTCTGGGGTTCTAACCATAAAATTTTGCTATAATTATATAATTTAGATCTCTAATATGCCATGCTTTAGACAAGTTTTAATACGAATTATACTATATAATAAATATGGAATAACATACTGCACATATAATTCACATAACAAATATGCATGGCGTTAAAAAAGAGTATTTCCTAAAAATATTATTACATTATAAGCAATAAAAGTTTTGGGAAAATGACATGACCTTTCAAACAATTACATTCATTTTTTAGCTATGAATGTTCAAATTTTTGCTTAATCACAGGGGGAAATCATTCCTTTAAACTTTCATCAATTAATTTAAAATTTACATTATAAATCTATTTTTCCTTTTCTCAGTGAAGGTTACTTAAATGCAATGAAAACCATAATGTCTGTAGAGTGCAGCTCTACTTAACATTTCTATAATAATAAATTACACAAAAGAGACAAAAGAATTTGTTACACTATACTAGAGCATTCATTTTATTTAAAAAAAAATAACATAAGAATTAGTTCATTCTATTGAATGTTAGAAAGATGTCTCTGTGTCATCAAACTATAAAAAGATGAAACAGGTCCTCCCCCCCCTACATCAGTTGTTATGCACGTTTGATATGCACATGAAGCTTCTGTGTAACTTTTACTCAACAAGTTCATTATTAAATGTGCATACGCTGACTGCATTTTCATTCGTGCAACAATGAATAGAACAAAAAACTTGCATTTTACAATCCACACCTGATACTGTAACCTACATGTATAAGAGAGGAGTGGGCGTTGAACGTGATGTTCAAAGGCTCTGGCGAATTGTATACGAGACTCGGAACCAGTGGCGCACACAAGGGGGAGGGGGGGACTGGGTCTGGACCCCTCCCATAGCCCTTGATTTTTTTATTGATTATAATTCTATGCATATAGTAAGTAAAATTAAATTAAATATTTGGTTCAAACATTAATTTTATTACTTAATGCTAATTATTTATTCAACAATTAATTTTTCATTGTTTTTTGCTCCCCAAAATCGACAAAATCAAAAGAATATGTTGGGCGGCGTATTAGAGCATGATACAAGAATGGTGGACTTTCGCCCTTGGGCCCCCCCCCCCTTTGAAACATTTCTGTGTGCACCACTGCTCAGAACTACAACTATTTATTTCTGTATAATTACCAGTGAAAGGTCATTGTGTAGTTTGAATTTATTACGGTTCGTAGTAAGTGATGCGCTAATCCAGCAGTTAGAAAATAATAGAGCGTAGAAGTAATAGTATAATGAGAGCCGAGACAATTCAAATTGGGCGAAGGAAGTTCTAAAACGTACGAGAAACGTTCACCAGAAGAAATTTTCCAAGTTAAGAGTAATCGAAAAAAATGGATATTTTGTGTAGCATAATCATTTATTGATGAATAAAATATCTGATCAAGGTAAGGCACAGTAAAAAATTTCAATATGATTTTTATTTCGATTAATTTCAGTAGGATAAACAATTTTTTTTTAATTTTATGCGTAACTTTTTTCATTGATGTATTATAACGAGATATAGATGGAGTGAATAAATTTCTTTTGAACAACCAAATGGAAACCGAAATACTACTGTTTTCAAAATTTATCCTCGAGAAATGTCGAATACGTTTATTTGCGACTTCTTAGTTGGAAATCTTAGCTACTGTCAGTGCAATTTGGAAAAGCTCTGATGAAATATAGGATTTGCGTGACGGAATGAAAGAAAACTTCATTGTGTAGAAAATTTATCACTCGATCCTTTCATTACATGCTCCTTTGTATACGAAACTAAGGAATGCAAATATATTTATTTTTATTATATCTCCTTCAAACATGAAGATAGCCAAAAGGGATGAATCGTTGAAAAAGTATTTTGAATTCAAAGCATTTCATGAACCTTCCCAACATAAATGATCTATCAACATTTCAAGATAGTACAGCAGATTTGAAAGCTCATTAATTACATTTGAATGAGACGCATAGCAAGATAGACGATGTTTGAATTTCAGTTTAGCTGTCTATCTCTACGAAAAGTTGGGATAAAAGCGAGCTGAGAATCTCACTTCAGAAGAAGCGTTGAAAAGCATGACTGTTATTTATATTTAATTTTCAAGCAGTTGTGTCTGTGATATAAGTAGCTGTTGTAATACAAATTATCTTAGTTTTTCAATGTTGTTAACTCTTTCAAGGATGAAATAATGTGCTTTTCCTGAAAATTGTACTTTGAGATTTAATTAATGAGTCAAATAATTTCTCTCTAAGATTTAGAGGGATTTCAAAAAACTAGTAATTCAAAAGGCTGATCAGTATTTCAAACATTTTGCATGCAGAAGTTTGTGCGATAGGTATTTTGTAACTGCAGTTGAATATCAATGGGATAGAAACAGAAAAATACACACTTAAAAGTAGTTTGAATTCGTAAGTGTGTATAATAAATCGATAGCATTTTAGCATATAAAATCGTTTGAAGTAACAACACACACAAGAAATTTCAAAAATAATTATTTTTTGAGCATTATTTTGAATTAAAATTTTTGGAAATGTAAGCCCTTACTTAAGTCAACTAATCAACGGGATTTTTTTCCGCTTAGCAGCGGCTAAGATGAAAGCAGATTTGGACTAACTTCAAACTAAGATCTTCGAAACACAAAACCAGATATCTGGCATTTAGCCTGATGACTTCTCACTTAAAAAAAGAGAGAGAGAAAGAGAATGAAGTAAAAGAGAAAATACATATATTTTTTCTTCACATCCTAGACAGTCTTTTTTATGCAATTTATATTTGCCCTTTCTAAAGTTTCTAAACATGAAGTAAGTGTTTTTGATATTTACAATGTGAAGGTTAATGGGTAGGGGAGTAAGACGACAAGATGCCATTTATTTTAAAAGACAGGTCACTTCATGAGAAGAGAGCGGTTTAATTTTTTCAAAAACCAATTGCTTTACTTTATTTATTACTTGTAGTCGGTATTCTACAATGTGCGCCTAATGGAAACCGCCGCCTTAATGAAATTGTAAAAGTGTTTTGAATATATAGATACAACTCGATGTGTGCATACATTTCAAACAGTTTACTTTGATATGGTCATGTTTTTACAATAAAATAATTTTAAAACTCAATGTATATTATTTTTCAGTAAAATCTGAAAAATGAGATCACCCGATGACATTGTTTTCAATGAAGTTGTTCTATATATATATTAATCACTAATATATATATATATCACATTAGTAGATACACAGATGAATGTTTCACTTTTTACAGCATAGAAAGGGATGCAACTCATTGGCTGCTGTTTTTTAAATTTAAGCTCTCGGTTTTTTTATTAGTTATAGCCGAAAAAAATGTAACCTTATTTTAATTTAAATGAGAAAATAATGCGCATAATCAATACCTTATAACATATATTTGGTTCTAAAAAAAGAATATACTATTTTTTGAGAAAACTTAATGAATGAATAATTGACTCTGTCTAAATACAGCATATATATATATATATATATATATATATTAATTTTGAATTCGAAAATTAGTGATTTACTAGAAAAAAAGAGAAAATACGTCGGTTAGATTTTGCCAATTCTTAAGAGATGTTCTTTATGAGGAAAATAAATAAGAAAACTTGATTTAAATAAAAATAAAAATGTTTACAATAAGATATTTTTGAGGGAAAAAAAGGTCTCTAAGAGGTCTCAAGGGTGTTAATTTTGTCTCGGAGGGGGGGGGGGGAAAATACAAACAATTTTCTAATAGATACAATTCTTTGAAATTAAACTTAAATAATTCAAATCTCTTACGCATTATTTATAAAGGAATGAGGTTGCAAAAAAGTACGAGATGTTGAAAGTATAATCATAATTTTAAAAATTATAAGCATATGAAATTAAGAAACATTTCTGTAATAAATATTAAGTATTTCTAAAGTAGTAGCCTTTGATATATAAAACTTTATAGAATTATAAAAATGTACGTACTCTTTAAATCCTATCTAATTTCAGTATTATATATCCTTTTTATTTCAAAAAATTTGAAAAATATTGATATTTTAAAAAAAATTTAATGTAATTATTTTTTATTTTTTAAAAAATATAATTTATTATTCTATTTATATAAAAATAGCTGCAGTGTAATAAGAGTACATTTAACTTTATAAATCAACTTATTGCTAGTAATTAGAGTTACTATTTTAGAAAATATGATGTGCAACGTAAAACAATATTTCTTACAGAAATGTTTCCTATTTTCATATGCTTATAATTTTTAAAATTATGATTAAATTTTAAACATTTTACACTTTTTTGAAGCCCCATTCCTTTATAAAGAATGTGTAAAAGATTTTAATTTCAAAGAATTATATCTATTTGAAAATTGTTTATATTTTAAGCCCCCTAGGCGAGGTGGGGCCCCCCCCCCTCGTCTGAGACCCCTAACGTCAAGTTCATGACAGAATTTTTACAGAGGTGAGAAATTTTTAAAATATTTCCCTCCTATGTGAAGAGAAAAAAAATGATATTACAAATGACAAACGGTGTTTCAAATGTACTTAATTAACAAGCATAAAAATAAACATTACCTTGTTACTGGGAATCTTTTTACAGCCAACGCTAGGTTTAGACATTTTGAGAGTTGATACTCCGTCAATCAAGAAGATATAAAATGATCAAAATAGTTTCTGTTCAGTAGTGAAGAATTATCCTTGGTTGTCAAGATATTTTCAATAAAACAGATATTTATGCATATTTGATGAATAGTACAGTAATCAAGTTAAATGAAAAGCAATATTTCACAAAATATTGACTTCAACCTGAATGAAATTTTCCTGTTCATCTTTCTGTCCAGTTTCAAAATTTTTGTTTTATATACAGAAATTAATTATCAGAATAAAACAGTTGGCGACAGCCATATATTTAGCGAACTCTAACGTAAATTGCACGAATATATATATTTCGTTCCTCAAACTAAAATCTCTTAAAGTTGCACGGAGATTTTTCAAAACATTGGTCTCTTGGAGTAAGAATGTGATCACTAGTAAGCAGAGTCAAAAGGGTGAGAAATTGTAATGAATTACTATCAGTTGACAAGAGGAATAAAGTTATATGAGTGGCCCGAGACTAGAAACACACATGAAATTTCGCATAAACTAATACCACATCTTTCAAAAAGGAACGACTGAGTGCCTATTGCTCTGCGGAGATCGTCATACGATCATATCGGAGCCACTCCTCAGCTCAGACTGACTGAAACATGACGATTTATCTGCATTGCTTGTAAACAGAACGCGCGCGCGTCCAACAGATGCCAGCGCCGTCATCGAACTTACTCGAGATATTCCTTGTGTAACTTGTTCGTTGATAGATAGATGGCAGCACGTCCAAGATTTCATTATTGTTATCGATAATACAAAAACCCCACAGCTCTAATTCGTCTTCTCTTCCCCAAATTTGTTAAAAAGTAAAGCAAGTGCAAGATGTGCTTGGAAAACGTATTAACAAATCAAATACTTGAACAGTAATAACAAAAATAGGGGAAACAAGGAGACGTCATATCTCGCTACTTCAATTTGTTTTAAAGAATGTTATTTGAGTATGTTTATAATTTCTATTCAGGGAAAAAAAGAAAGTTATAAAATTTACTTCTCTGTTATCAACAAATACTGGAAAAATAAATGTGAAAAATGCATTAAGCATTTACAATTTCTTTTACCAAGTATATTAAAGTACGGAAATTGAAGGGATTATTGGAAGCATTGTGGTAGAAAATTTGGAAAAGATAAGATCTTAATTGAAAACAGCAAAAATAAAATAATTATCAATCTAAATAACGTGAAAACTATGCATAACTATCTGTATGCATTGAACAATAAATTATTCAATGTACTTACATAGAATTTATTTGCACTTTTTACACATATTCAACTAACTCGCTCTTAATATTTCGGAAGGATCCATATTGTGGTGGGGTAAGCTACCAAAATGCTGAGAATATTTTGGGGATTTGGAATTGTTTTCAAGAGCTAAACTTCTATATTTATTCATCCGTTGCAGTTTTAGTTACAAAACTGAAGCATTAGAGATTTTCAAGAATATTATTATTAGTATAAAATAATACATAATACGTAAGAAAACGATTCAAAATATGATACACACTTAGTATTTCTGCATAAACACATTAAATACGTTGAGTTTTTTGCAATTACAACTATTAGTTAAAAGGAAATCTCAGTCGAATTTTTGAAAAATGTTTCATTTCTTAATTTCCACTTCGATTTTTTTTTTTTTTTTTTTTTGAATCTTCGCTTTTATTACTAGCAATAAAAACTTTTACATGTTGTTGAAGTGTTTCCAATGATGCTATAACATAAATTATAGAAACCATAACTGTAGTATTTATGCGGATACAGTTCTACTTAGTGCCTCCCCCCCCTTCAAAAAAAAAATAAGCATTTCATATGTAGGGTTAAGAACTTTTCTAATTTCCTCATTTATTTCACTATAAGAAGCAATTTATACTGTATCAGTTTTTCCAGTAAGAAGTTTTGAGCAATAACTGCCAGTATAACATATTTTAAGTGACTAATTGCTTATTAATGAGTATAATAGCTTAAAAAACAAATATTAAACTTTCTGGTTGACATAATACTCCTAGTGCTTGAGTAGCTCCCTCATAAAAATAGCAGAAATTATTGTCAAGAATTTTTTAAATTTTCAAATCAAGAGAATTCAAAGAGACTTAAATTAAAAAGGGTCTGGAATCTGGATTCTTGTAAATTCTAGAAGAGATAACTGGGGAAATAAACAATGCTAAAGATTATAATTATATTCTGAATAATATCCAATTTTCTGAATGACCCTTACTCACGGAAATCTGCTGACACTGGAGTCAAACTTAACTTTAAACTACACTCACTTCCAAAAGTTAAGCACGAAGATGTAAAATGCAAAAAATTCAACAAATACTTATTTGATTGACACAAAATTTGGCAGTAAAGTAGCATATATATTTATACATAAAACAAAATCAATAATTATATACAGAAATGAAAACAATGTTAAATTTCTGTAAGTTATCAGATAATATCATACTGGAGACTTAAACAGAATTATGTATAAAGTGAAAATAAACAGCATAAAATTTAAAAAAAGAGGACATTAAAAGGGTATGTGATCCCCCTCATCTGTATGGAAAGTTTAAGCCTTCTAACCATGCTTTCAATTAGGTGGTCAACCACCGCAGAATTAAGCAATCGCCATTCTTCTTGTAGAGAAGTTTCCAGCTCAATAAGAGTGGCTGGAGGTGGGAAACGTGAAGATACAGCACGGCCGACAGCATCCCAAAGATTTTCAATGGGATTAAGGTCGTGCGAATATGCTGGCCACGCCATACGCGCAATTCCTTCACTCTCCAGGTAGTCATCGACGATGTCAGCTCTATGGGGACGTGCGTTATCGTTCATTAAAACAAAAGTAGGGCCAACTGCTGCAGCGTACAATCACACAATGGATTCTAGGACTTCGTCTCGATACCGGACAGCCGTCACAGAACCCGTTTTAAAGATGTGCTGGTCGGTGCGGTATCCTAATGAAATCCCTGCCCACACCATAATGCTTCTGCTTCGGAATGCGTAATGTTCGGTGATGTTTTGGGGCTGATTGCGTGTTCCTTGTTTACGCCATATCCTTATACGCTTGTCATCTGGCTCCAGAGCAAATCTTGACTCGTCAGTAAACATGACATGGCCCCAGTCAGACACAGTCCAATTACCATGTTCCCGGCACCACTTTAATCGTGCCCCTCTTGATTGAACGGATAGAAGAACACAAACTCGAGGTACCCGGGCATACAGTCCATTCATATGTAATCTTCGGCGTACAGTAGCTGCATATATAGCCTTACCAATGGACGCTGTAACCATAGATGTCACCATGTGGAGGTCGCTCTGCGATTCCGCTTGGCTACAATAGCAATATATCGATCTTCCGCGGGGATTGTAACCCTTGGGTGACCACCTACGGGCCTTCGGACAACTGTCTGTGTGGTTTGGAATTGTTTCCATAAACGTGAAATTACAGAATGATGAACGCCGAAGAAAAGAGCAACATCTGTGATCGGCTGCCCTGCTTCAATGCGCTCCGCAGCACGCCAGCGCTCAGAATCTTCCATTCGTTTTCTGGAAGTCATAGTAACACGTATGTCTTGAAAACAAATTTCAAAACACAACAATTGAAAGTTTTAAACACTTTCTATCAGCACTTACACACACAATCAACTTCTGTAACCCTTCATAAAGCTGACTTCTTATAAAACTGCCCTTTTTGCATATTTCTTGACATGAAAGCACAATTGAGTGTTACCTAACATATTTGCATACTTCCTTCTACCTCTGCAGCGAATTGCATCCTCTTCAATTCTGATTGGCTTCCGGAAATTAGCATTTTCCTCTCCGTGCTTAACTTTTGGAAGTGAGTGTATATTACTATCATCTCACGAATTCATTCTTTTTTAATGTACTTATTGTTTTATGATTGTATGTGCGTGCATTCACTCTTTCATCTTCACATTTTACAGATATTTAACATTAATTTCATTGTAAGATTCCTTCCTTATTATTTTTGTGATTAAAATAAATTTTTACGTTAGTTTTTGACATACACATGCATTATTATAAACAATTTGAAATCTGAAGTTAATAACAATAAATGAACTTTGAATAACATTCATATAATGATCAAAATCCAAACAGATTCGTACTTCGAAATTAAACAGAAAAAATATCGGACAGTGTTGAGTAACTTTAGAAAAAACTTTTTTTTTTTTTTGAGAATAAAATGAATTGACGATCCATTGGCTAGATTTTTTCATAGAAATTTCTAGGAATTCTAACATTTGACAAGCATCGAAAAATCAATTCGAAAAGAAATTTCAGTTGTAATAACTTGAAGTGTTCAATCTGGAGATAATGATTTGATTTTCTTCAATTTCAGACGCACTATAGGAAAAGCAGTAATAAGCACATTTTACTGACATTTATATTGAAGATCTTTTAATATTAATCTGCTCTATTATATTAAATCTACCGGATGAAGGTATTTTGCCTATCTCTTGACATTTGACATCACATTTTTCAGGACCTACGAAAGTCATTGAGAGATTGAACTCAAAATTCCACAGCTGAAAACGATAAAGAGTAAGATATGAGAACGAATTAAAACGAAAATAGACACTATTGGTTTTGAAGTTGTCTTAACTCTATGTTGTCCCACAGACATTTTTTTTAATCGATGAAACATAAAATACTATATTGCTATTACCATTTAATTTTTTCCCCTTCATTCTAAGGTGAATTTCAAAAGTTTTACAATCAAAGTAATACTATCAAGGTTTTGAATGATTCAATACCTATTGAAATATGATGTACACTCATGGACGAGTTTCTCATATGCTTAGCATGAAATTTCTCTGCAGTTTCTGATACCGACGAAATCAGACATCTTAGCCACTCGCACTTTCTCCTTCCATGTCCACTAATCAGGAAGCTCCGTTTCTATAAAGACCACTCAACATCAGAACCACAATACCATCAGATATGGGATGGAAGAACACCTCGCATTCCATTTCCCAATGATGTTCATCGTTCATGGACAAAAGCGCACCAAGAAATAATTGCGGGATCGTAACAAAACTTGGCATGAACGTACATGTCGTGGAGATATACAAATGATTAGAAATGCAGAGTGATTGCGCATTACGTATAGCCGGTAGAGGGAGTTTAACGTCGTTCTCCGTGGAGTATAAATCAGGTAAACAAAGCTTGTTTGAGTGTGCTGAATCGTTTACAAAGCAAGCTGAAGTACACATGCCATTACACCGTTTTCGAAGACAAAATGAGCAGCTGTCGCAGTTTGAGAGGGGGAGAATCATCGGCATGATGGAAGCAGGATGGTCAGCTAGGCGAGTAGCTCGTCAGTTAGGCCGCTCTGATTGTGTTGTGAGGAGTTGTTGGGGCCAGTAGATCCCAGAGATGTCATTTACATGAAAACCAGGCTCAGGACGCCCTCAACAGACCAGTCGTCGACAAGATCACCACATCGTAAGAAATGCACACGTACAGACAACTGCTTCATCGGCAGCCCTCCAGGCACAGGTAGCACCTTCACTAGGGGCCCCTGTATCTTCTCGAACCATACGAAGGCGCCTGGTTGAAGGATATTTGGGATCGCGGCGCCCATTACGTGTGCTACCCTTGACACCCACCAATCGACGCCTCCGTTTGGAGTAGTGCCACGCAGCGGAATGGAACTAGGTCGTCCTTAGCGACGAATCCAGTTACAATCTCAGAAGTGATGACAATCGTGTTCGTGTGTGGAGACCCCGTGGTGAACGCCTAAATCCTGCCTTTGCTTTACAGCGACACACCACTCCCACAGCTGGTGTGAGGATATGGGGTGTCATTGCTTACAATACACGATCACCCCTAGTATTGATCCGTGGCAGCATGACAGCCCAGCGGAATGTCCATGACATCCTGAAACCACATGTGTTGCCACTCATGCAACGGCTCCCAGGAGCCGTTTTCCAACAAGATAATGTTCGGCCTCACACGGCAAGGGTGTCACAAGACTGTCTCTGCACTGTTACTACCGTTCTTTGGCCTGTCCGATCCCCAGATTTGTCTCCAATCGAGCCTATCTGGGATCATTTGGGACGGCGAGATGGGCATCCCACAAGTTTGAACGAACTAGAGGCAAGGTTACAGCAAATATGGAACGAAATGTCTCAAGACATCATGCAGACCTTGTATGCCTCAATGCCCGATCGTATCGCATCGTGCTAGAGGGGGTTCAACAGGGTATTAAATCCTCCGTTCTTTTTTCTTCTCTGAAATAAATGATTTTTTCTTTGATTTTCTAATCATTTACTTATACCAAAGTAGTCATTACGTATGTAAAATTTCGTTTCGTTTTGACGACTCCTTCTTGGTGCGCTAATTTTTTGTCCATGAGTGTATAATATAATACATTTTTCTTGCAATGAAAAATGTTTATTTTAAAAATTCAGTATTAAAATTCAAATTCATAGCAAGCAAAACTTCCTAATATTGCATCTTTAATCCTTCTGCATTTTGATATTTTTTCAATGAAACTTTTTCTGAAGATACTATTACAATCTCTTTCAATGCAAAATTTTATGAAAAATCACGAACTTATTAGTTATTTTGAACTTGCATCATTTTAGTAGAAGTAGTGTATTTGATACGTTTTTTTTATTTATGCAAAAATTATTAATTACAAATTATTTAAGAAATAAATATAAATTTCTTGATACTTGAGATTCAACATCAAGCTGAAAATTCATTGCACCTTATGCAAATCCATTATCCTAAATCCAAAATCGTTTTAAATTTTTATTAACATTTTATTGAATCACAATTTAAACATTGCATTTTGTTCAATGAGGTAAAAATCTAACACCACAACTTATCAACTTGAATTCAATTCTTTTAAATTTCACTAGTTTTATAATAGGAAGATTGGTATCGTCCATATTATTTACGTCGTTCTATAAACATATTTAGAATAGTTGTTATGAAGTCAATTACTATTGTACGGAAGGAATTGTTGTTTTGATTAGGAAAACCGCCAAAGTCAGGTGGCTGAATCACTGGTTTAGATTAAAGAAGATTTAGAACATTTCACCAAAGCCTGCAATCTGTATTAATAGACACTGTAACCCATTCAATTATTAAGTTAATTATTTTGATGTTTTTTAACGCAGAATATCAATCCAAGGATTGTTTATTTTGGGACGGGGCTTTATCACGACTTCTTACTAAAAAGCCTATTGGGAAATCTTTGGGGCCAACCGAAGAAGATAACGCGATTATGCAGATTAGGAATGTATATATATTGGAGCTTTAGTATTCGCGTGGAGGTTCTAAGAGGAGGTCTAATAGTGCTAGCGAGGTTCTAAGAGGAGAAAGTTCTAGGAAGTGCTAAAGGAGTTCTATGAATGTTAAATGTGTGACTTGGCTTTATCGGAATTACTTATACTAATCCTCTTGGTATTTTCTTTGGGGCCAGAATGGCAATTCTTTCCAATCAACCCAAGAAGAGAGCATGTTTATGCAAATTAGGAATTATATATATTGGAATGTTAGCATTCGCGAGATCGCTAAGTGAAGCTCTGAGTGCTAAGTGGAGAAGTAATGCTAGAAGTGAAGTGAGATAAAGTCTAGGAGAAGAGTCTTAATTTTGTGAGTTGGTCTAACAGTGCAACTGAAGATAAGCAAAAGTGGGTCCGAGACCAGTGGAGCATTGCCTTAGCCAGAGAAGCCAGATTAAAGGATAAATTTATGTTGTACGGACCGTAGCTGTTTCCCTAGGAAATAGTGGTAAGCTTGTTCATTTAAACTTTAAGGATAGAACGGATACTATTAAAATAGGAATTAATCTAGAAAGATAGATTTATATAGTGGTTAATTGCGCTATTTATTAGTAATACGTTTTGCGTCTCATCTCTCTTGATCACTATCCTCCTAGACTAGTATTGTTGTTGTATTATATATAAATTAAGATCATAATGAATTATTTTTATTATGGCAGAATTTAGTGGTTCCTCTTTCATTCCCTTAGACATAGGTCGCATGGATAGTGGAGAAAGGGTATTCCCAACGGAGGGAATATCACAATGGTGCCCAACCCATGTTTATAATAAGCAGTTAAATTTCCCTAGCCCCGAGGGAGGAGTCGGTGCTGGTATAAGGGTCTTACCCGAATATTTTTTTCTGGATCCGAGAATGTGGATCAGTTTCTTGAGGGTGTTGAAAATAATTTAATCTTTTATCAAATACATAAAGCTCTAGCCTGTGCATGTGCGAAGGGTCACACAGGGCAAAAGATTGGTTCGAGGTCATAGGGTACGCCCTGGTGCAGGGGGACGAGAATGATTTCGTTCAGTTAAAGCAGAAGTTGAAGGACAGTTTTCCGGTGGTGCGCAATAAGGCAGAGTTAGAAGCTCGGTTTTACGAGTCTCGCAAACCAAGAGTCAAAATCCGGTAGATTTTGCTTCTAAGCTGCTGAAGTTACAAAAGGCCTTGAAATTTGAAATGACTGAGTTGAATTTAATGCAACATATAGTCAGTTGACTCGAGCCCCAGGTGCAGAGGTTAGAAACCCCACCACGAGAGCTCAATTGATACAGGTGTTGTCGAAGTTTGAGGAAAGATATTCGTGCAAGGAAATGCAGGGTTCGAGAAGTAATGAGAATAAGGGAAGACGAGTTTGGGATGTGCTTCGGATGTCTAACGACGGCAGAGAAATTGGAGGGATGCAGAAGTAGTACATAGACCAAATGATAGAAAGAACAGTTATAGAGGTAATTACGAGAAGGGTCCTCAGAGGTATCAGAGAAACCAAGGATTCGAGAGCAAAAATAGATTTGATAGGGATAATCAAAGGTTTAATACTAATAATGGAAGGTATCAGTCTAGAAATAGGGGTCCGAGTGAAAATTTTAGTCGAGGGGACCGAAGACATGGGGGTCGATTAAATATTTTGAAAGTTCGAGATGATCAGGATGATCAATCACAATCGTTAAAGGATATTCCGATTAGACTTTCAGCTATATGCGTGTCTCCAGTGGAACTTCCGTATGTTCCTATTTTATTGAATGAAACATTTACGAAGGCACTATGGAATACTGGCGCGGAAAAGTCATTTATATCTGAAGACATTTATAATAAGTATTTTTTTATAAACAAGTGAGGAAATCGCGTGCTCAGGTAGTCACGGCACAAGGAGCTAAATGTCGAAATATAGGGGTAGTAGAGTTGCAAGTAAGAATACGGGAATTTGTGAAACCCTGGGAGTTTCACGTTTTGGCGGATTTAGAATACCCTTGCATTCTAGGTGTAGATTTTATTAGTGAATCGAAAATTGTATTAGATTTTGATAAAAAAATTGTTGGTGATTCAAGATTTTCAGATTGAAGATAATACAATAGATGAGGGGAATTTGAGTATTGACATCTCAGAGACGAATTTAAATGTAGTGGCAAATGTTTCGTATAAAAATTCGGTTGAAAGTATAGTAGGAGAAAATGTTAAGTGTGCAATTTCGGGAGCAATTAATCGAGGAGCAGAGAAGAGACCCAGAATTAGGTCAGATATATAGATACCTTGAAAACCCAAAGGATAGCTCGGTTAATGTGACAATCTGTGAGAACTGGTCTCGCGACTTTCGATTAGTTGAGGGAATGTTATTTTATGCAAAATAAGCAACCACTCTAGGAGAAATGAGAATGTATATTCCGCAATTATTGCGAGGAGAGATAATGCGTGAATTTTCTGACAAGCCCTTAGCGGGTCACTTAGGACGAAAGAAAACGTGCTTTAAGCTCCGAGATGTTTGTTATTTCCTCTATATGAGAAAATATATAAACCAACATGTCTTATCATGCCATGTATGTCAGACCGTTAATTATAAAAAAACGCGTTACCAGCTGGTCGTTTAATTCCGATAGTAACAAATTATCCGAATGAGATAGTGACGTTAGATCTATTAGGTCCGTATCGTCCATCGCGTGTTAGAAGAAACCGCTACGTGTTAGTAATTACGGACCACTTTCCAAAGTGGCTCGAAATAATACCCCTCAAAAAGGCCTCAGCTAAAGTAATAGCAGATAGTTAATTTGATAATTATATACCGCGTTATGAAGCTTCCATAAAAATCATGTGATAACGGTCCCCAATTTATATCCGAAATATTTGAGCATTTGAGTAATCGATTGGGCATACAACATGTTAAGACATTTGTGTATAGACCTCAGTCCAATGGCACTGCGCGTGTGAATCGCGATATTTTCAAATGATTGCAAGTTATATTAATGATAACCATGAAACTAGGGACCAGTTCTTAAGAGAGTACGCCTATGCTTTCAGAACGGAAAAGAATGAGACTAAAGGAAAGACCCCGGCAGAGTTGATTTTAGGTAGAAATTTGACTGCCCATTTCAAAAATTAGTGAGGGTATCCGATGCAATAGAGCAGGGGTGGCGAACCTTTTT
>BMAV01004249.1:0-75969 GCA_019973955.1 Trichonephila inaurata madagascariensis | reverse complement strand
ACTCATTAAACATTTTTTTATGAAAAATGGCACGTTGATGCAAAAAGATTTGCCACCCCTGATATAGAGTGTTAAAAGTGAAGAATAATAATTTAATAATTTGGAAAGCGGGAAAGATATTATTGGTTAACATAGATCAAGTTCGATTGTATCATCAAAAGAAAAGTGACGAGAACAAATTCGGATTGCATTGGTTCTGGATATCAAGCGAGTAGTTTTGAGAGTGTGCGTCCTAGATCAGATTGGTCAGAAAATAGTAAGAATAGAGTGAGAAGGATCAGGGTGATAGGCGTACAACTGTTACCTATAAGTGTAAAACACATGTAGGGTCAAAGGAGTCTTCGCTACAAATAAACAGGAGAAAAAAAAGTAGGAAAGAGGTGATCGGATATAAAAGGTCAATCCACACTTCAAGGTCAGGGGGACCGGAAAGAAAACGTGGCAAAGTTCCAGTTAGATAGGGAGATAAGAGAAGATTACCATTATCCGCTTACCATTCTAATTATTCTAGGAAAAGATTCCGGAAGGCGGAAGCATCGATACCAGAAATAGATATAGGCCGGTATAATTTGCGGCCCAGGATAAAAGAAGCAGCTGAGTCCAGACCATCCAGAGGACAGAAGCAGGACCTAGGGGGACCAGTCCGGTCCAGAAAAAGAAGATCTCAGGAATCCAGACCCTACAACAAAGAGCCCAAATACAAGCAGCAGTCAACACACCAGAGTCGTCAGGAGCGGACGATCAAGCCATCAGAGTTCAAGAAAGGCAGAGGAGCCAAACAGCAACAGCACCAGGAAATGGGATTAAAAATCAACCAGCAGAAGTATGGCATCACTAAGTTCTCGTCGGAGACGTCAGCAACAAGAAGAAATATCAACCAGGTTGTATCGTTTAATTATATTTTTTTAACTGACAGGCAGTCAGGCGAATTATTTCAAGAGGCAAGTCAAAAAATTTTTTAAAAAATTTTGTTGTTTACAAAAGTTGACACTGCATTGAGGTGCATTTTTCTAGATATATGAAAAATGGACTTTTGTATTTATGAATTTCTTCCAAAATGTAGAAAACAATTATATGTATACATTTGTTTCCTGCTGTTTATGACTTCGCTGAGATGCGAGAATTCCTTGGGTTGTTTATTTAAAATGATTATTGTAAAAATGTTTGTAATTGTATACTCTGTGTGTGTATATATTTACGTATTGATTGATGTTAGTGTATCTCTGACTTTGGGAACGCGGCTTAGATAGAGCATTAATCATAACACTAACAGCGCTGCCCGATTAGAGAGGAATTTTGCTTAGAAAACCAGATGATGTATATATGTTGAAAAATAATTGTGATTTGAAATATGTGTACAATGTATAAAATATATAATATATAATGGTAATGCGCGGAAAATTATTGTTGTACATCACTTAAAGAGTTCTCATTTCAGGGTGGCTGGCCCTGATGTTTTGAAGAAATACAGATTTTTTTATTTTAGATTAGAATAGTTCTCAGAGAATCTAGAAGATTGTAATGGAGTCACATATTTTTAGAAGATGAAAAAGTATTTGTTACAGTTTCGGTTTGTGTACGGCCAGGTATTTTTATAGCCCTATTTTTAAAAGGGTTTTTTTTTTCCTAGGTCCATTGCCCAAATAGGATACACCTTCATAAATTATGTAAAGGTTAATTATCATGAGTGAAGTAATTAAAAATTTAAAGAATGATAATTTGGGTGTAATTATTTAAGTAGAGTCATTGTTGCTATTTTAGAGTTAGAGATTTTGGCGAAAATTTAAGTGTAAAATTTTTAACGTAATTTCTTTCGGGCCATTAAGACGTTTCCACGTCTTAAGATTTCACGTTTTCTTCTTGGAGGGGGTGTGACTTTATCGGAATTACTTATATTAATCCTCTTGAGATTTTCTTTGGGGCCAGAATGGCAATTCTTTCCAACCAACCCAAGAAGAGAGCGTGTTTATGCAAATTAGGAATTATATATATTGGAATGTTAGCATTCGCGAGATCGCTAAGTGAAGCTCTGAGTGCTAAGTGGAGAAGTAATGCTAGAAGTGAAGTGAGATAAAGTCTAGAGAAGAGTCTTAATTTTCTTTAACAGTGCAACTGAAGATTTGCAAAAGTGGGTCCGAGACCGGAGGAGCATTGCCTTAGCCAGATGAAAGGATAAATTGATGTTTTACGGACCGTAGCAGTTTCCCTAGGAGAGCAGTAAGCTTGTTTATTTCAACTTTTAGGATAGAACGGATAATATTAAAATATAGGAATTTATCTAGAAAGATAGATTGAGTGGTTAATTGCGCTATTTATCAGTAATACGCTTTGCGTCTCATCACTCTTGATCATTATCCTCCTAGACTAATATTGTTGTATTGTATATAAATTAAGATAATAATAAACTATTTGTATTGGAATCGAAAATTGTATTGGATTTTGATAAAAAATCATTGGCGATTCAAGATTTGCAGATTGAAGATAATACAGTACATGAAGGGAATTTGAGTATTGATAACTCAAAGATGCGGTGTATTTTTCTGGCTGTTTGAAAAATGAATTTTTGTACTTATAAATTTATTCCAAAGTGTGGAAAGCAATTGCATGAGTACATTTGTTTACTTCTGTTTAAGATTTCGCTGGGATGCGAGAATTTCTTGGGTTGTTTGTTTAAAATGATTATTGTAAAATTGTTTGGAATTGTATACTGTATATGCTTATGTATTGATTGATATGAGTGTATTTTGGGAACGCGGCGTAGATAGATCATTAATCATAACACTAACAGCGCTGCGCGATTGGAAGGGAATTTTCTTAGAAAACCAGATGTGTGTGTGTGGTGTGTATATGTTGAAAAATAATTGTGATTTGAAATATGTGTACAAAATATGTAATATGTAATAATAACGTGTGGAAAATATTGTTGTACCTCCATTGAAAGAGTTCTCGTTTCAGGGTGACTAACCCTGATGTTTTGAAGAAGTATAATTTTTTTGTTTTAGGTTATTTTTGTACTCAGATCATCCAGAAGTTTGTAAAGGAGTCATATTTTTTTAGAAGATTAAGACGCGTTTGTTAGAATATCTAAGTTTCAGGTTGTGCACGGCCAAATTTTTTTGACCCTACTAGTCAAAGGTTTCTTTCCCTAGGTCCGTTGCCCAAATTGGGTACACTTTTATAAATTATGTAAAGGCGTATCATCAAGAGTGGAGTGATTAAAAGTTAGATAATGATAGTTTCCGTGTAATTATTTCAGTAGAGTCATTGTAGCTAGTTTCGAGTATGTATTTTGGCGAAAATTTAAATGCAGAATTTTTACGTAATTTCTTTCGGGCCATTAAGATCCTCGAATAAATCACGTTTTCTTCTTGGAGGGATTGTGACGGGGCTGTATCGCGCCTTCTAACTAAAAAACCTCTTTGGAAATCTTTGGGGCTAGAATGGCAGTTCTTTCCAACCAACCCAAGAAGAGAACGCGATTATGCAGATTAGGATTGTGTATATATTGGAGCTTTAGTATTCACGTGGAGGTTCTATGAGGACTAATAGTGTTAGTGAGGTTCTAAGAGGAGAAAGTTCTAGGAAGTGCTAGGGGAGTTCTATGAGTGTTAAGTGAAGTTCTAAGAACTAGAGTTCTAAGTGAGTTCGAGGCCCGAAGATAATTCATTTTCCGGATCAAGTTGGATGAAGAATCATATTGACGATATAAGGACTGGTAGCTGTTCGCCGTGGATTAGAAGTAAGAAAGATTATATTAAACTTTAATACTAGAGCGAATTCTAGTAAAGTCAGGGAATCATCTATAAATATAGTTTCGGTGCGCAATAATATTATAGTAATAGCTATAATATTATTGCGCTATTTGTTAAAATTACAGTTTATGTCTCATCACACCTGATCATAAACCTCCTAGACTTGTGTTGCTTTGCTTAATATAAATTGAGATAACAACAAACTAATCTTAGTATGGAATCTCTTAATGGTCAATCTTTTATCCCCTCAAACTTAGGTCACGTGGATGATGAAGAGATGATACCCACAGCCCGTGGGCTATCACAACTTTTGTTATCGATCAAACTTTTATGCAATATTTATCTGTTATATTATATTGTTTTTTACTTTAGCAATTAACTGAATCACGAACATCGTTCACCTTAAAATTTAAAGTATAAATCTAACTTTTAAAAATACATATCTGCGAAACGTAATGTGATACGTGCGTTTTTGTTTTAAGAATTTAAACTTAGGATTTACTCTACAGAAGCTACATAAAACTATACTGTGTTTGCTAAAAAAACAGTTACGTTAAGAATAGTTTAGATATCATTTTAAAAAATTCCTGCCGGGGTCTGAATCCTTAGAAGACAACACCAAATCAGGGGTAGACCATCAAATCTAAATATCGACTAGATGGAGACAATGATTAGGAATGAGAATAGAAAAGAAAAGTGGAAATCAAGTAAATGAGTAACATATGACCATACATTGCAATAAGGATCAAAACAAACATTTTAATGTAGGTTGCGAAATTCTTTTCCATCTCTAGAAATAACTCCACCACATCATTATCTATTTTTATTTTTGGACAATCATACTCGTGATAAACAGTTCAATAATCAAGGAGAATTGAAAAGAGAGGTTAAGAAATTTTTTTGAAAATAAAAATATGTAGCTTTGTAAAAGTTTTTTTTTTTTTTTCGAATGGAGCAGCCTTGGTATTTTATCACTTCAGACCCAGTACATTACCCGGGAGATGCTATCGTTCTAAATTGCAGCACCATATAGGGAAACCAATCGCCTCAATGTAATTTTGACGCCCAGTTTCATTCATAGAAGGGGGGGGGGGCCCCTGAGCTCTGACAATGGGAAATCGTACTAGGAACTTAATTTTGCCGAGGATACCCAAACCAAACAGGCACTCTAGGGATCTTTATCACTTTATCATGCCATATAATCTTATGACGATTTTCTGTATCATGAAAATCCACCGACTTGGACCAGGATCCAACCCATATAATCAAGTTTACATTTCCTTCTTTTCACAGAAGCCGAAAATTATGAGCTTCATCATAAGCTTTTGTGAAGATTCTGTGGCATGTTAAGACATCTTTCACTTAACGTTATAAAACAGGATTAAAATTCGAATTTTTTCAACGTTTTCAACCTTTTTTTCAAATCATAGCATGATTCGATTAATGTATAAAGAACAGCATTTTTAATATATTATTAATTTCCATCAAATTCAGTCTGATTTATATATATATATATATATATTATGCTCCGTATTTCTTTTCTGTTTAATGCCAAATAGAGACTTAACAATATGCATTACAGCGAACAGTTGTATATTTGCAAATCCTCAGACAGTATAAATAATACATAAAGTAAAGAAATTATGATTAAACAGGCATATAAAAATGAACTTATGTTAAGTATGGAACATATTTCTACCTGAAAATGTTCTTTTTAGTTTGTCCTTTTCCTTAACGATAAGCAAAGTCAGTCTTAATTAAACAAGTTAATTGATCTACTTCATCAAAATATTTTCAGAAGATCTTTCGGTGATATCAGTACACATTTCGATTTTCTTTCTCAGTTTCCATTAATAAAAGTACTTTACCCCTTCAAACTGATAAAGAAATAAAATAAAAAGCAAATGGGATTTCAGCTGAACATCAAATGCAGGGATAAAAAGGGAAATTTTTAAACACGGTGCACTAATGAAAAAAAATTATATGCAGTACAATTACAGAATCTTTAAACTGTGATAAATTTCACCTAAAATAAAATCTTTAAGGGATTTTCTCTTCACCCACTTTTAGCTCAAAGTAATCTGAGAGAGAGAATTGTTTTTAATATATTTTACTGAAACTCTAGATTAAATATGGCCATTTAATACGTTAAAAATAACGAAAGAAAAAATAATAGTATTAGAATAGAAAACTTTGAAATGATAAAATTTTTGCCATTTAGATTTGAAGTCCTTGAAATCCTGAAATTATGCGGGAGTATGAAAATAGTTTCTAATTTTGATATCGCTGAGGCTAGAAAGATAATTTTTTAATTAAAAGTACCCTTTTTATCAAATATATTTCCTTTGAATTTTTAATAGTACTTTCAAGGTTTTTTTGGTATAATAGAAAAACTTGCATAAGGGAAAAAAGGCCAGTTGAACCTGAAAAAATTATTTAAATATGAAAATTTATAAATATATATGAATATAAGTATTACACAACCATTCTCCCTGTACTACAAAAGCAAGAACACAACAAGATAAAATGTTCACAGTAACGGTGTACGTTGTAATAAAAAAGAATAATTGTTTTCTCAAAAGGGAGAACTCATCATTGACTGCATATATATGAGGATTAATTATTAAGAAACATCACAGGAATATTTTTTCAAAAAAGATGTGCACCTTTAGAAGTATACGCACTGTAATTTTGCACTTATTTGTATTTGTTTCATTTGCTTTGTTTAAAGAGGTAGAATATCTAACGCATTTCTTTAAAAATACGCGCAAATCAATACCCAAGAAAAGTAACACCCCCGTTTGAACAATAATCAAATAAAAAAATAACTTTATCATATAGTCACTTAGTTTTTTCTTGGTTTTTTTCCGCATATACTAAAAATATTTGAGATAAAATATAAATATCTTTAAATAATTATTCAGGAAAGTAAATCAACTATAGTTTTTCTAGAAATCGATTGAAAAAATGCGCAAATTTCACCTGTAAATTAGCTTTGGATGTAAATAAAAAATTTCAAATGATTTTTAAAGAAGTATAATTGATTACATTTAAGATTGAATGAAAATAAAATTTACAGGCACAAAATTAACTATAATTTTAAAGAAATGAAATCTTGCATATTTTATGCTACAAAAGGTTTTTTATTTCCTGTAGTCGATTTTTATATTGATATTGAACTATTCTTGGTTTTGTTTTTAAAGGAAACGATCTTATTAATTTATAGTTTTAGAGAAAACTTGCTTCACTGTGTGGAAAGACAAAAACAATTACGAAAAATAAATTTTTTTTTTAAAAAAATCCCTCTGCCATTAGCTGAAAAAGGAATCAAAATTATCTTTGTCACTAGATTATGAAATACTTTTTAAAATTGCAATGTCAGTATGTAATCCCAAATTTTTATTGTGTGTGTTTTGTTTCCTTGATAATTTAACGAATATATGCTTAAAATGAAAGAAAAAATTTGCATTAATAACATATCAATCTTCTTTAGATTGATTTTTTTAAATTATAAAAATAAATGTAAATGAAAAAAAACTCGAAAGGCTTTCTTTATTTGCTGAGAGCGACCAGTCTTACGTCCCTCTTGTGTTGTAATGAGTTTCTAAAGGATCTGTCTCTCTTCTAAAACTAATAAAGACGGATTTTGTGCTCTAATCCCCCTCTGTTCAGAACAGCTGAAATGGTAGAGATGCTAGAATGTGCTGACGTTGAGTGAGATGAAATCCATCGTAATGGGTGAATCTTATTGGCTTAGCCCAATAAAGGAGGGTTGGATTTATCTCTATCCAAATATGGTCAATTCTGTGTCTCAACCAACTAGGCCATTCTATTTGAACCAAAATTCGTACTTAGCAGCTGATTTTAATCTCGGGATTGCTTGCTTTCGAGTACTCAACATATTTCCTGGATGTACATCGAATGGAACGTATTACAACATTATTATCAGGTACATAAGCTCACAAAATATAAGCGTCAAATGAGCATTATGATGTAGCTTAAGCAAACCATGTGTGATTTGCTGGATGTGCTTCTGCTTGCGAGTATCTCAATACACTTAGCCTTCTATAAAACCGAATGAAAAGGGAGGGAGAGGGAATTAACAGTGAAATTTACTTTTTACATTTAAATAATAATTACGTGCAATAGTTAGTTAAGAGTCTTATCTTAGAAGGCGGAGGTGACTCTCTACTTTAAAAGCTTGCTTACATAAATTACTTTCTTACTTTAATTTGCTTACATAAATTCTTTACATTCTTACTTTAATTTCCTTACATAAATTCAGGCATACGTTTCTCTTATTCACACACAGATTAAATTATAAAGAGGGATAATTCCATACCCAAATGAGATAAGCGAGAAGCGATTTATTGCATATACTATATAAACGCATTATAAAATCAAAGTACAAAAGTCAAACTTTTTTAATAAAGCGATTCTAAAATATATTATTGAATTTTAGATTTAAAAACTTCAGTTCTAAGACTTAAATGCTATAAATACAAAACACTTCCATCTCTCAATTGTTTTTAAGGCTTATTGGTTGACCAATGAGAAAGTTTGAATTGAAAGCTGTGACATCTCTCGCGTTCTTCCTCTAACATAACCTCTATGTTCTTTGACGGCCACGATTAATGGTAAAACTTTTCCAACCCAAATCCAAGAAGTGAAACGAAGCATAGATGCAAATAAGATAACCTTTAAAAGGATAGGAATTTTAGTGAGAGAAATGGCAATTTGGAGAAAGTTCAGTGTAGAGAAGATAGAAGTGTTGATCGACGGCTTACTTAGAATCAAGACGCCACCCCGCCCACTATACAAGGTACATACCATTGTACTACCCTAGGAGAAAGATTTGAATTAGCCTGGACGTTGAGTATTCAACCAAGGTAGGAAGATTATATTCTGAACGCTAGTATATTATTGAGGCGACATTAGGCGGATCTAATATATTTATATTGATAAGTGATCTAATTGCGCGATCCGAGTTAGTTAAGACTACGTGTTGTGGTTTATTCTCACTTAATATAAGTTTGTTCGATATCTAAGTAATCTAAGTTAAAATCTTAATAAAAGTCATATTAAGAATTAGAAAATGTCTCATCATTCCGAGAATCCCACACCTCTATCTTACGCTGACACCCCACGACATGGCTATCGAACAATGGCTATGTCGCAAAGCTTAAAAGTCAAATGCTTTCAGAGACACTGTTGTAAAATAAAAGGAAATAAATATTCCAAATAAAGAGTGAATCTAGAAAAGCATTCAATAGATACAAAAGTGAAAAATATTGTCAGAATGATTATTAAAAGAAAAGAAATAACGCTGCAATACATTTTAATAATTAAACCCTTCGAAATCAGAAAAAGAATACTGGTTATCTAGAATGCACGTTTTATAGAAAGGATATAACATTAAACAATTAATATTTTTTCAAGAATGATACATGTATAGGTAATGACATCTTCAGTATCATATATTAAAGAGTATAAGCAAGTTAAGTAGCGTAAAATCTCTTTCTCTATAACTCCTCTACATTATGAAATTTCGGTTAAATTGGAGATAAATGCCGAGATGAGTGAATATAGATGAGTGATGAGATGATATGGCGAGATGAGTGAATTTCTGTGTTTTTTTCGAACGAAAAGAGATTCAATCTTGATGGACTAAATGGGTATAAGTATTACTGACACCAAGCCCACTGTAAAGAAAGAAAACAACACGAAAAAAAAATCACTTGCCGTTAGTAGAAAACTTTGTTTTTGACAGAATGGTGGATTTATATATATATATATATATATATATATATATACAGAGAGAGAAATGTAATAATTCCCAGTAATTTAATCTTTAATAGCTTTTGATGTATCTATGGTCCAGTCCTTCAGGACAACTGTTTAATCACACTGCTGGCCACCGTAAATGCAACACCCTGAAGGAAACATGCAAATAACATGAAATTTACAACATGCATTAGCGGAGGTGAGATATGCAAATGATTAGAATTTCAGCGCAGACACACATCGAGCGCGCCTGTGGCGCCACCTTAAACCGCTATTTAAGGCTTGGAGATTTCGACGATTTCGACACGTGGCACGCATTGTCCAAAGGTTCTTCGTCAATCACCAGAATGAATTGCTTCCTTGGCCGGCTTGCTCTCCGGATCTTTCGCCGATAGAAAGTATGTGGTCCCTGGTTGCTCAACGATTGACCTAGATTACACCCTCAGCTGCCAACCAGATCAAATTAGGCACAGTGTGGAAGCTGCTTGATCTGCTGTACCCCAAGAACACATCCAAAGTCTCTTTGAATCAATGCCGAGGCATGTGGCAGCGGTGATCTCCAGCAATGGTGGCTACTCTGTGGCTATTGATTCTGGCAGGAACCACAATTCACAAGAGTATAAATTTAATTGCGTTTTTCTTGTGGTTTTTTCAAAAAACGATCAGTTATGTCTCGTAGAAAACAGCGACCAGCTTTTGATCAAGTATCCGAGTTCGAAAGAGGAAGGATAGTGGTCTACTGAGATTGTGGATTATCTTTCAGATCTTTCAGAGAAATTGGTAGCCGTGTTGGACGAAACTAAACAACTATAATGCGGATATGTGACCGTTGGATACAGGAAGGAAAGACGGACCGACGTGGTCGATCGCATCCACCTCAGTGCACCACTTCATGTGAGGACAGACAAATTGTGCGCATGGAAGTGACGGATCGCTCAGTCACATCACGAGCCATAGCACAGCACACTGAGTCTGTAACGAATCATTCAGTATCTGCGCGTACCATTCGACGCCGTTTACAGCAGAGTGGTCTGTCCGCAAGACGTCCATTGCTTTGTCTACCCTTGACGCAGAACCACAGACGTCTCCGTCGCCAATGGTGCGATGAAAGAAGGATGTGGGTGGCAGAATGGAATGAAGTTGTCTTTACTGACGAGTCACGCATCTGTCTGCAACACCACACTGGTCCTGTACCGGGTATTATGGTATGGGGCGGCATTGGATATCACTCTCGCATTCCTGCAGTACGCATTGCCGGTACTTTAAACAGCCAGCGCTAGATCTCCGAGGTGTTGGAGCCGGTTGTCCTTCCTTACCCTCAGGGCTTGGCCACAGCCATATTTCAACAGGATAATGCGCTACCACACGTGGCACGCATTGTCCAAAGGTTCTTCGTCAATCACCAGATTGAATTGCTTCCCTGGCCGGCTTGCTCTCTGGATCTTTCGCCGATAGAAAGTATGTGGTCCCTGGTTGCTCAATGATTGACCTAGATTACACCCCCAGCTGCCAACCAGATCAAATTTGGCAAAATTGTGTGGAAGCTGCTTGGTCTGCTGTACCCAAAGAACACATCCAAAGTCTCTTTGAATCAATGCCGAGGCATGTGGCAGCGGTGATCTCCAGCAATGGTGGCTACTCTGGCTATTGATTCTGGTAGGAACCACAATTCACAAGAGTCTATAAATTTAATTATTTGATACTTGGTCAACATGTTATCTACAAAATAAATTTTGTTGTGCTATCTTTTGTCTTTCTTGATGTTGCATTTACGGTGGCCAGAAGTGTACTTTAACTAGCTACCCACCTAACGGTAACCTTTTGAATTACATATATCCATCCACCCAGATCATGTGATTTCCCGTTTGGTATAAATAGCGAGATCTATGGAAATCCCGCCCTTCTGTTCTTTGTCTTTTCACCATGTAGCCGGCAGCAACACGTAGTGTCTTAGTTGTCTTTGTTCTGTGTTGTTTAATATGTGCTTGTGTTTTTCAAGATGTGGAATAAAACGGACTTAAATAATCACAAGACTGCCTCGTCAAACTCATCAGTAAGTAACATCAACAATCATGAAAAAATGGATCGAATATTAAGAAATCCCTTTCACCGGTCACGTGATTATATATTGTTACGAATTTTGTATAAATAGTGTAAATAATTTGTATTTGAGTGTTTAATGCATTTATATTAATCTATGTTATGTTTATTTCATGTTAAAATATTACCATTCACAAGCAATTCCGCCCCTTACGTTATAATGGAGATTCAATGAGAACTTGGCGAAATCTTGGCGCTAGAGCCAAGTTGGCATCGTTTTTGGTGACAAAGTTGGCGGCCAATTTGGCGACTTTGGCGACCATGCTGGCGTCATTGACGACCATGCTGGCGAGTTCGGAACTCTCTTCAATCTTCTAGAAAGTAGTGGATCTCTCCACTAATGTCACGAGCGGCTATATTTCTGGAAGTTTCTGTCGCGCCTATAAATCAGATGCTCGCCGAGACGGCGAGGAGTCTGGATTAAACCAGCGAGTAGTGAGGATTGTTTTGACTAGCGATTAGCTCGGCTGTACTTCTGAATAATCTTTACTTACGTGTATTTTTAAACACTGGTTTTTGTGTTTGATTGCTGTTGAAGGTGTAAAGACCTTCGGATATTTACTCTGTGAATTTTGCTGCTGAATACTGTATTTAAAGGATTGGATTTTTGATAATAAATTCGCATCGCTCTTAAAGAACTGTTAATTTTCTTTGTGATTGTTTTGCATAAAATCCACGAACCCTCGGATCTACGTAAGTGGGGTTTTATGCCAATAACAAGAGCGATGGATGAGCAACTGAAGGTTTTGTTGGAAGGCATCAATGCCTTGAAAAATGGCCAAGAAGAGACTAGAAGAGGCCAAGAAGAGATGCAGGAAAGAATGAAGAGAGGCCAGCAAGAAATGCAGGAAAGAATGAAGAGAGGCCAACAAGAAATGCAGAAAGGTGTGGATGATACTAAGAATGAGTTAAAGGAGAATATGCAGATAAGCCAAGAAGAAACTAAGAATGAGTTAAAGGAAGGTATGCAGAAAGGTCTGGAAGAAATGCAGAAATGTCAAGAAGATCTGAGAAATACTTTAGAAAAGAAAATCGATAGCGTGGAAGAGAAAATAACATGGAAAGTTGAAGAAAAGATTGCAGTAGTTAATGAGAAGATAGAGAAGAACGTAGGGGAAGAAATAGAAAGAATTAAAGAGCAAGTTGAAGAAAGAATTAAAGAGAAGTCGAGGAAAGAATTGAAGGAGTGGCTGAAAATTTTAGCCTTATATCACAGCGAATGGAACATCTTGAGAAGAAACTTCTAGGTGGCGGAAATGAGAACAAAAACAAGATTGTGCCCGTGTCTGCCTTTCCAAAACCTGTGCTTGCTTCTCCAGTGCCTGTGACTGCTTTTACAGGGCCAGTGAAACTGTCGACACATATGACGAAAAAACCAACTGGGAAGTATACAAGACACAATTTTCCATAATTTCTGAAGCCAATGGATGGACTGAAGGGGTGAAAGCATATCAGCTAGCAGCATTCCTTAGAGGAGAAGCTGCTGAAGTACTGCAGACTCTTCCCGACACAAAGCGACTGAATTTGAACTCCCTGTATAATGCTCTGGATCTTCGGTTCGGCCAAAAATACTCCAAGGACTACGCACATTTGCAGATGAAAACAAGACTCCAGAAAACCGGAGAAAGCTTGCAAGAGTATGCCTCCGAAGTAGAAAGGCTCGCCAACTTGGCTTTCTCTGAACACCCAGCAACTGTGCGCGAAATAATCTCTTTGCAATATTTCGTGGATGGATTGAAAGATGGGGAAATTCAGAAGGGGCTATAAGAATGGCAGATGTGACAGATCTTAAATCTGCCCTGTTATATGCCCTGAAATTGGAGGCCGCCACTCAAGCCAGTCGCAGAGATCGCCATTCTATTCGAGGAGCTAGAGTGACTGCAGATGAGTCATGTGAATCTCGATTGCTAAAGGAGATGGAGAAATTGAAAGAGGAAATGCAAACCATAAAGGCTGGAATTTCGAAACAAGAGAAACGCAACTTCAAGTGCTGGGGATGCGGTGGAACGGGACACCTGAGAAGAAACTGCCCTAGAGCAAGGAAGAAAGAGACCACCGTCTCTTCTACCAAACAGGAAAACCAATATATGGCCATCTCGTGGGGCGGAGTTGCCAGATAATGAAAAGCCCCATCACAAAATTCTCCAGATTACGGCAGTGAATGGCGGAGACAAGGGACTTTACGTTATAGGACAAATGAATAACTTCTCGTGCCGTATGGTTGTTGATACTGGAGACAATGTGTCTATAATCAGAAAAGATTTGGCTCAAAATTCAAAATTTAGCATTATAAGGACGCCGCCCTACGTTTCCTTGCAAACAGTGACAGGTGACAAGATTCAGGTTCATGGTAAAGCTAACGTCACTTTAAAGTTTGGAAATATAGACTATCACCATTCGGCATATATAACAGATATCACCGATCCCTATATTCTTGGACTGGATTTTCTAAAGAACAATAACTTTAAATTGGACTTTAAAAATAGCAATATGCATTCAAAATTTGAAGATATCACTCTTTTTGGCTTACAAACTCAATTTGAATCCAACCAGAAAATTATTGCAAAAATCAACATCTCATTATCGCAGAGAACTGAATGTATAATTCCCGGTTTAGTAACAGAAAATAGAAAATTCCGATTCGGCCTAATTAATTTTCCGGACCCAGACAAATCAAAAGGAGGAGTACTGGTAGCTTCGTCAATTGTAGACCTCTCGCAGTCAGTCATCCCAGTGAGGGTGGCTAACATTAGTGATAAGACGAGGACTATTCAGGAAGGAGAGGTGTGACGGGCTCAAGCGTCTTTCTGTAACATAACCTCTGGGTTCTTTGACAGCCAAGAGATTAATGGCAAATCTTTTCCAACCCAAATCCAAGAAGTGAAATGCAATTGTAAATGCAAATAAGATAGCCTTTACAATAACAGAAGTTTTAGTAAGCGAGATGGCAATTTAGAGAAAGTTATGTTTAGAGGAGATAGAAGTGTAATTTGACGGCCTACCAAAGATTAACAGATTACTAGCCATTACTACAAGGTGCACAATATTGAACGCGTGCCTAACAGTCTCTCTGAAAGTGATTGAACCGTAGCTTGATTCAAGGTAGGAAAGATTATTTAATATTAGAACTTGTAATATTATCAGAATTGAAAGTAGGCGGATAATATAATTATTTAGATAAGTGATCCAAGTTACGCGATCAGGTTTAGCTACCGCTGCGTGTTGGTTTATTCTCACTTAATATAAGTTTATCCAACTTATTAGAAATTTAAGTTATACTCTTAATAAAGTCATATTAAGAATTCTAAAATGTCTATTCATTTCGAGAATCCCACACCTCTAATTCACGCTGACAACCAAAGATATGGTCGCCATAGAACGACCATATCACATTAGCGCCCGAACAGATTTAATTTATAAGAAGCTGGGTTAGAAAATTCAAGTGGGTTTGGTATTTTACTAGAAATGTGCTTTTCCGGGTCAGAGAACGTGACGGAATTCCTGGAGGCCATAGACAATCAAATAAAATTACTAGAAATACCTAGTGATTTAGCATGTACTTATTTGAAAGGTCATCTCCGGGAAAGGGCTCAAGATTGGTATCAGATATTCGGATCAGTGTTAGTGCAGGATACCGCCACGGATTTCGCGCAGCTAAAAGCAGAATTAGCAAAAGCGTTGCCCACTATAAAAAATAAGAAAGATTTAGAAGCGAGGTTTTATGCATCCCAGCAGGGAAGGAATCAGGAACCAACGGATTTTGTTTACGATTTGTTAAAAATCCACAAGGGCTTAGAACTAAGGATGTCGCTGGCGGACTTGGTAGATCACATTTTTGTTAGACTCGAACCACAAGTCCAGGACTATGTGGAGGTCCGAAATCCACAAAATACGGTACATCTTCTGGAAATCTTAGCTAAATTTGAAGAGAGGTATTCTTACAAATTAAAACGGGGTTCGCAGAATGGTGATAATGTGGAAAGACGGAGTCAAAACGCGCATAGGATGTCTAATGTTGATGATAATCGCAGAAACTGGAGAAATTCTGAAGTTGGGCGTAGACCAAATAATGGCAGAAATGATTCTGGAGGTAATTATGAGAATGGACGTCAAAGTAATAAGTGGTTCGAGAGTAGGAATAGATTTCAGAACGATGATCGGAGATTCAAGGAAATAGGATACCAATTTCGAAAAGAAGATCGAAATGATAATTTTAATAGAAGGGACTGCAGAAATAGGGGTTCGAGTGAGAATTTCAGTCGAGGCGATAGGATGTAAAGGGGACGATTGAATGTTTTGAAAGTTAATGAAGTTCAAAACAATCAAAAGAACTCGGCAGTGGATATACCAATTAAACTTTTTCCGATATGTGTATCACCCGTGGAACTTCCATATGTTCCTATTTTATTAAATAACACATTTTTGAAAGCGCTATGGGACACCGGAGCAGAGAAATCATTTATATCGGAAGAAGTATATAGAAAATATTTTTTTTATAAGCAAATTAAAAAATCGCGAGCCCAGGTAATCACAGCACAGGGAGCGAAATGTCAAAATATAGGAATTGTAGAATTGAATATTGGAATTACGGAGTTTGAAAAACCTTGGTGGTTTCATGTGTTGACGGATTTGGAATACCCATGTATTCTTGGAGTTGATTTCATAAGCGGATCAAAGATTGTTTTAGACTTTGATCGAAAATCGTTGAAGATTCCCGATCCGCAGGTAGAGAGGGTGGTTGAAACAGTTGAGGATGAAAATGTTGAAATAGATCTGTCTAAGACAAAGTAGGAGGATAAGCAAAAACAGGAATTACAAAATTTGTTTAGCAGTTTTAAGGGATTGTTCTCAGTCAAACCAGGTCTTACTCATGTTTTATACCATGAAATTGATACGGGAGATAGTCCACCAGTAGTTTCCAGGCCATACAGATATGATCGGCAAAAACAAGCGATACTCGATTATCATGTAGAGAAAATGTTACGAAAAGGAACCATTGTTCCAATTCAATCCCCGTGCGCGTCACCTGTTGTGTCATGTAAGAAAAATAATGGGTTACCACCGGATAATCCGGAAGCATATAGATTTGCGGCTGACTATAGGAAACTAAATTCGATCACGAATATCCACGCTATCCCTTACCGTTAATAGATGATTTAATAACGAATATCCCCTATACGACAATAATGTCATCTCTTGATCTTAAAAGTTGGTACTTTCAAATGGCAGTAAACCCCAGTGATATTGTTAAGACCGCATTCGTAGTAAAAAGTGGCACTTACGCATTTCGGCGTATGCTATTTGGCTTATCAGAGGTGGCTCCCAATTTTCAGAAGGCAATTGACCTAATCCTGAAACCGGTGATAGGGAAGTTTGTGACTGTTTACATGGATGACGTCATCATTGCGTTTCCATCGCTCACTCACCATGTTGAGCATTTAAGGGAGGTTTTTCGATATTGCAAGATGCAGGATTGTGTGACATTAAATAAGGATAAATGTAAATTTGGGTGCGAATAATTGAAATATTTAGCATTGATTATTAGTAAGGAAGGAATCAAAACGGATGAGTCAAAGGTTCGAGCCATACTCGAGATGAAACCTCCGCGGAATTCAAAGGAGGTATCCAAGTTTTTGGGTATGTTCCAGTGGTACACGAAATTTATTAAAAATTATGCGGATCTTTGTGAGTCCCTTTATCATCTTAAACGAAAATTAAAAAAATTCTTCTGGTCCATTGATGCTCTGAAGGCATTCGACACTGTCAAGGCGTCCATAACAAAGGCGCCAGTTTTAAAATTGCTTGAGTTCAAAAGGCCCTTCGAGTTATTTACAGATGCAAGTTCAATAGGTTTGGGAACAGTTCTAAATCAAGAACAGAAACCAGTTATAATTGCTCCGCGTACTCTGAACAACGCTGAGAGGAATTATACGGTAACCGAAAGAGAATGCCTGGCAGTAGTATGGGCGTTGAAAAAATTCCGAGCATATTTAGGATCACTGCCTATTAAAGTTATTACTGATCACGCTGCTTTAACACGTTTAACTCATGGGAAAAGTTTGTCGAGTAGGATGATCAGATGGGCACTCAAATTAGCAGAATGTAATATAGAATGGGATTATAGACCTGGAATTCTAAATGCGGTGGCGGATGTTTTATCCAGAAACCCGGTTGAAAGTATAATGGGAGAAAAAGTTAATTGTGCAATAATCAGAGATCTAGTACTTACGTCGCGAGAACAGTTAATAACAGAGCAAAAGAATGACCCAGAATTCGGTCATATCTACAGATATTTAGAAAACCCGGAAGATAACTCTGTTAATGCGACGATATGTGAGAATTGGTCCCGCGACTTCCGTCTAATTGAAGGCTTGTTGTTTTATGCGAAACCCGCAACGTCGTTAGGTGAAATGCGTGTATACATTCCAAAGTCTTTAAGAAATGAAATCTTACGAGAATTTCATGACAAGTCAATAGCAGGTCATTTCGGCCGATTTAAAACTTATCATAAAATACGGGACGTTTGTTATTTCCTACATATGAGAAAATTTATTGATCAATATGTCTCTACATGCCATATGTGCCAAATTAATAATTATAAAAACGCGTTACCAGCTGGTCGATTAAATCCGATTGTATCAAAATATCCAAATGAGATAGTTACGTTAGATTTGTTAGGTCCGTATCCTACATGCAGAGTGAGACGTAATCGATATGTTTTAGTATTCACCGATCATTTCAGCAAATGTTCTGAAATTATACCTCTTAAAAAGGCCTCGGCTCATATAATAGCGGATACTTTTTTTGATAATTTTATATCGCGTTTTGGAGCTCCAGTAAAATTAATAAGTGATAACGGTTCCCAATTTATATCCGAAATTTTTGAACATTTAAGTGAAAGATAAGGCATAAGGCATGTGAAGACTGTTGCATATAGAAATCAGGCAAATAGAACCGAACGCGTAAATCGCGATCTGGTGCAAATGATTGCAAATTATGTAAATGCTGAACACGATACTTGGGACCAAATCTTACGTGAGTTTGCTTATGTTATTCGTACAGCAGTAAATGAAACGACGGGAAAAAACCCTGCGGAATTGTTTTTGGGTCGAAAAATGATTACCCCATTTCAAAAATTAGTAATGGTTTCAAACGGAAATGAATTTGCAGTAAGAGATATTGAAAAATTGTTTGATGAAGCTAGACGAAAAACAAAAACTAAACATGAAAGATGGGGAAAATATTATAATAGACGCAGGCGTGATGTACAAATTAATGTGGATGACTGGGTCTTGTTAGAAACACACCCTTTAAGTTCAGCAGCAAATAAAACTTGCGCTAAGTTTAAACAAAAATTTGAAGTTCCGTATAGAGTGTTAGAAGTGAGAAATAATAATAATGTTATAATATGGAGGTCAGGAAAAAGGTTAACCGTCAATGTTGATCAAGTGAGAATATATCGTCATAGGAAATGTGACGAGATTGAGATAGGAACCGGTAGCTCGGATAACATTAGTTCACGTCAGGAAACGAGTAGTTTGGAAAACGTACAACGAAGATCAAAAGAGTCGCAATATGGTAAGAAGAAAGGGTCTGATGTAAAGCGTGAGTTAGAGGAAAAAGGGATAAATCTTAAGTCAAATCAATGTGAGAAACACACAGATATTGCCGATAAGCGCGGATCACTTATCAGATCACTACCTAGCTCTTTTTCCAGTAATAAGACAAAAATTAAAAGAAAACGACAGGACAGAGTGGGATATAAACGATCGCATGGATCTTGCTCAAGTGGACCACAAAGAAAGTTGCAGAAACGTGTACCCAATAAAATAAATAAAAGACTATTGACATCAGATAATATTTATATAAGTAGGAGGAGGAACCGAAAGGATGGAGTAGCGGTTCAAGATAGTGCACGTTATAACCTAAGACCACGCAAGAAACAGGACCAGGAGTCCCGACCGGGCAATGGAGTGAAGTCAAATCAAGCTAGGAAAAGCCAAAGAGAAAACTACAGACCCTACATCAGGCAACATACGGGATCAAAGAGCACCAGAGAAATGAGAAGAGGAGCGAAAAGTAACAGAACACTGTCCCTGGAAGTCCTAGTAGGAGACGACAAGCCATAAAAATCAGGTTATATTGTTTCATTTTATGTTCTTTCCAACAAGTGATTGGAAGAATTATTGCAAAGAAGGAAGTCTCGGGCGGTGTTTAAAAATTATAATCCAAGCAAAAGTTGACACTACAATGAGTGTAGTTTTTTTTTTTTTTTTTTTTGAATTTTTGACTTGTAAAATTTTTTCTCAATTGATGGAGAAAACAATTGTAATCATGCATTTGTTTACTTCGATGTATGACTTCGTTGAGATACGACAATTCCTTTGGTTATTTGTTTTAATGATTTATTGAAAAATGTTTGTAATTGTATAGTGTGTATATATATATATTGTTATATTGTTTCATATTAATGTACATCTGGTTCAGGGAAACGCGGCGTAGATTGGATTCTAACAATAACAATAACATTAACGGCGCAGCGCGACAGTGGGAATTTTGTGGATGAACCAGATGCAGTGTGCAGATAAAAATTTGTTGTAATTTAAAAGTGATATATAATGTATAAAAATCGTGAAATATACTGGTATTATGTGAATATAGATTGTGCCAATTAACTTATAGTGTTTTCATTTCAGGATGACAAAATTCTAATGATTGTATTCTCCTTTATCCACTGTACAATATCCAAAAATAAGCTTCAAGTTATTAAATTAATTTTAAATTTAGATAAGAAGAAAATTTCGAGAAATAGTGAATCCTGATATATGACCGGTATATCAGAACATACAATTTCAAAATGAAAAAAATTAAATGACGTGCAATAAGGTTACTGCTGAATAAAATAATTAACAAAACACTAGAATTCAGTAGAGAAAAACGAATGCAACGTGGCTTTACTTTTGTTTCTAATAAAAATCAATTTTCTAAGAACTTAATTTATATCTTTCAACTTTAAAACTCCAATTTCTATCATAAATGTTAATTCTTTGGATATCTTAAGATAAAATTATGAGAAGTATATTAAAATTTCTCAAAATTTTGTATGATGAAACCTATACACTTTGTTTACTCAGTTAAAATATAAAGAATATCTGATTTAACACAACTATATTATAAAAATTAAATATCATATATTATTATTATTCGTCAAAATGTCTTGTTAAGCAAAACTCAGTTACTTCTGTATTACGTAAGAGGTTTCTTTTAGTCATTTTCTTATTCTGTTTATTATGGGTATTTTGTTGAATGTAATTCAACTGAAAATTTTCAGATGGATGAAAATGTCTTAAGCGGAATGAATGAACCAATTCAGTGTGTGTCAGTTTTATTAAGGGCATTGGGTCTATCTATTTTAAATAATACATCAGAACATTTTCTTAAAATGGTATAAGGACCTGAATAAGGGGGACTTAATTTCCTTGTATTGGGGTATTGAAATTCCTCATACATTACTAAGTCATCCACCTTGAAATCAGCTTCCTGAAATTTTTTATCATATCTAATTTTATTTATTTTATAATATTGTTCGGTTCTTTCTTTGGCTAATTTTCTTGCTTCTTCTATGGGAGGATATATCTCATTATCTCTTAATGAAATTGCAAAAGGTAAATTACCATCCATTAAGTAGGTTGGAGGGAAACCTGTTATTGTATGGGGAGTTTGATTATACTGATAAGTTACTTTTTCTAGAATTTTAGTCCATGGAACTTTACTTGAACTATTACTAATTTCACACTTTAAGCGGGTAATGATGATTTGATTTACACGTTCAACCTTTCCATTGGTTTGTGGTCTGTGAGAAGTGGTTAACAATTGAGTGACATTGTTATGTCTTAAGAAATGCTTAAATTTTGAAGAGGTGAACGCAGTATTTCTATCATTTAAAATTTTTTTCCAGTATAGGATTCTGAAAAATTTGTCTTAAGCTATTTATATAAGTATCTGTTGTTGCATTTTTTTATGGGAAAGTCCAAATGTACCTAGTTGCATAATCAATAATAATGTGCAAATATTTTTAACAGAGTTGTAATAATTTAAACCACCTACACTATCAATCGATAAAAGCGCAAAAGTTTTTTCACAAAGGGGAAGTGATTGCATCAGTCCGTATTTTTTCTGATGTGACTTCTTATTTATTTGACAAGTTTCACAGTGTTTCACATAATTTCGTATATCAGTAATAATTTTTATCCAATAATATTGTGGTGATATTAATTTTAACATGGTAGCTACACCGGGATGGCCAAATTTTTCAGGAGTTGTTTTCATTAACTTCACTCTTAGCGCTTTGGGTACAATTATTTTGGCTAAGCCTTGTCTTTTTACTACAAAAACACCATCTCTCTTAAAACATTTAGGAACTGGTACATTTTCTATATTTTGAAAATGACTTATTTTACTGATATCTAATAAAGTTTCTGGGGGTGTATTAATTATATGATAAGCAATAGGATTTCTTGTTAACATATCAGCTTCAATATTAGTGCTACCTTTCTTATATATTTTATATCAAAATCATACATAGAAACTTTTAAGACCTTCTAAAAAGTCTACCCATGGTATTTTTGAAATTTTTAAGCCAAATTAATTCAATATGATAGGTATGAACGGTGAAATGAGATCCATGAAGATAGCAGTGGAATTTATCTAAACTATCAATTATATTTAAGCATTCTAATTCAGTTACTGTATAATTAATTTCATAATTTCTCAGTCGTCTCGAATGGAATGCAATCGGATGTTGATTTCCATTGGGTTTTTGTTGTTTGAGGATACATGAGCGCAGTTTTCTATGCATCTACATAAAGATGACAGGGGTAATTTGGATTGAATATAGATAAAATGGGCTTTGAAATTAAGCTGTCTTTAAGTTTTTGAAAAGGTTGTTGACATTCTGGGGTCCAATTCCAATTTCGATTCTTTTTAAGATTATTTAAGGGAATTCTTAATTTTGCATATTGAGGAAGGAATTTATAAAATAGACATTAATACTACCAAGAAATCTTTGTAAATCTTTTACATTCCTAGGGGGTAAAAGTTTTTTAATTATTTCGACATTTGTATTATTTGGAGTGTATGATCGTTGTTTTATTTCATATCCTAAGAAATCAATTGTATCTTTACCAAATTTACACTTTGAGGATTTTAATTTAAAATTTTTTATTTCACAAATTTTAAAAATTTCCTCTAAATGTTTTGCATGTTCTTCAATTGATTCCGAAAATACTATCATATCGTCAAAGTAATTTAATGCAAATTTTATTTGGTATTTATTTAAAATCTGTCTAAGAGCTCTTTGAAATATAGCTGGGGAATTTTTTTATATCCAAAAGGCAAACGATTAAATTGAAAAAGACCGTAATTTGATGTAAATGCAAGTTTTTCAGATTCATTATCATCCAATTTAATGTGCCAATAACCACTACAGAGATCGATCGTTGAGAAAAATTTCGCATGTGTTAATTTGTCTAAAACTGCATCTATTCGGAGAATCGGTTCTGCATCTAATTTTGTGATAGCATTTAGCTTTCTGTAATCGATACATAATCGTGTACGAGCATTATTCTCTTTTTTAAAAGCCAATAATTAATGTTATAGGGGCAGCGTTTATTATTCCTCCTTTCAATAATACATCTAATTGCTTTTTTATTTCCGTATCATCTTTAAAAGATGTCCTATAGGGTCGATTTGCAATGGGTAATTCTGAAGTAAGTATTATTTTAGGAGAATTACATTTTAATTCGCCTACATCCAACTTATTTTTATATAGCAAAGACATGTTTATATTTATCAATAATAACATTAATAATATCATAATCACTGTTAGCAATTATTTCTATATTAAACACATTATCAGTTTTCTTAGTGATAATTTTATTATTACTAATTTTAAGAGTTTCTTATTTTCTTTAATACTTTTCTTAGATTTATAATTTTTTTAAAATTTTTTTTCCTCTTTGAAAAACTTTATAGTCACTAAAATTAATATTTAATTCAAAACTACTCATAGTTTTATTAGAAATCATTAAATATACTTCAGTTCTACATTTACTATGAGGAATTTAATATCTTTAATAACTTCTCCTATTTTCAATTGTAAAGTAATTGCCTCACTCACCTTAATTTGTCCATTGATGGTGGCAATTTTTGTTTTGATATACTCCACACGGTGTTGTCCCTTGATTTGGGATATTGTGTTTTTTGATATAATGTTGACATTTGATCCTGTATCCAAGAGGACCTCAACTTGTTTGAAGTTGATTCTTCCCTGGATGATCATGAGTCCTCATGTTCGATGAGGTTGGAATACTGTATTATTTTCTTGGGTTCTTTGACGGGGGTAGAAAGTTGGAACATCCGGTCGCAAAATTGTTGGTCTTTGTGGCAATCGTTGGTTTCTCGGATACATGGTCAGCCGCTGAAGAGAAAATGATGGATGATATTGAGAGTATGACGGACGCTGATGAGAATATACATTGTATCTTGAACCGGATATGGTATTCGGGTGTTGAGATGGATCATTTCTCCAATTCCATCTTCCAGACTGTTGTCCATGGGCAAATTGATTCGTATGGTGAAGTATTCTTGTCACTGGATACTTTGGGTATATAACTTCATTCCTAGTTGATTTGGATTTTTCTTGGATATCTAAAAGTTTCATTTTTTCCTTCAGTTCCTCTATATTGCTGCAGCTTTGTAACTATATTTCTATGGATCTATTTTCCTTTAATCCTTTTATGATGTAGAATTTTTCAGCTTCTTCTTCCATGTTTATCCGGGAGGTGATTTCTTTTATTCTGTAGAAATATTCTATGTGGGTCTCTTTTGAAGTTTTTTTTTTGTTTTAGCTAATTGAAGATGAATCTCCGCTGGATTGACTTGTGTTCCGAATTCCCGAATTAAATTATTTTTCAGTTCGTAAAAACTTTTAGGGATCGATTGTGATTTGATGTAAGTCTTCACAGCTCCCTCTACTAACTTGGTTATAAATAAGATTTTCTGTTTTTTGTTATATCAGAGGAATCGCACGTACTTTCAAAATTTCTAAGGAATGTCTGTATTGGCATTTCCAGGTTATATTTTTGGAAAAAAATCTGTAGATCTTCAAATCGAATATCATTTTTTATAATGGTTATAGGTTGTTTTAATTTTTCTTCATCTGCATCTATATTCTCTTCTTGCTAGATAGATAAAGAATCCCGAAAGTTGTTCGAAATGAGCCTAACTTCAACTCAATTGCCGAAATGGGAAATGTTTGGGTTTTATTTTGCAAAAATTCCCAAAATATTAGAAAATTTTCACGGAGTTCAGGGACCTCCATTAAAATTGAAAACTCCGTTTCCAAACAAAGGCAAAAGTTTCATGGTGAAATATAATAATAATAATTGTTTATTGTGCAAAACAACACATCGTTTGTATGATTGCACACTTTTTTAAAAATGAACCCCTTGCAAAGATTTAATATAGTTAAAAAACATGGACTCTGCATTAATTGTTTAAATAACAATCATAAAGTGGCGCTTTGTAAATCGAAGTACACATGCAGATTGTGCCAAGGGAAACACAATTATTTGTTATGTAGGTCAGAAACCATTCAAAACAGCGCAGAAGGATCATCTTCGAATGCGTTAGTCACTCAGCCAGCTCCTCTTCTGGCACCCCCTTCTCTTATTCTTATGCCCGATGCGGTGATAAATAATCCTAGCGAACCCCAAACGATTCAGACATTCTCTTCTCTAAATAAAAGTAGTAATAAATTCGTTTTTCTGTCCACAGCTATCGTTGGTATTTGGTCTCCAGTGTTAAACAGTTATGTTCGCGGAAGAGTAATTCTAGACAGTGCTTCTCAGTCGCATTTCATGACCCTTCAATTTGCTTCAAAACTTGGCCTCGAAAAGAAAAAAGTAAATCTCGCAGTCAGCGGATTAAGTGAAAATTCAATAAACATTAAATGGAAAATAAATAATACTTTTATTAGTAATAAGGATTCCTCTTACACATCCCCGTTAGATTTTCTAATCGTTTCTAGCATTACTGATTTTGTTCCTTCCAACCAAACTAATTTTAGAATTAAAAAGTTTAATGATATTAATCGTTCTTTCTTAGCTGACCCTACTTTTGGCGAACCCGGAAAAATAGATATGATTATAGGAGCGGAACTTTTCTACCAAATTATAAAAGATGGTCGCGCGGAAAGTAATATCAGATAATTTAACCCTCATTAATTCAGTTTTCGGATTTATTGTCAGTGGATCTATTAATACAATTAACCATAAAAGTAGTTTTCTTAATTTTGGAATCAGAAAGTATAGATAATTGCATAAAGAAATTTTGGGAAATAGAGGAAATCATCCTGGATAAGTCTTTAAGCAAAGAGGAAGAATTTTGTGAAATGCATTTTAGAAATACACATAGACGTGATTGTACTGGTCGATTTATCGTTCACATGCCTGTCCAGGATGAGAAGTTACCTACTCTGGGTAATTCTCTAATTTTAGATCAAAAGAGGCTTAACAAAACTATTAAAAAAATAGATAGAGCCTCACATGCATAAGCTTTATAGTGAATTTCTTGAGGAGTATGAATCTCTTGGTCATATGCAAAGAATCCCTGATAATTGTTATTCTCCTATTAATTACTATTTACCGCATCATGGCGTTCTTAAGTCCCAAAACAACTCTACAAAACTACGTGTAGTTTTTGATGGGTCTGCCCCTACAACAAGTGGTCGAAGTCTGAATGATATCCTTCTTTCTGGTAGAGTTCAGGAAGATGTTTTTAATATCACGCTGAGGTTTAGAAAGCATAAAATTGTTCTAACGGCAGATATTAAACAAATGTTCAGACAAATTTTAATAGACCCAACCAAAGAAATTTACTTAGAATATTATGGAAAAATAAGCATTGGGAAAAACCAATAGAATATGAATTAAATACTGTAACTTATGGCACAAAAAGTGCACCATTTCTAGCCACGCGAGTAATTTTAACAATTATGCTTAGATGAATTGGATGCTTTTCCATTGGCCTCTGAAATAACTCTAACTGATATTTACATGGACGATATTTTTCCTGGTTGTGAAAACATTGAAAACGCTAAAATTCTCAAAAATCAATTAATTAAAATGTTTAAAACGTGTGTTATGACTTTACATAAATGGAATTCTAATAATAGTGAACTTTTAGATATAAAATATCCAATCTCCAAAAAACATTTATTTGCTCAGCTTGAAAAGTGCACACCAAAACATTGGGAATGGTGTGGAATTCAAAGTCAGATACACTTAATTTTAAAGTTTCAGTAAAAGAAAAAACTATTTACACCAAAAGAGAAGTTCTATCTACAATAGCTAAATTATATGACCCTTTCGAACTAATTAGACCTGTTACAACAAAATCAAAAATATTCCTTCAGAAACTTTTGCTTGAGAAAATTAATTGGGATGACTCGCTTCCTAACATATTGTGCATCGAATGGAATAATTTTGTCTCCACTTTAAAGACAATCGAAAATATTTACATCAATAGATATTTGTTGACAGGTAATTCTGAACGCATAATTTTACTAGGATATTGTGATGCTTCAATTGCTGCTTACGGAGCAGTGGTTTATCTGCGAAGTTATTGTGAAAAGTATACTAACAAAATTGCTTGCCAGCAAATCACGAGTTACCCCTTTAAAGACAATTTCTATTCTTCGACTAGAATTGTGTTCCTGTCTTTTGCTTTCACAGTTAATCAACAAAGTTGAGAATTCCTTGAAACTGAACATTGACAAAATATTGTTATTTTCAGACTCTACTATAGCTAGGATTAATTCATCCCCTCATCAATTAAAAACATTTGTTGAAACAGAGTCTCGAAAATTCAAGCTCTTACAGCTAACTATCAATGGAAACACATTTTATCTCGTGATAAAAAATCCTGCTGATCTCATTTCCCGTGGAGTCAATCTTTCTGATCTCGAACACCTGAAATTCTGGTGGTTAGGGCCATCTTCTGCCATGGAAGAAATTATGGATGACTCACGACAAAATGACTTTAATCCCTCTGAAAAGGAACTATATTTGACTGAACTTAAAATTGTGACTTCTACAAACTTTATTCTTTCATCGGACAATAATTTTATAAATCAAATCCTCTCTTTAAGTAATAATTTTCATAAAATAATTAGAATTCTTAGTTTTATTTTCAGATTTGTGTTGAACTGTACAAACAAGGACAAACGGAGTGGCCTTTGACTGTCCAAGAATTCGAATATTCCCTAAAATTTCTCATTAAAGGAGTACAATCAATGGTATTTTATAAAGAAATAAATAGTTTAAGAAAAAAGGAAATTGTCAAAGGAACTGAAAGTAATTTAAATATTTTTCTTGATGAACTTGAATTAATTCGTGTTGGAGGAAGACTAGATTATTCGGACTTATCATTTGACCAGAAACACCCAATACTCTTACCGAGAGATCATAAACTTACTAATATTATAATGGAACATTTCCATCTAAATAATTTGCATGTCGGTCCTCAAACGTTACTTCCTCTTGTTAGGGAAAAATATTGGCCTCTAAATGGGAGAAATAATGCTAGAAGAATAGTTCATCAATGTATTAAATGCTGTAAAGCCAAACCTAAAATAGAAGAGCAATTAATGACATCATTGCCTAAAGAAAAAGTTACAGTAACTCTCCCTTTTACAAATACTGGAATCGATCTTTGCGGTCCTTTTTATATTAAATATAAAAATCAACGTAAGGGAACTTTAAACAAAATTTATGTTGCAATATTCGTTTGGTTCTCAACCCGAGCTGTTCACTTAGAAATCTTAAGTGACTTAACTTCTGATGCCTTAATTGCAACATTAAAAAGATTTTTTGCTCGTCGAGGTATTTCCAGCATAATATTTTCTGATAATGGCACTAATTTTGTAGGTGCTCATTCAGAATTAAAACAGTTATACAAACTTGTGGAAACTCCCCCGGATAATTTGGCATCTTATTTGATTTCACATTCAATCTCCTGGAAATTTTTGCCTCCTAGATCTCCGAATTTTGGTGGACTCTGGGAGGCAGGCGTAAAATCGTTTAAATATCACTTGAAAAGGACAATAGGTAATTTTAATTTAACTATTGAAGAATTCTTAACAGTTGTTAACCAAGTTGAAGGTAAATTAAATAGTCGACCACTAATTCCCTTATCTTCTGATCCCAACGATTTTAGTTCTTTAACACCTGGACATTTTTTAATCGGTCGTCCAATTAATTCCATTCCTGAATCTAAAATAATTGATATTCCAGATAATCGACTTTCTAGATGGCAGCAAGTTCAAAAAATTAATCAAATTATTTAGAAAAAGTGGTCAAGGGATAATTTAAACAATCTTCAACAACGCGGAAAATGGAAATTTGAAAAAAGTAATATACAAAAAAAAATAACCTTGTTCTATTAAAGAAAGAAAATCTTCCTAGTTCTACATGACCAATGGGTAGAATCCAAGATGTAGTAACAGGGAAAGATGGAAAGGTTCGAGTTGTTACGGTAAAAACCTCTCCAGGTATTTTTAAACGCAGCATTTCTAATATATGTCTTTTACCAATTCCCAATACTTGAAATGTATACTTTATTTTGAATTTTATTGTTTGAAATATCTATATGTCAAAATTATTATATACACTGGTGTGCAAAACTTAAGCAACAGGTGGGTTTATTGCCATAACTTCACGAAAATTCATCTGAGAGACTTGAAATTCTGAAATGAGGGAGAGTATTATGTACGTAAAGGATGACAAAAGCATTGGCGCTGAAAAAGGAATACAACGCATACGGTATGGAATCAAACAAAAACAAGCTTTATTGAACGCATAGTATCGTGACTTATGATTGTCTATCCAACAGGAAGAACAACAAGCAGATATTCCTTAATATGGTATATGTCCTCCCCTTACTACAATGGTTGATTCGCACCGTCTCTCCGCATACTCAGAACCAGCTGGTGCAACATTTCTTGAGGTAGGAGTGCCCATTCCTCAATCAACATCTGTTTGAGTTGTTGGTTGTTCTCCGGATGATGTAAGCGTGTGGCAATACGCCTCCCCAAAGCATCCCACACATGTTCGATGGGATTTAAATTTGGGTAGCACGCTGGCCAATCCATTCGAGTGATATCTTCACTTTCCAGCAGCTCCTCAACAGCAAGAGTGCGATGTGGACGCACATGGGGAAGAAGTACCTCCTCACAATAGAGTTTCCCGGTTACAGACCCTCTGTCGAAAATGTGAAGCTCAGTTCGCCCGTTCAGCATAATGCCTCCCCAGACAAGAACTTCAGGACCACCGTAACGGTGTCTTTCCTTGATGTTACTGGGATAAAACCGGGTCCCGATCTCTCTCCAAATCAAAACGCGTTGAAAATCGCTTCTGGTACTGAACCGACTCTCATCCGTAAAGAGGACACGACTCCATTGATCAGTTGTCCAGTTTTTGTGCTCTCTGGACCACTGTAAACGGTGGCTTCGGTGGCCAACTTTCAACAGGAGGCAGCGTTCAGGACGGCGGGCGAATAGGCCCCCTTTGTGAAGGAGTCTGCCCACAGTAAATCGCGACACTTGTCGACCCGTTGCTGTACAGAGTTTCTGAGCAATGGCGCTTGCTGACTGCTGTCGACCTCTTTTCACCTGCAGGATGATATATCGGTCATCCCTTGCAGTTGTCGTCCTCGGGCGGCCACCACCAACCTTTCTAACAGCTGTACCTGTGTTTTGGAACGCTTTCCAAGCGCGCGAAACGACACTTTTGTTGATTCCGAACTATGCAGCTACACTGGTGACAGTGTGACATAGCCATCTTGCGATAGCTATGTCGTGTTGGATCCGCGTAAGCTAGAGGTGTGGGATTATCTAAAGGATGAGACATTTTATAATTCTTAATACAACTTTTATTAAGAATAACTTAAATTACTTAATTCTAATGAACAACTTTCTTTAAGTGAGAATAAGCCACAAATTAAACTGAGTATTTAAGTCAGATCGCACAACTAGATCACTTATCCTAATTATAGTAAATTACCTGCCTAATCTAGCTTTCTATACAAAATATTACCGTTTATAAAGTAACCCTCCTACCTTGGTTGAAGACTCTCCTATTCTGCTACTTGTAGATAAGTGTACTCAGATACTATTACTCTTTCTTATAATTAATATTATTAACGAAGATGGGCGTATCCTTCTTCCTTGTGAGTAGGCCGTCTAACACTTGTTCCGAACTGTTCCGCACTAAGTTATCTCTAAGATTGCCGTCCTATCTCACTAAACCCTCTATCCTTTTAAAGTATATCTTATTTGCATTTTCGCTTTGTTTCTCTTCTTGTTATTGGGTTGGAAAAGTTTTGCCATTAATCGTGGCCGTCAAAGAACGTAGGAGTTATGTTAGAAGAAGAACGCGAGAGATGTCACAACAGTACGCTCCTCCTCCAGCTTTCCGATCATTCTTCCACGTGTGAAGTCGTCCAGGTGATTTCTTCTAGCCATATTTCACGAACTGACTCACTGGCACTTACAGCGAATATGTTGAATTGCGTCTCCGTCCTTCATTTTATTCTACTGTTGAGCAGTGAGCGTCGACATCACGCGTTTTGCGTACGCTCACATTGCTTCTGACGTTTTGTTCCTGATATTTGCATACGCATGACGTTTCTACTGACTTATGTGTTCACTGTACTGATCTCCAGACCTCCTTTTCTGCAATTTCATGGTTATCTGTTAAATGTTTACATTGTTGCTTAAGTTTTGCACACCAGTGTATAATGTATTTGTATCTGTATGTTTTATTAGCATTTATCTTGTTTATTATTGTATTGATAGAATTTATTTTGATTGTGTGTGTGTTGGAAAAATTAATTATCACTTGAAATCCAGAAGATATTTCAAGGTAGGGCGGTGTTAATGCCCATGTAAACTTCGGCATGTTGGCGCCATATCTTGGCGAATTTTAGAATTGTAAACAAATAATGGCAACGTTTAGGGTTGCCGCAGCAATGTGTTTTGTATCAACTCTAATGCTTTGTAAAAATATTTCAGTTCGTTCGAAAGAGAGACTTCATATCGGAAGTCGCATTAATAAAATTTAGATTTAAATAATAATTTCGAGTACAGTCCATTAAATTAATAACCCAACAGATATTAAATTTAAAATTTTGAATAAAATTATTATTAATTTAAAAACTTACTTCACTTGCCGGTAATGACATACATAGAATGATCTCCAACACAGAAATTAGATAATAGAAAAATAGAAAAACAAATATACACTGTTAAACTGTAAAATATGGGTACCCATAAATAACATTCAAAACATAATATGATTCAAAATGTAGTAAAAATCAAAATATATTGCTCAAAAATGTTCACATTTTCTTGAGTAGCTGATGTAATAATGTTCACACCAATAAATGTTATATCATAAAAATACACAATATCAAAAATAAAAACAAGGAACACTTGAAATGGAATGAAAATAAAAATAAAATTCAAAATAATTGTAATGTAAAATATCAAAATATCATCAATGTGACAAACATCATGGAAACATCTAAGTTTGTTTCAAAAATAAAAACAGTAGACTTTTTGTCTAAAAATATACTTAATAATCTGAGTTAGACTATTAAGAAAGGGGAATTTAATTCAGACTCTTCCCTGTTTCCATCGAAGAGCATACACTTCTTCAAAACTGAAACAGTATACCGAGATGAAAACAGGAAAAACTCCGAAATGGATTGGAAGATGGAACCATGTTTCGCACATTTATAAGATCTGTAATCATTTCCCATTGTGATAATTTCACAACAACAGTAAAAAAAAGGAAAAATATCTTAAGAGTGGAAAGAAGGGGGTCCACCTAAGAGGGGTAAAAGGACAGAGTGATTTGGGTTTTGTGTAGGTGTGTGTGTGTTTTTTTTAAATTTTAGTGTAATTATTATTATTATTCATGACTTATTCTCAATTTTTCAGGAGGATAATAAGTTCTGAATTTTTAAACGTGGACAATTTCAGTAGGTTTTTTAGTTAACGCGCGTTAGGCTTGGTTATTTCATAATTCACATCTGACAGTTTCTGTACTATTTCGTAGGGGCCTGAAAAAACTGGGGATAATTTTCTACGATTTGGATAGTTAAATTCTTCATAGATTACAAAGTCACCCGGTTCAAAAGGAGAATCAATGAAACGTGCATCATATTTAATTTTGTTTTTCTCATGGTATTTTATGGTGTTCTCTTTTGCTAATCTTCTGGCTTCTTCCACTGGAGGGTAAACTTGATTTTGAGCTAATGGAGGTGTATATGGTAAACTGCGAAATAACAAATATGCAGGAGGGAATTTTGTGATTGAATGCGGTGTTAAGTTGTCCTCATTAATTACTTGTTCTAGAAGTTTGGTCCAAGGAATTTTGGTAGAAGAATTTATTTTACATCTTGATTTAGTTACAATAGACTGATTTACATGTTCACATTTTCTATTTGTCTAGGGATGATGAGAAGCAGTTAATAAATGTTTAACATTATAATTTCTTAAAAAGCGTTTGAATCGAGATGAGGTAAAAGCACCATTTCTATAAGTTAACAGTTTAATGGGTATTTGAATTTGGAAAAGTTGTTTTAAAAACAATTTGCATATGTTTCTGTTGTTTCACTTTTAGAAAGAAAAGCTCAAACATAGCGAGTTTCATGATGAATTATTAAGTGGAGAAATTTTTAGTAGAATTATAATAACTGAATCCACCAACAGTATCAACAGAGATATACTCAAAAGGTTGATCTGTGGGGGGTACACTCTGCAAGAGACCAAATCTTTTTTGCCTTTTCTTTTTGTTCAATTGGCATACATTACAATGTTTAATAAATTTTGAAATATGTAAGTTAATATTAGGCCAATAATATTGAGGAGTAATTAAATCTATCATTTTTTAAATCCCAGGGTGTCCAAATTGTTCATGAACATTTTGCAAAATTTTTCTTAGTGAAAAAGGTTCAAGAGTTTTAAACAGATTTTTCTTTTTAAGAACGAAGACATCATCAACTTTCCTATATTTAGGATCATTTACATTGTCTAAATTTTGATGTTTTTTTATCTCATCTAATTCAAGTAAATGTGCAGAATTTTGGATATATTGAGCAATATGTGTGTCTTGATAACATGTCAGATTCAACATTATAAGTCCCTTTTAAATATTTTACTTCATAATCAAACATGCTTAATTTTAAAGACCAACGAAATAATCTACCCCTTAAATGTTTCACATTTTTAAGCCAAACAAGAGCAGCATGATCAGTGTGGATTATGAATTTTTTACCATGTAAATAATAATAAAACTTATCAAGAGCATCTACTATGTCCAAATATTCCAATTCTGTGATACAATAATTTTTTTTCATAATCACGTTGCGACATAACCATCCTGTGATGACTATGTCGTTCCGGTTCCGCGTAAGCTAGAGGTGTGGGATTATCAAAATGATGAGACATAGTAGTTCTTAATACAACTTTTATTAAGAATAACTTATATTACTTAATCCTAATTTGACAACTATATTTAAAGTGAGAGTTAACACCCAATTAAACCTTGTATTTAAGTCAGATCACGCAACTAGATCCTTTATCTTAATTATAGTTAATAAACCGATTCATCTAAATACCTATGTCAAATATTACCTTTTGCAGATCTCCTTCCTTCACCTATAGAGAGATATTTATAATTCTCTTTATATACGAAGATTCCAACTTCTTTATATTGGGTTTCTATTCCTTCCAAAGCTATCGGACTGCCAATTCTTGATCTGAAAGATTCCACACTACTATCTCTAAGCTTGCCGCGCTATATTGATCAGAATGATTCCGCACTAAACTATCTCTAAGCTTGCCGCGCTATATCCTATCATCAAAGCTTCTATCCTTTTAAAGTATATCTCATTTACATGTTGCATTCGTTTATCTTCTTGGTATTGGGTTGGAAAGGTTTTGCCATTAATCGTGGCCGTCAAAGAACATAGGAGTTATGTTAGCAGAAGGACGCGAGAGACGTCACAACCCCCTCCAAGAAGAAAAAACGTGATTTATAAGAATTTCTCAATGCCTTTAATAAATTACGTGTCTAAATCTCTATTTCTAAATTTCTTCGCTTTCTGAGTTTTATTTAAATTTTAATCTTAAATCCTCATTTTAACTTTTATAATTTCCAATATTTATCTTGACTTTAATTTTTCATTACAATTTTTAATCTCTTAAATCCTCATTTGCTTTTATAATTTCCAATATTTATCTTGACTTTAATTTTTCATTTACTCATCTTAGGAGAATTAAATTTAATATTCAATTTTAAATTTAGAACTCATTGACAATAAATTTTACTCCAATAACTAGGCCAACATTAATAATTACTGTTTAATTTATGCCCACTCTCACTTTTAACATCCAATTACTTAAAATATCTATACACTTAAATTTTCTAAAAAAAAATATTCTGGGTGCGCAGACCCAATCTTTGCATCTAACACTGCATATGGAGCTGGAACTTCCCGCTCCTTTCTTGATGAAGCTATAATTTTTCAAAATTTTCAGGATTTTCAGGGTCAGTCTCCCTGAAGTAGAAAACTTTTGAGGTCTCTATTTCCATAATATCAATCAATTTCACAATTATTATATATTATTTACTTATATCACAATAAATTTTCATCTCCATCCCCACATCTGGTTCCAAAAACTCCCAATGAGCCGCGCAGCATCGTTTATTATTATTGTTAGTGCCTGACTACGCCGCACGTTTCCCTGAACCAGATGCCTCATAACTACGTAACAATACAACAACATATATATATATATACACACTTATTATACAATTACAAACATTTTTTTCAATAAACTATTATAACAAAAATAACCAAAGGAATTTTCATCTCACGAGGGAGAGTATTAAACCACATCGAAGCAAACAAATGTGATTACAAATGTTTTTCTCTCCAGAAAAAAATTGCAACAAGTCAAAGTTCCAAAATTAAATAAACACTTATTGTAGTGTTTGACTTGGCTTATAACTTTTAAGCACCGCCAAGAAGCTTCCTTCTTTTGCAATAATTCTTCCGACCACTTGTTGGAAGATCGTAAAATGAAACAATACAACCTGATTTTTATATGGGTTCTCGACCATCACATCCAACGATGAGGGTGCTACCACTTTCTTCCTAACTTTTCCTCGGTTGTACTGGAATTTCTTGTTTTGCTTGTTGCAGCCAGGGCTTGTAATCTCCTTGTCGTCCTTTCCTTGGCTTCCCTATTGTCTCCTTGGCTGGTCGGGGTTCTTCACGATTTACTCCGTCGTGGCCTTAAGTTGTAGTTCTTTTCATATGGAACTTCAGTTGATTCTCTTCTGCTCTTTTTTTTGCATCTGCTAGAAACTGAGTACTGGATGACAACGTTCTTTTTATATTATTGGTTCCCTTTCTTTTGCCGTTTCTTTGTGGTCACTTGTTCCTGACACACCCTGATCTTTTAATACCCCCTATTATTCCTTATCCTTTTGTTTTTATTTTCATTCCCAGATGAACTAGGAAGTGATCTGACCAGTGATTTGTTTTTGTGGGTCCTCTCTGTATTTTTATATTGATTTGATTGGTTACCAATCCCTTTTTGCCTCAACTTTGGAACTTACCGCAGATTTTTCTTTCCCATGGCTACGTGACTCATTTAATCTTTGATGTACTTTTCCGAAGTACGAGTTTCCTGACTTGATCTTATACTATTTGGGATACCTGTTCCTAATTCGACCTCGTCACATTTCCTATGACGATATATTCTTGTTGATCTACATTAACTGTTAATCTTTTTTCCTGATTTCCATATTACAATATTATTGTTGTTTTAACTTCTATTATTACTTACTCTATAAGGTCCCTCAAATTTTTGTTTTTAAATTTAGCACATACTTTGTTAGCTGCTGAACTTACAGGGTGTGTTTCTAATAAGACCCAATCATTTACCTTTTATTTTTTATGTCTTTTTCGTCTATTATAATATTTTTCCCACCTTTCCTGTTTTAATTTTCGTACTTAGTCCTAAGCATAAAGCTTTCTCTATGTTTTGAATTTTTGAATTTTGAACTTTCCGATATCATAACTAGTTTTGGAAATGGTGTAATCAATTTTCGACCTAAAATAATTCAACAGGTGTTTTCCGTTGTTTCATTCACCGCCATTACGAATAGCGTAAAGCAAACTCACGTAAATTGATCCCAAGTATCGTGTTGATCATTAACATAATTTTGCAATCATTTTACTATATCTCGATTAACTCTTTCAGTCCATTTGCTTGTGGTCGGTATGCAACGATCTTCACATGCCTTATGCTGAATCTTTCATAAGTGCTCAAAAATCTCGGATATAAATTACAGGGACCATTATCACTTGTGAATTTTTATTGGAGCTCCATAACGCGATATAAAGTTATCAAAAAATATCCGCTATTATACGAGATGAGGCCTTTTTAAGGGGTACATAATTTCAGCCCATTTGCTGAAATGATCGGTTAATACTAAAATATAGCGGTTACGTCTTATTTCTCGATATAGGATACGGGCCTAACAAATCTAACGTGCTATCTCATTCGGATAATTCGATATAATTGGATTTAATCGACCAGCTGGTAACGCGTTTTTATAGTTATTAACTTGGCACATATGGCATGTAGGGAACATATTGATCAATGAATTTTCTCATGTACGGGAAATAACAAACGTCCCGAATTTTTATGATACGTTTTAAATCTGCTAAGTGTCCAGCTATTGGCTTGTCATGAAATTCTCTCATTATTTCATTCTTAAAGATTTTTGGAATGTATACACGCATTTTACTAATGACGTTGCGTGTTTCTACGCATAAAATAACAATCCTTCAATTAAGCGGAAATCGTGGGACCAATTCTCACATATCGTTTGCATTAACCGAGTTATCTTCCGGGTTTCTAAATATCTATAGATATGACCTAATTCTGGGTCATTTTTCTGTTCTCTGTTATTAATTGTTCCCGCAGTAAAGTACTAAATCCCTGATTATGGCACAATTAATTTTGTCTCTAGTATACTTTTCAAGGGATTCCTTGAAGAATGTCAACCACTGCATTTTGAGTTCCCGGTCTACGTTCCATTCTATATTGAATTCTGCTAGCAGGTGCCCATCGAAAATCATCCTACTCTCGACAAATTTTGCCATGTGTTGAGGCGTGTTAACGGCGTGATCGGTTTATAACCTTGTGGGTAATATTCTAAATATGTTCTAAATTTGTTCAACGCCCATACTACTGCTAGACATTCTCTTTTTCGGTTCAATATAATTCCACTCTCTGCGTTGTTCGGTGTACGTGACGCAAACCACCACTGGTCTGTTTTGTTGGTTAAGTACTGCTCCCTAAACCAATCGAACTGGCATCTGTAAATAACTCGAATGGCTCCTGAAAGTTTGGTAATTTTAAAACTGGCGCTTTTGTTACCGCCTCCTTGACCTTTCGAATGCCTTTTGTGCTTCGTGGACCAGACAAATTTTTTAAATTTTTCGTTTAAGATTATAAAGTGGCTCACAAATATCCGCATAATTTTTAATAAATTTCGCGTACCACTGGGACATACCTAAAAAGCCCCGGACACCTCTTTTTTGAGGTTACGGGGCGGTTTCATCTCTTGTAGCTCTAACCTTTGTCTCATCCGTTTTAATTCCTTCTTTACTATGAGGTAATCCTAAATATTTCAATTCATCGCACCCAAATTTACACTTTTTCCTTATTTAATGTCAATCCTGCATCCTTTAACAACGAAAAAAACTTTTCCCTTAAATGCTCAACATGGTGAGTGAATGATGGAACGTTATAATAACGTCGTCCATATAAACATACTCACAAAATTTCCTATCACCGGTTTTAGGATTATGTCAATTGCTTTTGAAAATTAGGGAGCTGCTCCTGATAAACCGAATGGCATCCGCTTGAAAGCATAAGTGCCACTTTTACTACAAATGCGGTCTTAACAATATCACTGGGGTTTGCTGCCATTTGAAAGTACCCACTTCTTAGATCAAGAGATGACATTATTGTTGTATATGGGATGTTCGTTAATAAATCATCTAGTAACGGTAAAGGGTATCATAACGGATACTTTGTGATCAATTTAATTTTTCTATAGTCTACTGCAAATCTATATGCTTCAGATTATCCGGTGGTAACCCATTATTTTTCTTGCATAACACAACAGGTGACGCGTATGGGGATTGAATTGGAACAATCGTTTCCTCTTGTAACATTTTTGTATGTGAAAATCTATTATTGCTTGCTTAGTGCGATCATATACCTATATGGCCCTTGAAGGGCTACTGGTGGGTTATCTCCCGTGTCAATTTCATGGTTATAAAACATGAGTAAGACCTGGTTTGTCTGAAAATAACCCTTTTAAAACTACTAAACAAATTTTTGTAGTTTTTGTTTTCTCCCCCAATTTTTTTCTCTTAGATAAATCTATCTCAACCTTTTCCTCCTTAATTGGTTCAACCATATTTATTTGAGAATCTGGAATTTTCAACGATTTTGATCAAATCTAATACGATTCTTGACGCACTTATGAAATCGATACCTAGAATACATGGGTGATCTACGATCTTTTAACACATGAAATGACCAATTTCTTTCGGATTGTCTGATGCGAACATTCAATTCTACGATCCCCATGTTTTGGCATTTCGCACCCTGTGCTGTTATTACCTGGGCTCGCGATTTGCTTTTAATTTGCTTATAGAAAAATATTTTCTACTATATACTTCTTCCGATATAAATGATTTGTATCTGCTCCGGTGTCCCATGGCGCTTTCAAAAATGTGTTATTTAATAAAAGAATAGGAACGTGGGGAAGTTCTACGGGTGATATACATATCGGAGAAGAGTCTAGTGTCTCTCTTGTCGACACCCCTTGAGGTTAATCATTAACCTTTACAATATTTAATCGTCCCCTTTGCGTCCTATCGCCTCGATTGAAATTTCCTCGAACCTATTTCTACGGTCCTTTATTAATTACATAGGCTTTCGCTCATTTCGAAATGGGTAACCCCTGTTATTCCCCAATCTTTGATCATTATTCTGAAACCTATTCCTCTCGAACCCTCTATTACTTTGACGGCTATTCTCGTAAAATCATTTCTACTGTTATTTGGTCTTACGTCCTATTTCAGAATTCCTCCAGTTTCTGCATTGCTTAGCATTAAAATTAGGCATCCCTATACGTATTTTGACCCTCGTCTTTCCTATGTATCGTTCTGAGAACCCCTTTTTTAGTTGCAAGAATATCTCTCTTCGAATTTAGCTAAGACTTCCAAAAAGTTGTATCGTGTTTTGTGGATTTCTGACTTCCACATAGTCTTGGATCTGTGGTTCGAGTCGAACTAAAAAATAACATGATCCACTAACTCTGCTTAGGACGTGCCAATTTAAACTTCTCTCTATTTTTAATAATTGATACACAAAATCCAGATGGTTCTGATTTCTCCCCTGCTGGGACGCGTAGAATTGCGTTTTGCAATTCTTTTCTTATTGACTGCGGGAGGAAAAGCTTTTTCGCTAATTCAGCCTTGAGCTGCGCGAAAATCCGTGGCTTTGTATTTTGCACTAACAACGAACCAAATATCGAATACCAATCTTAGGCCCTTCCCTGAGATGACTTTTTAAGTAAGCACATGACAGATTACTTGGGATTTCAAGTAACTGTATGTTGTTCTCAATAAGCTCGATAAACTCTGCAATGTTCTCTGACCCTGAAAAGTACATTTCAGGTAGAACAGTACTTCCACCTACATTACCTAACCCAGAATTATACACGTTCGGGCGCCATTTGCGACATAACCATCCTGTGATGACTATGTCGTTTCGGTTCCCGAGTAAGCTAGAGGTTATTGGGATTATCAAAATGATGGAACATAGTAGTTCTTAATACAACTTTTATTAAGAATAACTTATATTACTTAATCTAATTTGACAACTATATTTTAAAGTGAGAGTTAACACCCAATTAAACCTTGTATTTAAGTCAGATCACGCAACTAGATCCTTTATCTTAATTATAGTTAATAAACCGATTCATCTAAATACCTATGTCAAATAATATTACACCTTTTACAGATCTCCTTCCTTCACCTATAGAGATATTTATAATTCTCTTTATATACGAAAGATTCAACTTCTTTATATTGCTTGGGTTTCTATTCCTTCCAAAGCTATCGGACTGCCAATTCTTGATCTGAAAGATTCCACACTACTATCTCTAAGCTTGCCGCGCTATATTGATCAGAATGATTCCGCACTAAACTATCTCTAAGCTTGCCGCGCTATATCCCATATCGTAAGACTTCTATCCTTTTTAAAAGTATATCTCATTTACATGTTGCATTCGTTTATCTTCTTGGTATTGGGTTGGAAAGGTTTTGCCATTAATCGTGGCCGTCAAAGAACATAGGAGTTATGTTAGCAGAAGGACGCGAGAGACGTCACAACGTTAAGTCCTAGAATGATAAGATACTGGGTGAAAAGTACGGGGAGTATCAGGTTGTTTTCAAAGGCTTGGCTCCAATAGCGTTCAGCGAGACATCACGAAAACATGAAGAGGTAATTTTAGGATCATATAATTGTAATACCTGGGTTTTAGTTACTAATTTATTTTTAACAATTCAAAATGCTGTTACTGCATAGCCAGGAATATTATTCCTGAACAGCATGGACTTTGTTCACGTTAATACGTAACCCAGTTACTAGGTTACTGAGCTGATTCATCACGGCTTTCAAAATAACCAGGCCACGGGAATGCGTTTTGTGGACATAGCCAAAACCTTTGACAAAATTTGGCATGATGGCTTGCTATCAGATGCGACGGGTTTTCGGACCAACTCATCAAAATTATATACTCTACCTAAGCTCCGTGAATTTGGGGTAAGAGTTGAAAACAGTCTCTCCACCCCGCGTCCAATTCTCAGTGGGGTACCACAAGAGGATCTTTATAGGGCCCAAGCTCTTTAATCATACATCAACGACATTCCCAAGGCTGCCGAAGTCCCGCCAGCGTGTACGTGGACGACACTGCCCTTTTTACCCAAAACATTTATAACCTATTATCATTGAGCGGCTTCAAAGAGTATGTCCATTCGACTCGAGAGCCTGGCTTAACGACTGGAAATAAGGTTGACATCTAAAGCGCATACCTCCTCTTTACGAGACAGCGGTGCATCGGAAACCTCCCGCATGTCAACATTTTTTAATCAGCCTGTCCCTAGGTTACTGAATATAAGTACTTGGGTTTAATACTTGACACTAAATTAAACTTTTTCTAAACACATCCGTTCCGCCCACCAAAAGGCGGCTGGAATGAAAACACTCTAAATCTCTTGATTTCTCCCAGAGCAAGCTCACATTAAGGCACAAGGTTCTATTATACAAATCCATTCTTCGCCCCATCATGTTGTACGCTTCTCCATCTGGGCAGGGGCGGCAGTTACTCACCTGAAAGAGATTGCACACTTTTCAAAACTTTATTCAGGCATGCGTAAGAGGCAGCAAACGCACCTTGGTTTGTCAGGAACGATGTCTTGCATAGATCTTAATGTTCCACCGCTTCTTGATTTCATCAAAATCAATCCGAAAATTTCTTCAACTAACCGGTTACCACAGATTTTAAATGAATCATCAGGGAAATCGGCTTACGACAATTCTATCCCTAGTTCTTCTAAGAGACCTAGAGCAGATCTTAATCATTCGTATCAACACTTCCAGCTCACAAGAAAGGGATGAGAATGTCTTGATACAATTAAAATATGAGCTTTTATTGATACACTAGTTGTCTTCTTTTTACCCAAGAGACTTCACTCACTCTAATTATTCCCTCCCCGCGCCATACAAGCTTTGATCGCGTTTAGTGTGGCGAACTTCACCCCTCATGATCTTATTTCAAGAGCTCCTCTACCTTTTCTTGCTTTCTTCCAAGTGGTTATTTAAAACTTACTTTTCAATAACCGCACGCAGTTATCTTAGAGGTAACGTGTAACGGAAAAATATTATTCTCTCTTAATCCTTGTTATTAAAGAAATATATCCCTTCTCTCCTCATTCCGTCGAGATGCGGCAGACGGTTGAAAAAGTAGCTTTGCTGTCATGGAGATGTGATCATTTTTCTCTTCGTTTCTATATGAAAGCGAAACAGAAACTAAATCAACTGGGTGGTGATTTCCACCCACTTACCCCTCCACCAGCGTTATTGCGCTGCATTTAATATGGACTGCTTTTTATTTTATAGCAACTTCAACAAATTGTTCTCTGTTCAATTTATTATGATGAGTGGATAATAGAGGCTATCTCTGGGTTCCACGTAAATGTATAACCGTTACCGTTACCAAAATGCTGTTTGACATTCAACGGTCAATCCGTTGTTTATCTTTCTTTAGTAGTTGATTTAAGGTTTCTCTAAATTTGCTTGCCATATGAATCAATTGTTGTAAACATTTACATAACCAAGGGAACTTTGAAGTTGTTTAACATTTTGGGGAAGTTGTAATTTTATAATGGTTTCAATATTTTAATTATATCAGGGGTAATACAACCTTCTCTAATTTCATAGCCTAAGAAGTTTATCTTATTTATTGTAAAGACACATTTTAAAAATTTTTATGAAACTTTGAGCACAAAATCTGTTTTACGTAGTATACACACATAGAGGAAAACCCAAAAATTTTGAAAAAACTTAAAATAAAAATTTTTGCGTAAATCGTACCATGTCCCCTTAATGGTCATATTAAGAGTTCCTTTCTATGTTTATAAAAAAAAGGGTGTGCTTATGACCACACGATAGAAGTGATAACTTCAAATTTTGTAATGTTATTTCAGGGATTAGTTTGGTGAATAAAAAACAGGGGGATATTAGTATTGTCCTATAAAATTATTTATTTATATGTCTGTACTCATAAAGTAATATTTTTGTGCGAAATATAGAATCATATTTGGGAATTTATTGTATTCCAAGAAGGAAACATTAGGTTTATGGTAGCAGAAATAGATTAGAAATCCTTTAGATCAGTGTTTCTCAAACTGTGGGGCGCGAGCATATCGAAAATAAAAGATTAAAAAAAAAAATTATTTACTGGAATGAAGTAAAACAAAATACTTTCTGCCATAATAAAAAAATACACATTTACACTGATATAATTCTTATATATCATCTGCGATATTACGTCATCAAACAATAAAAGCTTCTACTTCAAAACTTTATTAGCTATCTTTGATACTATAACCAAATAAAAAAAATTTTATTTGCTGCATTCCCATGATGAGAGATTTTTTTATTACGTTTTCTTTTCAAACCTAAAATACTACTCTTTCAGAGAAAAAACAAAACCCAGACCCATAATCAAAAAAATTTTAGGATGATAAAAATTTCATCACTGTTATATTATTGAAATATTGTGCTGTAGGCAGCAGAATGTATTTGCTGCGGTTTGACCTTCGAACTTACTTGTACAGTTAGTTACGTCCCTGCTCTTATGTATTTGTTTTTTCATTTAGGGAAGTTGTCAATAAACTATTTCTGCTGTGCTTTTTTCCTTGTAAAATATTTTTATGATTTTTGCAAAAGCACAGAGAGCACTTTGAAGGATTACTAGGCCAAGATTTATTTTTATGAGTATTCCCAAACATATGAAGCATAATAAAAAACGTTTTACACATTTTTTAGAACATCCATATTGTAATAAATACACTTTTAATCAGGGAGCGGTCACGTCGAGCACAGAGTGCACGAAATCGGTAATTCTGTTTAATTGTTACCAATGGCCCTGACACTATCCTCCTGTTTGACAGTCTTAACGTGAACTAAAATATATTTGTCACATATCTCCCTCTCTTTTGGGAATGACAAACGTTTTTTTACAATCTTAAGGTATTTGTTTTGACTAAGTTCCCGATGCGATCACTTTTTTTCCAAAATATTTTCTGTGTTCATGCTACATCCCCCCTCCATATGAATAACTTAGTGATTTTGATTGCCTTATTGTGGAAATGAGCATGAATTAATTAAATTAAATTTAATTAAATGAGCATGATGAGCGGTAAATTTTTGGGTAAATGATCAATATATATATATAAAGAAATGAGAATTTTTTGATCTCTATTGAAAAAATTTAAAAAATGATTAAAAAAGGATGAACCTGCTGAAAAAATGCATGTTAAATAAATTTGAAAAGGCGATATGAAGGAAAGAAACATTTTCAAATGATACCAAAGAACTCCATAAACTAAAATATGAAGCCATAAGTATCCCGAAGCACACTTTGTTAGTCAAAAACAACGAGCAAAGCAAAAGTTCAACATTCCATTTGTCGAACATCAAAGGACAGTAAAATTACAATAACGAAAAAAATATGGCAGTTTTGCCTGCAAATAACATTCCCAATGTTAGCGAAAATGTGTCTGTGGGTTTTGTCTTTTTTAAGGTCACAACATTTTTAAACATTTTAGTTCAGTTTTCTTGGATTTTTCTAAAATTATCAAAAAAAGTAAAAGTCCTTGAGGGAGGTAAGTATATTTTCTCTTAATTAAATTATTCACTGGAATTACGATTTTTATTGTGTACTATAAAAATAGTTATAAAAAAAGGATTGGGGTGACTCAATAACCACGCTCGACCATAAGTATCGAGTGCGCGCCTGCTCCAGGGTTAAAACATGTTGAAGTCTTTTCGCTTTAAATATTAAAAATAATACAATTATTCTTCATCGGAATTTTACATTATTGTTCATTATTCAACATCAACTCTAAATGCTAATTCTGTGAGGCTTAAAATTACAGTTCGCTTAAAATACTAATTATAATTTAAACAATCATTTTAAAAAAATCATTTTACATTTTTGTAAACACTGTCGCGCACTTGGCTTTACTCTCCTTACGATTCAGCGATTATATCAATAATGTTTTATTTTCTTATAAATGAGCTCGTGCAAAGAGCGGGTACTTCAGCCGGTATACTTTTAATGTATCAATGTTGCAAAGAGTATTTTATAACTAATTAATTAATACTAAATTAAGAACAATTTTAATAAATATTAGCGACTTCCATGGGCTTGTCTTGCAGAGCAAAGTTTTTCAAAGGAATGCTTATGATTAGAAATTGACCCTCTGAGTTCTTTTTCTATATTTAGCTGATATCTATATTTTGTCTTCTAAGCAGCCACCGCATTTTGAAATGTGTTCCAATTTAAAAATTAGAGAAAGGAAAAATAACATAATAATTATCCTGTTATTTAATTTTTTTTTTTTTGCTTAAAAGTAACGTATACAAAATCTAATACTTATGTTATTAATTTGTATGGTTTATAATAAAGATTGTAGCTTTAGCGTCAAAGTGCATTATTATTGCATTCAGTACATTATTAATGTATAAGGGGGGCGCGATAAAATTATGATTGAAAAGGGGGCACCAGTATTGAAAGTTTGAGAAGCACTGATGTAAAGGGATGTGCCAGTAACCACCTACAAGGTCAAGCGTAGAAAAAATTTAATATTATTTAATTTATCTAACAGGGAGTCTATTCAAGGTAATGATTCTGTGTGAGTGTATCTGTTTTACAATTTGCATTAAGTTTTCTATAGTCAAGATATAATCTAGTTTTTTGTTTTTCATCTCTCTTATAAGCCAAAGTAACAGGGGAAGAATAACACAACTATTGGATTCTTTAATTAAACCTGCAGCTAATAAATTCTGTATTTGTTTATTAATCTGAGCTTCTGATGTGCCTGAAGTTCTATAAGCTCGCTGAGAAATTGGGAGGTCTGATGTTAAACTAATTCTAGGGGGCTCCATTCCCTACGTTGCATTTATTTTTAGGAAAAAACACGAGAGTATTCTGAAAGAAGTTGTATCAAGAGATAGTTCTTTTACAATCAGAGGTGAGAAAACTTCCTCTGAGGTATTTACTAACTCTTCCTTTATATGTGATGAAATTTGTTTAGTGTGAATTTATTATAATTATTTACAATGATTTGTCCATTTTGTAATAATTGGTTATGTTCACAATCAATAACAAATTTATATTGGCTACATTCTGGTAGTCCTAGAATAATATAAAGGTAGACTGCTGTTAATTATGTAGAGATTTATGTTTCTTTCTATCTGTTCAATTGTTAAAAAAGCTTTGCATAGTTTGTTTAGTTGAAAATTGCCGTGGGCTTGGTTAATATGTTTAGTCCTAGTTGTTTGTTTTAGTAATCTTTTATTAACAATATGTTCAGAAATTAAAGATAAAGAGGATCCAGTATCAATAACAATATTTACATTTTTCTGTTTAGGTAAATTGTCAAAGTTAGCAAGGCTTGGCAATGATGAGATGTGTTCGGCCACTTGTAATTGTCAATATGCTGGGCCAGAAGCCTCAGTAGAGGGATGTTGTCTCTGATTTGGAATTTGTTGACTGCTAACAGAGTTCTCCGAGCTCTGAGAAACAGTGTTAGTAGCCCTGGATGAGTCACAATAAAGTGGGGTTTGTCTTATTTGAGATTGATTAAAAGGACATTGTTGTTTCCAATGATAAGCATTGGGAATACCTTGTTGAGTACAAATACTGCATGGATATGGTAGCATTCCATGTTGAAAATATGTGTGTGGTGGTTGGGACCAGGGCTGATCCTAGCAGGTGTGCAGCGCGTGCACCGCACGCGGGCGACCGAGACAAAGGGACGGCCACAGGCCAACTATAAATCTATCGATCAAGCAAAATTTTTTGTGAATTTCTCAAAATAAATGGATTTTAAATTCTGAGGAACATTCCTTCTCATCAGGGGTGTAGCCTGCCTTATCAGGGGACCAATATCAATGATACGGGCTCCCCTAGCTGCAGGGGCCCCGAACGTGTGTAAGCAAAAAGTCGTAAAATGTTATTAAGAAGACACAGTACAATTCAATTGACAAAAATTGGTAAAAAAATCAAATCTAATTTTTCTAGCCTAAATTATTTTTAATATACTTTTCTATAACCTCACAAAATTTGAAAACTCTAAACTTAAAAAACACAGAATTATGATAGCTTTTACATTCATTTTTATTCACATCCCTATGGCAAATCAAAACTTCAAACTTACTTATCTCAGAAAGGTAAAATAACTAGTTTGTCTTCATTTAAAATGCTAAGGCCATTTTTCTATTGTGCCTAATGCTTTAAATTTTTTTTTACCTATTGTTAATAGTACATGTAACAAAAGTTGGTATGCATTTTTGAATCAAAGCAATATTTATTTTTCAAAAAATAATTGAAGTTAGAATTTGCAAATTTTTTAAGGAATTTTCAGTAAGGATTCATAAAAAGAAGTATTGTACAAATACCAATCTGTTATCCAAAACCCATACCGATATTTGTTGTACATAGTTGGACGTACTTGTAAATCAAATTTCGCAGTCGTAAATTTTTGTGGGGGGGTAGCATTTTAACTCACTTCACAAATTTTAAATTTTTTTCCTTAAAAATTAAACTAACTTTTATGAAACTTTGAGCACAAAATCTGTTTGTAGTATACACACATAGGAGGCAACAAAAATTTGAAAAAACTTAAAATAAAATTTTGCGTAAATCGTACCATGCCCCCTTAATGGTCATATTAAAGTTCCTTTCTATGTTTATAAAAAAGGGTTGTCTTATGACCACACGATAGAAGTGATAATTTAAATTTTGTAATGTTATTTCAGGGATTAGTTTGGTGAATAAAAAACAGGGGATATTAGTATTGTCCTATAAAATTATTTATTTATATGTCTGTACTCATAAAGTAATATTTTTGTGCGAAATATAGAATCATATTTGGGAATTTATTGTATTCCAAGAAGGAAACATTAGGTTTATGGAGCGAAATAGATTAGAAATCCTTTAGATCAGTGTTTCAAACTGGGGGCGCGAGCATATCAAAAATAAAAGATTAAAAAATTATTTACTGGAATGAAGACAAAATACTTTCTGCCATAATAAAAAATACACATTTACACTGATATAATTCTTATATATCATCTGCGATATTACGTCATCAAACAATAAAAGCTTCTACTTCAAAACTTTATTAGCTATCTTTGATACTATAACCAAATAAAAAAATTTATTTCCCTGCATTCCCAATGAGAGATTTTTTTTACGTTTTCTTTTCAAACCTAAAATTACTTCTTTCGGGAAAAAAAAAAACCCCAGACCCATAATCAAAAAATTTGGGATATAAAAATTTCCATCATGTTATATTATTGAAATATTGTGCTGTAGGCAGCAGAAATGTATTTGCTGCGGTTTGACCTTCGAACTTACTTGTACGTTAGTTACGTCCTGCTCTTATGTATTTGTTTTTCATTTAGGAAGTTGTAAAAACTATTTCGTCTTTTTTCCTTGTAAAATTTTTTTTTGATTTTGCAAAAGCACAGAGAGCACTTTGAAGGATTACTAGGCCAAGATTTATTTTATGAGTATTCCCAAACATATGAAGCATAATAAAAAACGTTTTACACATTTTTTAGAACATCCATATTGTAATAAATACACTTTTAATCAGGGAGCGGTCACGTCGAGCACAGAGTGCACGAAATCGGTAATTTTGGTTTTATTTACCAAGGGCCTGTACCTACCCTCCTGTTTGACAGTCTTAACGTGAACTAAAATATATTTGTCCTATCTCTTTGGGAATGACAAACGTTTTTTTACAATCTTAAGGTATTTGTTTTGACTAAGTTCCCGATGCGATCACTTTTTTTCCAAAATATTTTCTGTGTTCATGCTACATCCCCCCTCCATATGAATAACTTAGTGATTTTGATTGCCTTATTGTGGAAATGAGCATGAATTAATTAAATTAAATTTAATTAAATGAGCATGATGAGCAGGTAAATGTTTGGTAAATGATCAATATATATATATAAAGAAATGAGAATCTTTGATCTCTATTGAAAGAATTTAAAACTGATTAAAAAAAAGGGATGAACCTGCTGAAATAATGCATGTTAAAGTAAATTTGAGAAAGGCGATGAGCATGAAAGGAAAGAAACATTTTCAAATGATACCAAAAGAACTCCATAAACTAAAATATGAAGCCATAAGTATCAGAAGACACACTTTGCTTAGTCAAAAAAACACACGAGCAAGCAAAAGTTCAACATTCCATTTGTCGAACATCAAAGGACAGTAAAATTACAATAACTTGAACAAAATATGGCAGTTTTGCCTGTAAATAACATTCCTGTAATGTTGCGGTCGTGATTTTTGTCTTTTTTTAAGGTCACACACATTTGAAACATTTTAGTTCAGTTTTCTTGGATTTTTTCCTAAAATTATCAAAGAAAAAGTGAAAAGTCCTTGAGAGTAGGTAAGTATATTTTCTCTTAATTAAATTATTCACTGGAATTACGATTTTTATTGTGTACTATAAAAATAGTTATAAAAAAAGGATTGGGGTGACTCAATAACCACGCTCGACCATAAGTATCGAGTGCGCGCCTGCTCCAGGGTTAAAACATGTTGAAGTCTTTTCGCTTTAAATATTAAAAATAATACAATTATTCTTCATCGGAATTTTACATTATTGTTCATTATTCAACATCAACTCTAAATGCTAATTCTGTGAGGCTTAAAATTACAGTTCGCTTAAAATACTAATTATAATTTAAACAATCATTTTAAAAATCATTTTACATTTTTGTAAACACTGTCGCGGCACTTGGTTTACTCTCCTTACGATTCAGCGATTATATCAATAATGTTTTATTTTCTTATAAATGAGCTCTGCAAAGGCGTACTTCAGCCGTATACTTTTAATGTATCAATGTTGCAAGAGTATTTTATAACTAATTAATTTACTAAATTAAGAACAATTTTAATAAATATTAGCGACTTCCATGAACTCTTGCAGGCAAAGTTTTTCAAAGGATGCTTATGATTGAAATTGACCCCTGAGTTCTTTTCTATATTTAGTTTATATCTATATTTTGTCTTCTTTGCAGCCACCGCATTTTGAAATGTGTTCCAATTTAAAATAGGAAAGGAAAAAATAACATAATAATTATCCTGTTATTTAATTTTTTTTTGCAAAAGAAAGTATACAAAATCTAATACTTATGTTATTAATTTGTATGGTTTTAAAAGATTGTATTTTAGCGTCAAAGTGCATTATTATTGATTAGTACATTATTAAGTATAAGGGGCGCGATAAAATTATGATTGAAAAGGGGCACCAGTATTGAAAGTTTGAGAAAGCACTGATGTAAAGGATTTGCCAGTAAACCACCTAAAGGTCCAAGCGTAGAAAAATTTAATATTATTTAATTTATCTAATAGAAGTCTATTCAAGGTAATGATTCTGTGGTGGGGTATCTGTTTTAAATTTGCATTAAGTTTCTATAGTCAAGATATATCTAGTTCTTTGTTTTCCCCTCTTATAAGCCAAAGTAACAGGAAGAATAACACAACTATTGGATTCTTTTAATTAAACCTGCAGCTAATAAATTTGTATTTGTTTATTAATCGAGTTTGATTTCCTAAGTTCTATAAGCTCCCGAGAAATTGGGAGGTCTGATGTTAAACTAATTTAGGGGGGCCCATTTCCCCACGTTTATTTATTTTTTAGGAAAAAAAAATTAAATGGCTAACTTTTTATGAAACTTTGAGCACAAAATCTGTTTTACGTAGTATACACACATAGGAGGCAACCAAAAAATTTTGAAAAAACTTAAAATAAAAATTTTTGCGTAAATCGTACCATGTCCCCTTAATGGTCATATTAAGAGTTCCTTTCTATGTTTATAAAAAAAAGGGTGTGCTTATGACCACACGATAGAAGTGATAACTTCAAATTTTGTAATGTTATTTCAGGGATTAGTTTGGTGAATAAAAAACAGGGGGATATTAGTATTGTCCTATAAAATTATTTATTTATATGTCTGTACTCATAAAGTAATATTTTTAAAGAAATATAGGAATCATATTTAAATGGCTATATTCCAAGAATAAACATTAGGTTTATGGTAGCAGGAAATAGATTAGAAATCCTTTTTAGATCAGTGTTTCTCAAACTGTGGGCGCGAGTATATCGAAAATTAAAAGTATTTCAAAAAATTATTTACTGAAATGAAGTAAAACAAAATACTTTCTGCCATAATAAAATAATAATACTTACACTTTGATATATACCTATATATCATCTGCTGATATTATCATCAAACAATAAAAAGTTTCAATTTCCTAAACTTAGACAGCTATCTTTGATACTATAAATCCAAATAAAAAAAATTTTATTTTACATGTATTCCCATGATGAGAGATTTTTTGCCATGCTTTTCTTCAAACCTAAAATACTACTCTTTCAGAGAAAACAAAACCCAGACCCATAATCAAAAAAATTTTAGGATGATAAAAAATTTCATCACTGCTATATTATTGAAATATTGTGCTGTAGGCAGCAGAATGTATTTGCTATGGTTTGAATTCCTTCGAACTTACTTGTACAGTTAGTTACGTCCCTGCTCTTATGTATTTGTTTTTTCATTAGAAAAGCTGTCAACAAAACTATTTCTGCTGTGCTTTTTTCCTTGTAAAATATTTTTATGATTTTTGCAAAAGCAATGAGAGCACTTTGAAGGATTACTTCAGGCCAAGACGAGGTTTAAGTGATATTCCCCAAACATATGAGCTTACAATAAAAACGCGTTTTACACATTTTTAGAACATCCATATTGTAATAAATACACTTTTAATCAGGGAGCGGTCACGTCGAGCACAGAGTGCACGAAATCGGTAATTCTGTTTAATTGTTACCAATGGCCCTGACACTATCCTCTCCTGTTTGACACCCTGAACGTGAACTAAAAATATATTTGTCAAGCATATCTCCCTCTTTTGGGAATGGCCAAACGTTTTTACAATCTTAAGGTATTTGTTTTGGACTAGTTCCCTGATGCGATCACTTTTTCCAAATATTTTTCTGTGTTCATGCTACATCCCTCCATATGAATAACTTAGTGATTTTTGATTGCCTTATTGTGAAATGAGCATGAATTAAATTTAAATTAAATTTCTAATTAAATGAGCATGATGAGCAGGTAAATGTTTAAAAATGATCAATATATATATATAAAGAAATGGTAACCTTGACCTCTATTGGAAAGAATTCTAAAACTGATTAAAAAAAGGATGAACCTGGAAATAATGCATGTTAAAGTAAAATTTGAGAAAGGCGATGAGCATGAAAAGGAAAGAAAACATTTTCAAATTGATACCAAAAAGAACTCCATAAACTAAAATAAGGAAGCCATAAGTATCAGAAGACACACTTGTTTAGCTTCAAAAACACAATATAAAGCAAAAGTTCACATTCCATTTGTCGAACATCAAAGTATAGTAAAATTAAGGTCAACTTGAACAAAATATGGCAGTTTCGCCTGCAAATAACATTCCTGTAATGTTATTAGCGAAATGTGTCTGTGATTTTGTCTTTTTTAAGGTCACACACATTTGAAACATTTTAGTTCAGTTTTTGATTTTTCCTAAAATTAGTCGCAGTGTAAAGTGGAAAGTCCGAGAGTAGGTAAGTATATTTTCTAATTAAATTATTCACTGGGAATTTAGCTTATTTCTACTAAAATGGCAAAAACAGCGTAAAAAGGATTGTGGTGCATCAATAAACTACTGACCATATACTGCCCAGTGGTTAAACATGTTGAAGCCCTGCTTTTAAATATTGTAAAAATAATACAAATTATTCTTCATCTCGGTTCATTATTGTTCATTATTCAACACCAACTCTAAATGCTAATTCTGTGAGGCTTAAAATTACAGTTCGCTTAAAATACTAATTATAATTTAAACAATCATTTTAAAAAATCATTTTACATTTTTGTAAACACTGTCGCGCACTTGGCTTTACCTCCATGATTCAGCTGGGATTATATCAATGGCCGTTTTATTTTTCTTATAAATGAGCTCGTGCAAAGAGCGGGTACTTCAGCTGGTATATACTTTTAATGTATCAATGTTGCAAAGAGTATTTTATAACTAATTAATTAATACTAAATTAAGAACAATTTTAATAAATATTAGCGGACTTATGGGCCGTCTTGCAGAGCAAAGTTTTTCAAAGGAATGCTTATGATTAGAATGACCCTCTTGGAGTTCTTTTCTATATTTAGCTGATATCTATATTTTTATAAGCAGCCACCGCATTTTGGAAATGTGTTCCAATTTAAACAGAGGAAAGGAAAATAACATACAATTATCCTGTTATTTAATTTTTTTGCTTAAAAGTAACGTATACAAAATCTAATACTTATGTTATTAATTTGTATGGTTTATAGCCAAAGATTGTAGCTTAGCGTCAAAGTGCATTATTATTGCATTCAGCACATTATTAATGTATATAAAGGATAAAAATTGGTGATGAAAGGCGCCAGTATTAAAAGTTTGAGAAGCACTGCTTTAGATAAAAGCAAAATTTATTTAAATATCTAAAAAAACTCCGTCAAACGTTGTTCCATACTGCGCTTCATTTGGATCATTTGACATTATTAATTGAATTTTGATTTTAAAAATCAACTAAAGGTTTTAATTTGTCTTTTGAAAAATCTTACTTTAAAATTTCCAATTTAAAATGTAGGTAATTTGTCTGAAGCATCCAGATCCGACTTTTGTGAATTTTGGTTGTAATTTAACAATATTCACCTCTATCCATAAATTAATTTAAGCAAAGGGATAGTAAGACAGGTAGTTGATTGAGAAGAGAGGGAATCTAGGTCAAACCTTTAAAAAGGGATTTAATCAGAAGATTTATATCACCTAATCTCTGGCTTATACTAGCCTCTTTTGTCATTGTGGCTGTTTTGTACAAATATATCCGGTGCTGCAAGGAAAGTTTTCTAATTATATTTGGTTTTCTTTGTATTTAAATTATTTAATGCAACTTTTTTCTTATTACCTGTATACTAATTTTGTTATTTTAAATTTTCAATTGTTTTAATTTTCTTTTTAGACTCAAAGTATATTTAAGTAATGTGATTAATAGAACTATTTGTTCATTGCTATTCCGATTTGCTTACAAGAATATATTTTTAATCTTAAGATCACTGCAACATTGCTAATGATAATTATACTATTTACTTAGTTTTATAAAAATTTGTCCTTTTTCTATATTTTATGTTTAATTTTAGTGTAGGATTTCTCTTTCTCTCTAAGCCTATTTTTCCATTCCTACTATTAGCTCAAACTCTATATATTTGTCTTGGTGGAATTTTCAATCGTAATAAAATACATTTTCAAGTGCTCAATTGAGCTGAAATTTTATATACACGATTATTTTGGATGACAATACACTAATTTAATTATAATTAATAAAAATTTATTGATTAATACTAATTATATTCAAAGAATTACAAATACAGCCACGTTGGCAATATTTTTAGTGACTTAGCGACCCTTTTGGCGATTTGTGTCAAAACTTGAAAAGGTTTTTTTCTCACATTTTAAACCGCTCATTTGAGCTGAAATTTTCTATACACTATTGTTTTTGGTAAAAATACGATAATTTAATTACAATCAATTAAAATTAATTGACTGAAACTAATTATTTAAAGATATACAGATACAACCACGTTGGTTTCCTTCTTAGCAACTTAGCGACTCTTTTGGCGACTTGTGTCAAAACTTGAAAAGGTTTTTTTTTTTTCGCTTTAAAGCATTCAGTTCAACTGAAACTTTATATACACGATTGTTTTGGATAACAATACGATACACTTTAGTGATAGTTAATAAAAATTAATTACCACCTAATGTAGTGATTCTGTCATATGTATATACATATTTGTATTAATCGTAAGCATTCAATAAGAAGTAGCTAAAATAAATTTTTTCTTTGTTGATCTTAGTAGAAATTGACTTAATTTTTTTTTATATTACTTGTTTAAAAATATGACGTTTCATTTTCATGCTTCAACTAGGACTAAAAAGAAACCCGCATTCATTTCAGTAGAAAGAGGTGGCGGGGGGAGAGAGCACCCACTCTAGATCGAAGTTGTGGAAGTTTACTTTACGTGCGTATTGGTGTGGAAGTACATAACGTGTCAGGGAGCAATGTCCTCTTTTCCTTTTTAGGTAAAACTGAATGAAGGCGAAGAAAGCCGAATGAGCCTGACGTTCATTCAAGTTCACTCTCCTGCAAATCACGCCAATAGAAGTTATCACTTCAATAAAATAGTATGTCACTGGCTTCACAAACAATATAAATTTTCCGTGTAAATTCTGAATCTCAAGACCCACAATAAAAAAGTTTAAGAGCTGGTGAAGTTACTCAAAATAATGAGAAATCTATTAGTGGTATGTGGTCAGAAAGCAGAAAAAACTTCTCATTCAAAGTGGTTCGACAAAAAGATCGTTTGGAGTGAAATACAGATAACATTTGGGATGGGAAAAATCCATTCAGAATGTTATTTGCTTGTAAATAAAAATATCCCCTTCGTCTGTTGATTGATTGACTATAATAAACGTCGCACTAAGAAGCTACAAGAAGGCTTGGCAGTTGCATTTTTTTCAGAAGTGGTTCAGGGAAAGAGAGAATATTAGATTTTATTTATCCCGATTCTCTTATATCTCTGTAACAGCCAAAAGACTGAATGTGCATTCAGTCAGAAAGGGTTCTGCTTTCCGTTCCAAGAAATATCTGGCCCATAAGTGCCAGAAGTCTTCTGTCACCCTCCAAGTCAATAGTTAATTATTTTTAACGAGTATTTTTGAGTTCTCAAGGCTGGTCCCATGGGGGAAGGAGGAGGGGGCCTTAGGGAAGAATTTTGACACATCGGACAAAAGTGATAAAAAAACACAAAAGAAAAAAAGACCCTTTTTCGAAGAAAACCGAGAAAATTTTGCGTCAATTTGACTTCCGAACTAATTTCTTTTAGCTTCCTGCGCTTATACAGACAAGAAAAAATCGGAACAACAAAAACGGTTAAACAACAGAAAAGGTAACTATATTTTCACTTTCAAATTGTCTTTGGGGTCTCTTTTCTCTTCAGTTTGGGGCGAGGCACTTAAAAAAAATGATGAATTCTAAGCATCTGTGACGCATATAAAGGAGGATACTTTTGCGGGTCATATGTGGTTACCGCACAATGTTACGAGTCAGTTTATTATTTCTGGCTTCCCCAATCGACATTAATATTCTTCACAATATTGCTTTTTAGGAAAATCTCTGCTTCTTCCACATCTCCCTAATTATGTGATTGTATTCTTGTCTCCATTTTTTCTCCCTCATCCTTCAGTAGAGGAAATGCTAATGTAATATTATTCAACTTAGTGACAAGGGCGAAGATGATTTTCCTGTTATTTCTACATAACATGGTAAAATTGATGGAATAGTTGGTTTCCGCTTTTTGTTGTGTTCAAGGAGTGGTGTTGAATCCAAGCACTTTCAATTTAGAATTCGTGATGAATGCACAGTTTTTGTAGCTGGAAACCCCTTTATATTTGAAATTTCGCTGTTAAATGGATCACTGAACAAAATAGTGTCATCTCAGAATATCCCATCTGTACTCGACTTCTTTTCCTCCTGATTCTTTAAGTGTATTTCTTCATCTGACAAATAATCGTCGAGATTCAAAAGCAAATCTTAAAAGCCTAAAAAGATAAAAAATATCTCAATAGATTTTTGCATTTGTTTCAGGACACAGGCGTTCTTGGAATGAGAGCGAGCCGATTGGCTTGTAAAGGCTGCAAACTAAGCAAAACTGACATTGCTGTTACATTATTCCAAAATCGTTTTTACAAGATCACGAAGAAAAGAATGGTAAAGTCTTGGAACCAAGAATATCTCTTATTTCTAATAAAGGGAGCTTAAAAAGAAATTTTTCCAACCATTGAATAAGAGACTGTCATGCCACTATTTTTTATACTAACTACAAAATAAATCCCACTTCTCATTGGTCATGGTAATTTCAAAAGCTACTTGAACAAATTCTAATTTAGTTCCTTCGTCTTCCTGTGACTGTATTATTGGTGGCGAGGAAAAATGTAGAACATGTAATCCTTTTGTGTTCCAAATATGTCAGAGAGAGAAAGATTATAACACTGGCTTCTCTTCAAAAGACTCTACATTAATTGGCCGCCGAATTTTCAACACTCAACTTCTTTTCCAATTGTGAAGTATTTTTAAAAATTTTTGTGAATTTGTTGTAAGTATTTGTAATTCTTCTTAACATCAATTTTTTAAATTTTTTATTTCCCTTGAATGTGTGATTAATACACTGCTGGCCACCGTAAATGCAACGCCAAGAAAGACAAGAGATAGCACAACAAAATTTATTTTGTAGATAACATGTTGACCAAGTATCAAATGATTAAATTTATAGACTTCTGTGAAGTGTGGTTTCCTGCCAGAATCAGTAGCCAGAGTTGCCGTGCCATTGTTGGAGATCACCCCTTCAGTCACACGCCTTCGGCATTGATTCGAAAGATACTTTGATGTTTTCTTGGGTACAGCAAACCAAGCATCTTCCACACGTTGCCAAAGTTGATCTGGTGTAGTGCTTAGTGTAATCTGGGCTGACCGTTGAGCAAACTATGGACCCAATGTTTCTATCGGTGAAAGATCCGAGAGCGAGCTGTCCAGGGAAGCAAATCAATCTGGTGATTGATTTAGTTAATCTTTGGACAATGTGTACCTTACGTGTGGTCGCGCATTATCCTGTTGAAAAATGGCTGTGGCCAAGCCCTGAAGGTAAGGAAGGACAAACGTGGCTCCACCACCTCGGAGATCTAGCGCTGGCGTTTAAAGTACCGCAATGTACCGCAGGAGTGCGAGAGTGATATCCACGCCGCCCCATACCATAAATACCCGTACAGGACCAGTGGCGGTGCATAACGAAGCTGTTCAGCATCCTCTCTCCACGGTGTCTCCAGACTCGAACTGACCATCGGTGTTGCAGACACATACGTGACTCCGTCAGTAAAGAAAACTTCATTCCATTCTGCCACCTACATCCTTGTTTCATCGCACCATTGTTCATGGCGACGTCTGTGATTCTGTGTCAGTGTACCAAGCAATGGACGTCTTGTGGGACAGACTTACTTCCGCTGTAAACGATGTCGAATGGTACGCGCAGATACTCTCGAATGATGCGTTACACCCACGTGATGTGCTATGGTTCTGATGTGATTGGAGCTGATCCGTCACCGCCATGCGCACAATTTCCACCTGTCCTCACGTGAAGTGGTAACTGATGTGATGCTATTGACCACGTCGGTGCGTCGTACCCTCCTGCACCCACCCATCAAGCATATCCACATTACAGTTGTATGGTTTCGTCCAACACGACTACCGATTTCCTGAAAGATAATCCACAACTTGCTGGCTACCATCCTTCCTCTAAGGTCTAACTAGGAAACTTGGATCAAAAAGCTGATCGCTGATTTCTACGAGATATAACTGATCATTTTTTGAAAACCACAATAAAACACATTTGCCGAACTTGGAAATCGTCGAAACTTCCAAGCCTTAAATAATTCTTGAGGTGGCGCCACAGGCGACGTTAGACATAGCCATCTGTCGATATTCATGTCTTGGGTTTTCCAAGTGTAAGTTAGAGGTGTGGATTATCTCTCTCGGAAGGATGAGACATTCTATATAATTCTAATATACTTTATTAAGAATTTAACTTCTAAATTACTTAGATATCGAACAAACTTATATTAAGTGAGAATAAACCAGTACGCAATTTAACTAACTCAGATAGCGAAATTAGATCACTTATCAATATATAAATATCTTAGATCCGCCTAATCCTCGTTTCCAATAATATACTAGCTTCCTTCAGAATATATCTTCCCTACCTTTTAGTTGAATACTCAATGTCCAGGTTAATCCAAATCTTTTCTCCTATGGTGGTGTACAATGGTATGTACTTTGTATAGATTAGCGAGGTGTATGTCTTGGATTCTAAAACCGTCGATCCACTCTATCATTTTGAAATTGAACTTTCTCTGAATTCGCTATCCTTGCTCACTAAACTTTCTATCATTTTTAAATGTTATCTTTTATTTGCATCTATGTTTGCTTTACTTGATTTGGGTTGGAAAAGATTTCCCATTAATCGTGGCCAAAGAACGTGGTAGGCTATGTTAGAGAAGAACGCGAGAGATGTCGTAAACCCTCCAAGAAGAAAAACGTGATTTATTCAAGGGTTCTCAGCATCCTTAATAAATTACGTGCCTAAATTTTTATTTCTGAATCTCCTCGCTTTAAGTTTTATTTAAATTTAACCTTGAATCCTCATTTCTTAACTTCTATGATTTTCCAATATTTAACTTAACTGTAATTTTTTCATTATTCATCTTAGAATTAAATTTAATATTTTAACTATATTTAAATTTAAACTTCGTGACAGACGCACAATAAATTTACTCCATTAACTAGGCCAACATTAACAATTTTGCTTTTTAATCATGGTATATTCTCACTTTTACACATGTACTTAATCCCTATATATTTAACGTTACTAGATGTTCTAAAACACTTAAACACTTTTACGCATTTTTCCTGGGTGCGCAGACCCAAGCTCTGCCTCAGGACAAATATTCATTTATGAGTTTGGAGACCGGCTCCACTGCTCCAAGTTGAGGCCATATCAGCTTGGTGGAACAATACTTTCAGGGTTCGAATACCCCTGAAATGAAAACTTTTTGCTACTTTGCAAAATCTATATTTACATAATACCAGTAAGTTTCCCAATTTTGCATTATATATCATTTTAAATTACAATAAGCTTTCATTTCCATCCCGCATCTGGTTCCGTCAAACCCCAATGAGCCACCAGCGCTGTTAATATTATAGTTGGGTGCCCCTGACTACGCCGCGTTTCCCTGGAAATCCAGACGCAACCTTTAATACGGAACAATACAACAACATATATATATACACATTATATACAATTACAAACATTTTTTCAATAAATCACAAAACAAATAACCAAAAGGAATTGTCGCATCTCACGAAGCCACATCGAAGTAAACAAATGCATATCATGTTGTTTTCCAACACTTGAGAGAAAAAAAAATTTTTACAGGTCAAAAGTTCAAAAAAAATATACACTCATTGTAGCGTCAACTTTTTGCTTGGATTATAACTTTTAAACACCACCGAGACTCTCCTTCTTTGCAATAATTTTTCCGACCACTCTGTTGGAAGGAAACATAAAATGAAAACAATACAACCTGATTTTTATATTCAGTCTCCCACCATTACTACTTCTAATGACGAGGTGATATCACTGTTCTTTTCCTCTTCTCATTCCTCGGCTTCTCTGGAATTCCTCCTTTTTATGTTGCTGGATGTAGGGCTTAGAAGGTCTCCTGTTTGGCTTTTCTCCTTGCTTGTCCCGTCGTTGCTTCCTTTTTGAAGGTCGGGACTCCTGATCCATTCTCTGGCTCCTAGGGCGCAGGTCATTTCCGTCCATCTTGAACCCAGTTGTCTCCATCTTGTTCTTTTCTTCCTACTTATATAAATAAAAGCATAGATGACAATGGTCTTTATTAATGTTATTAAGCTCCTACTTTCTGCCACTTCTCTGTAGTCCATTTGCCCTGATCCATACGACCTTTTAATTCCTTTTTTATCTAGCCGTTTTCTTTTATTTCTTGTTTCATTCGAGAATGAGCTGTGTAAAGCGATCTGATAAGTGATCTGCGCTTTCTATCGGCCCTAAGTATCCTTGTTTTTCTTAGATTGTTTTGATTTGAGACTTATCCCTTTTTCCTCTAACTCACGCTTTTACCGCAGACTTTTTCTTCCCATATTGCGACACATTTGATCTTTGATGTACGTTTTCCGGAACTACTCTGCTCTCTGTCGAATTAATACTATCTGGGCGACCTGTTCAACTCGACCTCGTCACATTTCCTCCGACGATATATTCTTATTTTAATAACATTAACAGTTAATCTTTTTCCTGACCTCCATATTACAATAAATATTATTATTATTTACTTCTAACACTCTATACGGACCTTCAAATTTTTGTTTAAATTTGGAAACAGATTTCCTATTAGCTGCTGAACTTAAAGGGTGTGTCTCTAATAAAACCCAATCATTTACCTTTAATTTGTACATCACCTTCGTCTATTATGTAATATCTTTCCCATCTTTCATGCTTAGTTTTCGTAATACTCCTAGTCTAGCTTCATGAAATACTCTCGATATCTCTTACTGCAAATTCCGTTCCGTCTGAAATCATTACTAATTTTTGAAATGGGGTAATCAACTTTCGACCCAAAAATAATTCCGCAGGGGTTTTTCCCGTTGTTTCATTCACTGCCGTACGAATAGCGTAAGCAAACTCACGTAAGAATTGGTCCCATATCGTGTTGACTATTAATATAATTTGCAATCATTTGCACTATATCTCGATTTTCAACCTTGTTCTGTCCTATTTGTCGGTGGCCTATATGCGTAACAGTCTTCACATGCGTTATGTCTAATCTTTCACTTAAATGTTCAAAAATTTCGATATAAATTGGGGACCGTTATCACTTATTAATTTTTGGAGCCCAAAACGCGATATAAAATTATAGAAAAAAAGTATGCGCCATTATACGAGCGAGGCCTTTTTAAGAGGTATAATTTCAGCCCATTTGCTGAAAATGATCTTTGTAATTACTTCAAACATATCGATTGCGTCTTACTCGATATATAGATACGGGCCAAATAAATTTAACGTAAATTCATCTAATTTGGATAATTTGATACAATCGGATTTAATCGACCAGCTGGTAAATCGCTGTTTTTATAATTATTAACTTCTGGCAATATATGTAGTATGTAGAGACATATTGATCAATAAATTTTCTCATATATGCTGAAATAACAAACGTCCCATATTTTATGATAAGTTTTAAATTCATGAAAATGACCTGCTAGTCATTTGTCATGAACTTTCCGTAAGATTTCATTTCTTAAAGACTTGGAATGTATACACGCATTTCAATTCCTAACGACGTTAGTGTGTTTCGCATAAAACAACAAGCCTCTCAATTAGACGGAAGTCGTAGACCAATTTCTCACATATCGTCGCATTAACAGAGTTATCTTCCCGGTTTTCGTAAATATCTATAGATATGACCTAATTCTGGGTCATTCTTTTGCTCTTGTTATTAATTGTTCCTGCGAAGTAAGTACTAAATTTCTGATTATTGCACACAATTAACTTTTTCTCCTATTATACTCTCTGACAGGGTTTCTATAATATATCCGCCACCGCATTTTGGAGTTCTAGGTCTATGTTCCCATTTTATATTAAATTCCACTAATTTGAGTCCCCATCTGATCATCCTACTCGACAAATTTTTTCCATGCGTTAGACGTGTTAAGGCAGCGTGATCTGTAATAACTTTAATTGGCATCGCTCCTAAATATGCTCTCGGAATTTGTTCAACGCCCATACGCCGCTGTAGACATTCCCTTGCCGCTTGACTCCTCTGCGTTGTTCAGAGTACGTGAAGCAAATATAACGGGTCTTTGTTCCTGATTGAGCACTGCCCCAAACCGATTGAACTGGCATCTGTAAATAGTCTGGAAGGGCTTTTTGAAAGTTCGGCAATTTTAAAAACTGGCGCCTTTGTTACGGCCGCCTTGACCAGTTTGAATGCCTTCTACGCCTCAGTGAACCAGACGATTTTTTTAATTTTCGTTAAGATTATAAAGGGCTCACAAAGATCAAAGCATTTATTTTTAATAAATTTCATGTACCACCGGAAACATACCCAAAACTTGACACCTCCTTTGAATTACGCGGTTTCATCTCTAGTATGGCTCCGGAAACTTTGTCTCCATCCGTTTTGATTCCCTTCTACTAATAATTAATCCTAAATACCTGAATTCATCGCAACCCAAATTTACATTTATCTTTTATTTAATGTCAATCCTGCATCTTGCAACAACGAAAAAACTCCTTCCTTTAAATGCTCAACATGCAGGAGTGAAATGATGGAGACGTAATAATTACATCGTCCATATACACACTCACAAACTTCCCTATCACCGGTTTCTGTGGATTAGGTCAATTGCCTTTTGAAAAATTCAGAGCTGCCCCTGATAAGCCGGAATGGCATCCGCCGAAAGCATAAGTGCCTTCTTTTACTACGAATGCGGTCTTAACAATATCACTGGGGTTTAGTGCCATTTGAAAGTACCCACTCTAGATCAAGAGATGACATTATTGTCGTATAGGGATGTTCCGTTATTAAATCATCTATTAACGGTAAAGGGTATCCCGGATACTTTCAGACCGAATTCTTAGCTTCAGCTCCAGCGCAAATCTATATGCTTCTGATTATTCGGTGGTAACCCATTATTTTTCTTGCATGACAATAAATCAGACGCGTACGGGGATTGAATTGGAAACAATCGTTTCCTCCCAACATTTTTATATGAAAAATCAATTATGTTTCTGTTTCGCCGGTCATACCTGTATGACCTGAAACTACTGGTGGATTATCTCCCAAAAAATAATTTCATGGTATAAAACATGAGTAAGACCTGGTTTGTCTGGAGAATAACTTTAAAACTACTAAACAAATTTTGTAATTCCTGTTTTTGTTTATCCTCCAATTTTGTCTTACAAGGAGAGGCACGACTAAAGCAGAAATTCATTTTGGGATCGAGACTTGGGTGTATATAGTACTTTTTTAGGTGTTCAATTCGTCTATGTAATTCCGTCGAATGTCCACCAATTCGGAGAAATCAGCCCTCTTGAAATTCATGCTAAGCTTTTTATACAATTGAATTTTAATTTTCCCGCAACGTGCCTGCAGCTTGATTGGTAAATCGTCTGCTTTCTGTTGAGGTAAGGGTCTGATTCCCGCGATCAACTTTTTTTTTTTTCTTTCAATTTATTTATTTTTTTTAATTAAATAAATTTATTTATGAAAGGTTTGTTAAATATGAAAATGATATTTTTTGTAATTATTTTTGTATTTTATGAAATAAAAATTACTTTGATCATATATAAATAATTATATTAAATTTTATAAATCTATTTTATATTAATAAATAATATTTATAATAAAATATATAATATATATTAAATGATATTTTACAAAAAAAAATTAGTTGCAAATAGTTTTAATGTGAAATACAATATACTATAAATAAAAATATTATATATAATATAAAATAATTTATACAATATATTATTATTAAATTAATTATTTTATAATTACTATAATAAAAACATGTCTTTTTATACGGTTATTAAATTAATTATTTCAAGCAATTTTATAAAATATTTCCTAAGTCCTTTTCTGCTAAATAAATTTATTTAATTAAAAATTTATTTAAATAATTTTAATAAATTTATTTAAATAATTTTATGATAAATTAATAATAATTTCCAATACAAATTAATAATACTCTTCAATAATATTAATTTATAATTTTACTAAATAAATTAATAATATTTCTTATAAATACTAATGCCTTAGCTAATAATAAATTAATTATAATAAATATTATTAATTAACTATACAAATAATTTTACACTAATTATAATAAATAGTGATTGGATTAATTAGTATAAATAGTGATAAATTAATTAATTTTAATAAATAATAATTAATTCTTACTAATTTTAATTATTAATAATTTTATTAATATAAATTATTTTAAATATTTTTATTTAATAACTATTTATGTAATATTTTAATTAATAATAATTTTAATAATTTTACTTAGTAAAAAATTAAGTTATATATTTTAAATTTTTTATTTTATAAAATACAAAATAATTACAAAAAAATATCATTTAATAATTAATAAACCTTTCATAAATAAATTCTATTTAATTTAAAAAATAATTAAATGAATTGAAGAAAAAAAAGTTGATCAAAAATGAATCGGAACTCCTTACTTCCAGCATAGAAAGAGACGATTTACCTTCAATCAAGCTACGAACTCATTGAGGAAAATTAAAATTTATTTGTATAAAAGCTTAAAGCATGAATTTCGAAGGCTGATTTCGGAATTGACTGCCATCTCGACAGAATTACGTTGAGGTGAACACCCTAAAAGAGTACTACTTCATTACACCAAGTCTCGATCCCAAATGAATTTCCTTAGTCGCCCTCCCCTTGTTGTAGACAAATCTATTGCAACATTTTCCTCTTTCAACTGATTCAAATCCACCCCATTTATCTGAGTGAATCGGGAATTTTCAACGATTTTCGATCAATGCCTAAAACGATCCTTGATCCACTTTATAAAATCAACACCAAGAATACATGGGTATTCAAACTGTCAACATACGAAACCCATCCAAGGTCTAAATAAATTCACGGATCTGAATAATCAATTTACAATTCCTATATTTTAAGTATTTCTGCTCCCTGTGCTGTGATCACCTGAGCTCTCGCGATTTTTATTTCTGTTTATAAAAATATTTTTAGATATTTCTTCCGGATATAAATTGATTTATCTGCCTGTGTCCCATATAGCGCCAAAAAAATGCGTTATCAGAATTAAAATAGGAACGTGGTGAAGCTTCCACGGGTGATATACATATCGAGGAAAGTTTTAATTGGTATATCCATTGCCGATTCCCTTTGGATTATGAACTTCATTACACTTAAATATTCAATCGTCCCTTTGTATCCTCTATCGCCTCGACTGAAATTTTCACTGAACCCCTATTTCCTACGGTCCCTCTATTAAAATTATCATTTCGATCATTTCGAAATTGGTATCCCCTTTCGTTGAATCTCTGATCATCATTCTGAAATCTATTCCTCCTCTCGAACCACCTATTACTTTGACGGCTATTCTCATAAGTACCTCTAAAATCATTTCTGCCATTATTTAGTCTACGCCCAACCTCAGAATTTCTCCAGTTTCTGCGATTAGCATCAAAATTAGGCATCATATGCGCGTTTTGACTCCGTCTTTCCACATTATCACTATTCTGCAAACCCTTTTTAATTTGTAAGAATACCTCTCTTCAAATTTAGCTAATATTTCTAAAAGTTGTACCGTGTTCTGCGGATTCCGAACTTCCACATAGTCCTGGACTTGTGGTTCGAGTCTAAAAAAAATGTGATCAACCAATTACGCCTGCGACATCCTTAGCTCTAAACTCTTATGTATTTTTAGCAAATCGTAAACATAATCTGTTGGTTCCTGATTTCTTCCCTGTTGGGACGCGAAAAACTTCGCTTCTAATTCTTTCTTATTTTTGATTGCGGGGAAAGCCTTCGCTAATTCTGCCTTTAGCTGCTCGAAATCCGTGGCTGTATCTTGCACTAGCACCGATCCAAATATTGAGTACCAATCTTGAGCCCTTCCCCTGAGATGACTTTTCAAATAAGCACATGCCAAGTTACTTGGGATTTCAAGTAACTGTATTTGATTATCTATGGCCTCGAGAAATTCGGTAACATTCTCAGACCCGGAAAAGCACATTTCTGGTAAAATACCAAACCCTCCTGCATTACCTAACCCAGAATTATAAAAGTGATTCGGGCGCCATTGCGACATAGCCATCTGTCGATAGCTATGTCTTGGGGTTTCCGCGTAAGTTAGAGGTGTGGGATTATCTCTCGGAAGGATGAGACATTCTATAATTCTTAATATGACTTTTATTAAGAATTTAACTTAAATTACTTAGATATCGAACACAAACTTATATTAAGTGAGAATAAACCAAAGTACGCAGTTTTAACTAACTCAGATCGCGCAATTAGATCACTTATCAATACAAATATCTTAGATCTGTGCCTAATCTCGTTTCAATAATATACTAGCTTTCAGAATATATCCTCCCTACCTTGGTTGAATACTCAATGTCCAGGTTAATCCAAATCTTTCTCCTATGGTAGTACAATGGTATGTACTTTGTATAGATTAGCGAGGTGGGCGTCTTGATTCTAAACCGTCGATCCACTCTCTATCATTTTGAAATTGAACTTTCTCTGAATTGCCATCCTTGCTCACTAAACTTTCTATCATTTTAAATGTTATCTTATTTGCATCTATGCTTCGTTTTACTTCTTGGATTTGGGTTGGAAAAGTTTTGCCATTAATCGTGGCCGTCAAAGAACGTAGGGGTTATGTTAGAAGAAGAACGCGAGAGATGTCACAACGTGATGTGTGTCTGCCCTGAAATTCTAATCATTTGCATATCTCACTTCCGCTAATGCATGTTGTAAATTTCATGTTATTTGCATGCTTCTTTCAGGGTGTTGCATTTACGGTGGCCCAAACGGGTACTTCCTTTTTGAAAGCCCCGTGTGATACTTTGGTGAAGGAGTTTTTAAAAATTTTTTTCAAAAAAAAAATTCTTTTTCTTTTTTAAGATTTAATCCCCAGGTTAATCATTTTTAAAATCATTGCGTACGATAAAGTGAATAAAAATTTTTTTGTTGCATTTGTGCTATTACTATTTTCGTTTTACATAAATAACTATAAATAACTGTAAATTTTTTTTTTTAGAATATTTTTCATGTTGATTAACATATTTTATGTGTAGGGTTTTCGTAGCTTGAATGTCCCAAATTCATCTTAAAACATTTTTATTGGCATTGTTATTAAAAATGAAAGAATATTATTTGCCTCTTTGAAAAAAAAATAATTTTTTTTTAGTCATTTTAAAAAAAACGGTAGTATTTCCCTTTTAAAAATTACAAAACACTAATGAGCCATTGGTACATTCAAATTATTTACCATATTTAAAAAAGGACCCTTAACAATAGCTCAAAATTAAAAAAAACGTAGTTATATTTTTTTTTGATGATTTTTTTTTGGGTAATCATAACGTATTACGATAATTTTTTTTTAGTAATAAATAAAACCAATCTATAATTTCTAAATATTTAATTTCAATTGCTTCAAACTGTGAAAAGCACTTTTAAAGAAATAAAGTATGTTAAGTTGTTAAGCTTACTTAAAGATACACATTTTATTTATTTTTTTTTATTGAGGTAACATGTGAAATAAACACAAATTTTTTCTAATATATTTTAAAAGTTTTGTAAAAGAACCATTATTTTGAAAGATTGAATTTGAAAAGCAAAAAATTTTTTTTTTTTTGTATTTTTTTGGGGTTTAAGACTGATTTGCACGATCCTTTCCCGGGTTAAGATTTTTTTTGCCCAGAGTATTTGAAAGAATATTTAATGCAACCTAAAAATTTAAAAAGTTATGTGTAAAATTTAAATTTTTAAAAATACATTAAAAAAATCGTAAAATTTTTTAAAATATTGTAAAAGAAATTTTTGTATGCTTTTTGGAAAAAGGTTAAATTTAAAAATTAATCTATAACTCTATATATAAAAGAAAATGTTTAAAAAAATTTTTAAAAAAAAGGCAACAATAAGAATGTCGGGAAGTATGGCAGAAATTTCTTAAAAAAGAGCATTTAATAAAAGGTTTATTTTTACAGAACAATAATAAATTTTTTGAAAAAATATAGGTAATTTTTTTTTAGTTGCCCTCTAATAGTAAAAAAACTTTTTAAATTTAAAAATTGATAGTAAAATGCATTACAGAAATAAAAAAAAATTGATAAACAAAAATTTATAAACAAGATAAGGGGGTTTTTTTTTCTCTCTCAAACAGAACAGAAATGTAAAAAATTTTTCCCAAAAAGTAGTAAGGTTGTATAAATCTTGAGCTTTTTAAATTTAATTAAGAAAAAAGTTTAGTTATAAAAAATTTTAGATTTTTTTTTGTGATATTTTTCCTTTGTAAAAAAATTTTTGGGGTTATCTTAGAAATTTCAAATTATTCTAGAAAAAATTTTTTTATATTGTTTTGGAAGTCTAAAAGGGTGTTAAGATATTTAAAAAAAACAAGCAAATAAGTATAATAATAATATTAATGTTTTATTAACTTTAAAAGGAAACTTTACAAATTAAGAGTATTGTGATTGTGTTTCTAATTTTCTTAAGAAAAAAAACCTTAGAATTTTTGAAAGATTACTTTCAATGGAGATATTTTAATAATTTTGAGTAATCTGGAAGCTAAGCTACGTTTTGTTCTAGAAATGAAACTATGATTCTATAAAGAATAGAAGAATTAAACAACATATGTTTGTATTAAATCAGAAATTTCATAATTCAATCAGAAAATTTGAAAAAAGATTAAATGTAATTTTTTGAGAGTTTGGAAAAAAATTATAAAGCTTAAGATTATTATTTTAATTTCCTAAAACTTTCATGGAAAAAATTTACAGTTTGCAATACTAAATAGAAAACTTTAAAAAGTTTGAAAATTTACATTAGATTAAAAAAGAATTTAGTTATTTTTAATTCAAAATTTTTCAACTTTATTTTCAAGCTTTTTAGAAATTCCTTCCACACTGCTACAGAGAAATAAATTATACGACTCGGGAAACGGAAATCGCCTCGGGCAGACGGAGGGTTTTTTGAAAGCATTGAAAAAGAAATGGCCCCCGAACCTTTTTCCCAATGTAGAGATCCTTTTTAAAAAAAATTTTTTAAATATAAAGATATAGAATGCATCCCGGTCAGAATCTTTTTTTGTTTTAAACCCGGGACTTCCAGCGCAGGATATGTTTTTTACCCACCGTTTTACCTTTTTTAAGCCTTTTCTAAACCTTTTTTGGAAAAAGGATTTTCTCGTGTAGTTTACTTTTAAAGGGCATATCCTTTTAAAGGGCTTAGCTTGTAGGCGAATTCCCAAATATTTATTTTTGGGTACCGCTTCGGGGATTCCATACCCTACGAGTGAATCCCCTTCGGGTTTTTGAAAAGCATGAGCCCTTTTTAAAACTTCCTTATGCTAATGGGTATTTTTGTAGTTATGATGAAGAAAAAGGTATTTAAGTAATTTAATAGATACAGTATTTAACAAAAGATATAGTAAAAAGTATTTTTGGGTGAAGAAATTTGGGTTTAAAAGAATTGATGAGGAAGAATCAAATGATGAAGAGTATAACAGCAAATATGATTCCCCCACTGAAATCGGGTCTTTGGGTTTTAGAAAAGGGGAAAAACAATTGGAAAAAAAATGTTTTATATATAAAACATAAGCATTTGGGAAGAAAAGTGACTTTTAAAAGGGGAAAAACTGGTACATACCCTTTTCCACTTTCAGATTTTTGAAAAAAAAAACCTATTGTTTGGGAAAAAAAGAGAAAAAAATTCCAAAATAAGATATAGATAGTATAACAGTTCATCAATGAAATGACTTATTCAAAGATATTTTTCCTTTGGGAAAAAAAAAGCCAACTGAGATATTAGAAATTATAGTGAAAAAAAGATCTTATTCCCCCGTTTTTTCCCCAAAATTTTGCTCTAGCATTTAATATTTTTTAAACCCTTTCCTGTTTCTGCAGCTTCCGGTGAAAGAAAATATCAGTAAATTGAAAATTACTTGGGAAAAAATATGACACAAGAAAGGCTTTCAGATTTTTACCATAATTTCAATTGAATCCCAAATCTCAGAAAAAATTTTTATTTAACCGGAAAAATATTTTAAACAAATTTGCTTCTAAGAAAGCCAAAAAAGATATTTTATAGTTACAGTAAATGGTTTTAAACATGCCCCCTACATATTCGCCAAAACAAAGCACACCCTTTTTTCTAAAAACCTTGTGATATAGTCCCTTCCCCCGACGACCATATCTTTTGGGTTTTCAGCGTCAATTAGAGGTGTGGGTTCTCGAAATGAATCGACATTTTAGAATTCCCAATATGACTTTTTTAAGAGTATAACTTAAATTTCCCAAAACATTGGGCAAACTTATATTAGTGAAATAAACCAAAAAACGTAAAACCGTAGCTAAAACGGATCGCGCAACTTGGGTCACTTATCTAAATAATTATATTATCCACCTACTTTCAATTCTAAAAATTACGAATTCTGATATCAAATAATCTGTCCTACCTTCAATCACGCAACGGTTCAATCACTTTCAGAGACTTTTGACACGCGTGCAATAGTATCACCTTGTAAATGTGACATAGCCATCTGTCGATAGCTATTTTTGGGGGGTTTCCCCGGTAAGTTAGAGGTGGGGGATTATGGGAAAGGGATGAGACCCTATAATTCAAATATGATTTTTTATTAAGAATCTAATTTAAAATTACTTAAAAAACAAACTTATATTAAATGAGAATAAACCAAAGTACGGATTTAATTATCTCCCGATCCCAATTAGATCCTTATCAAAAAAATAAGTAATTTTCTGCTAATCTCGCTTCAATATTTTCTGTGTTCAGGTTCTTCCACCGGGGGAATAATCTCAATAATCACTTCAGATATTCGGAGGGGCAGTGCAATAGTAAGCATTTTGTAAAAGGGCGTGATCTCCGTGATTCCCGGTAGCCCTAATCCCTTTCCCTCTGTTCGAACTAAGCCTTTCTAAAATTCCATCCTTGCTCACTAAACTTTCTATCCTTTTAAAGGTTATCTTATTTGCATTGTTGCTTCGTTTTTACTTCTTGGTTTGGGTTGGAAAAGTTTTGCCATTAATCGTGGCCGTAAAAAGAACGTAGGATTTTGTTGGGGCCGAGGTGTCACATTGGATAGGAATCCATGAATCTTTGGTAGGCCGTCAAATTACACTTCTATTTTTTCCAAACAGAACTTTTCTAAATTGCCATCCCGCTTACTAAAACTACTGTTTTTTTAAAGGCTGTATTATTTGCATCTAAAAGTTTACTTCTTGGATTTGGGTTGGAAAATATTTTGCCTTAATTTTGGCCTAAAGAACCCAGGGGTTTTGTTAAAAAAGCTGTGAGCCGTCACAACCCCCCAAGAAGCAAAACGTGATTTATTCGGGGGTCTAAAGGGCCCCTTTAAAGAAATTAAGTGCCTATACCTGAATCTCCTTATTTTCCCAAGTTTTTTTTAAAATTTTAAAACCTCGAATTTTCATTATAACTACTAATTTTCAATTTTAAAACCCCTAAACTGTAATTTTTTCATTATTCATTTAAAATTTTTTAGTTTTTAAATTACTCCTAATTTAAACTCTTGAGGGACAATAAATTTTACTCAATTAATTAGAAACATCAACAGACATTTCAATTAGGGTAGATTCTACTTTACAACAAATAGGGTATAGCATTCCAAAAAAATTTTTATTTATAATCTTCTTTTGTTTACATTTGTAATATCCATCCTGTCGTTTCAATGAAAAAACCCTTTTCCCTATTCAAATTCGGGTATCACCCTGAAATAAAAACTTTTTGTTACTTGACAAAAACTATATTCACATAATACCAGTATGTTTCACAATTTTATGCATTATATATCACTTTTAAATTACAACAAATTTTTTGGCCACTGCATCTGGTTCCGCCACAAAAATTCCCCCCTTTTGCGCTGCCCGTTATTTTTTTATTGTTAGAATCCTGTTACGCCCCGTTTCCCTGAACCAGATGTACATTAATATAAAACAATATATATGTACATACACTATCATACAAACATTTTTTAAAAATCTTTAAAAAAAATAACCAAAGGAATTTCGCATCTCAACGAAATCAAACATCGGTCTGCATGATTACAATTGTTTTTTTCCATCAATTGGGGAAAAAATTTTACAAGTCAACAGTTCAAAAAATATACCTCATTGTAGTGTCAACTTTTGTTGGTTATAATTTTTTTAAAACCCCCAAGACTTCCTTCTTTTAAATTTTTCCACCAATTGTTGGAAAAAAACATAAAATGAAAATATAACCTGATTTTTATGGCTGGTTTCCTACTGGACTTCCAGGGGCGTGGCTGTTCTTTTTTAATCTTCTATTTTCCCTTTGGTGCTCTTTGATCCCCTATATTGCCTGATGTAGGGTCTGTAGTTTTTCTTGGCTTTTCCTAGCTTGATTTCCTCCACCTGTCGGGACTCCCGGGCCTGTTTCTTTTTGTGATCTTAGGTTATACATTCCTCATCTTGAACCACTACCCCCCCTTTCGGTTTTTCTTCCTACTTATATAAATATTATCGTGACAATGGTCTTTTTTTTTTTATTGGGGAAGTTTTGCCCTTTCTTTGTGGTCCCTTGACCAAGATCCATGCGTCGTTTATATCCCACTCTTTCTTGCCTTTCTTTTTTTAATTTTTTTTCTTATTACTGGAAAAAAAACTAGGTAGTGATCTGATAAAACCGCTTATCGGCCCCACTGTGTGTTTCTCCCTTGATTTAATTTAAGATTTTCCCCTTTTTCCCTAACTCACGTTTTTACATCAGACCCTTTCTTCTTACCATTTGCGACTCATTTGATCTTCGTTGTAGTTTCCCCAAACTACTGTTTCTGACGTGAACTAAGCTATCCGAGTTAACTTTTCCCTATCCAATCTCGTCACATTTCCTATTATGATATATTCTTACTTGATCAACATTGAAGGTTAACCATTTTCCTGACCTCCATATTATAACATTATTTTTATTCCTTACTTCTAACACTCATACGAACCTTCTCTGCTGAACTTAAAGGGTGTGTTTCTAAAAAGACCCAGTCATCTACCTTAATTTGTCAATCCCCCCAATTACAATTTTTTTCCCATCTTTCATGTTTTTTTTTTGTTTATCGTCTAGCTTCATCAAACAATTTTCAATATCTCTTACTGCAAATTCAGTTCCGTCAAAACCTTTTTGACATCTCCGCTTCTTCTTCTAACATCTCCTACGTTTTTTGCGGCCACATTAATGGCAAAATTTTTTCCCCCCAATTTCCCAAAGAGGAAAAACGAAGCAACAATGCAAAAAAAGATACCCTTTTAAAAGGAAAGAATGTTTAGTGAGAGTGAATGGCAATCTCAGAAAAGCTTGTGTGGAGCAGTTCGGAACAAGTGTTTTAGACGGCCTACTCACAAAAAAAGAGGGAAACGCCCACCCTCGAAAATTATTTATAAGGAGGAGAAGAAAAAGGTACATCTATCTACCTACAAATATCAGAATCGTGAGTCTTCAACCAAGGTAGGAGGATTATATTTAAACGATAGTATAATATGGGCGAATTAGAATAATTAAGTATATTTTGATAATGATCTGTTGTGCGATCTGATTAAAAATCGGCATACTTTGGTTTTTTCCCTCATAATATAAGTTTGTTCTTATATAAGAAAATTTGTTAAATTCTTTAATAAAAGTTGTATTAAAATTATAGAATGTCTCACCCTTTCCCATAATCCCACACCTCTAAATTACGCGGACCCCCCCGTCATAGCACGACAGATGGCTATGTCACATTCGCCGCATTTATAATTCTGGGTTAGGTAATGCAGGGGGATTTGGTATAATTTTCCGAAATGTGTTTTTCCCGGGGCTGAAATGTCGCGGAGTTTTTAGAAGCAATAGATAATCAAATACAGTTACTTGAAATTCCAAGTAATCGTCATTTCTTATTTGAAAAGTCATCTCAGGAGAAGTGCTCAAGATTGGTACTCAATATTTGGATCGGTGCTAGTGCAAGATACAGCCACGGGTTTCCGCACTCAAAGCTGAATTAAAAACTTTTCCTTTAAAAAAAAAGAAAAAATTGGACCCTAGGTTTTTCGCGTCACAGCAGGGGAAAAAATCAGGAACCAAAGACTTTGTGTACGATTTACAAAAAATTTATAAAAGTTTAAGCTAAAGGGTGTCGCAGGGGGAAATTTGGGTTTATCACATTTTTTTTTAGACTCGAACCACAAGTCCCGGTATTGGAGGTTCGCAATCTTAGAACCGGTACAACTTTTGGGAAAAATTGGCAAAATTTGAAGAGGGTATTCTTACCAATTAAAAGGGGTTCCAAAAATAGTATAATGTGGAAAGACGAGGTCAAAACCACATAGGATGCCTAATTTTATGCTAATCGCAAATGGAGAAAATTTAGGTTGGGCGTAGACCAAATAATGGCAGAAAAAGTTTTTAGAGGTAGTATGAGTAGACTAAAGTAATAGAGGGTTCGAGAGGAATAGATTTCAGAATGATGATCAGAGATTCAACGAAAGGGGATGCAAATATCGAAATGATCAAAGTATTAATTTTTTAAGGGAACCGTGAAATAGGGGTTCAGTGAAAATTTCAGTCGAGGCGATAGGGTGCAAAAGGGGAAAGTTGAATGTTGTAAAAATTAAAAGTTCATCCTCAAAAGGAATCGGCAGGAGATATACCAATTTAAACCTTCTCCGATATTTATATCACCCCTAAGAGCTTCCCCACGTTCTATTTTATTTAAAAAAACATTT
>BMAV01004248.1:81449-164042 GCA_019973955.1 Trichonephila inaurata madagascariensis | reverse complement strand
AAAATTACCTAAATGCAATATTTTTTGGCAAAAAAAGGAAGAAAGAATTGTAGATTTTCAAAACATTCTCCTTTTATGGAAAATGCTTATATAATAATAATATTTTGCTAATATATAGATAAAATTTCTCTACAGAGCCTGAACTAGGATTTTTGGAAAATTTCCATTATTTTCAGAGATACGATCAATTGAAGTAATAACTGATGTTTTTTTGTTAAAATTTCTCTATTCTGTGCATTAAAATATAAATAAATCCACTTCTTAATATTATAGCTCAAAATTCTTGTTCGGGCTCTGTATAAAAGTTTTAACTATATATGGGGAAAATATCATTATTATAGATGTATTTTCCATAAAAAAGTTTGTGAAAATATGTCGATTTATAAAGATTAGAGAGATATTAGATTAGATTTATAAAGAACAAATTATATATATATATAATGTATTGCCATATGAATCATTAATAGCACAAAAATAAAAAAATTTAAAATATACCGATTTTCATCATTATTTTTAAAAATTCTTTTCAGGAAAACAGTTATGTAAAAAATGTTTATGTATAGGGCAATGAATAAAAAGTCAAATTAATAATAAAAAAAGGCAAAAACATCCTATAAAATCAAAATAACGATATTTTAGTTTTCTTTACCTTCTATCAAAATGAATTTCTTTTCATACTAATATTAAACTAGGCGTGAGATTTTCAAATACGATGTCAAACTTTTAGGGATTTGTATACTAAGAGCATTGCAACCCATTTTTTTTTTCACCGCGCGAAATATTTTTTGTTCTAAGCAAACATATAAATCTGAAATTCAAACTTTGTGTAAGGCAAAGTACTAACTCTTTCCTTTTATTGCAGCCTCAAAATGTATTTTATCTTTTGAATAGATCTACTATTTTCATTCATTTGAAAATGATATATATTCTGCATCGGTATTAATTTGAGGAACATGTTATATTCCAATAACATATGTATTAGACAAAAGAATTTAAGGAAATTCTTAGTTTCAAGCTGTTTTGCAGAATGTGAGTATAATTTCCTATTTATTTACTTATTAAATGAACAAAAAAATATTATAATTTTTTTACAATACACTGTGTCTGGAAAAAAGCAAATAACAATGTGAGTGACAATCGATAAAATAAGATTATTATCAGAGATTTCAAATATTTTTTAAATGTTATCTTTTAATGAAAATGTAGTGAATCACATTAAAAAGGAAATGTTGATTTTTAAGAAAATGTTAACTTTGCTTAAATCAGATTAAAATCTTTCATTGAATTGTGGGTGAAAAAGTAATTATATAAATACAGAACTAGCAAAAATTTAAGAAATCTTCAAGTATTTTTTTGTTAGATACTTGATATAAAGCCTTTCTTAAACTGCTATCCTCAGACTCTTGAGTATTTGTGGCAGGAGAGTAATTGACAAAATATCTCAAGTGATTTGTTAAATCAAAATGTGTCTTGCTATTTAATTTTAAAACGAAAACTTCATTAAAATGCCTTGCAGTCCTAATTAATTCTTTAGTCAAGTATTTATTCAAAAAAAGTCCTGGGTTATATTTTTCCCACTTCATAGATCAAAAGTGATCCGTTAGAAATTCACCATTATTCAAAAGTTCTCGAAATTAAAAACTGGATTTCTTTCAAGAAAGATCTGCTCTCAAGAAATTATCAAGCAATGATATGTAATCTACTTAACTGCAGGAGAAATAATAAAACAATTTTTATATTTCAAAAACTGAATTAAATACTGCTTCTATAAAAAACCATGCCATTCATCCCAGAAAACAGTAATTAATGTATTTTATACTTTATTAAAATATAATACTTGGGAAACTGTTTTAATATTCACCATGCCAGTTTCTTACAGCTATGCAAAGCGATGAAATTTATTAGTCGTACATCCGAAACAAAACAATTTGTATTGTGAAGGAGTTTTATTTAATGTTATATAAAAAAGTTTGAAACAATTATATAATGTTAATATTTTATGCAATATAAAAGTTTTATACAATGTAAAAATAATAAATAGATTTAGATATATAGTAATTTTCAGAATGTGAAATATTCTAAGCCTTATTATTTTGAAATCATGAATAAACTTTAAAAAAAAAAAACGTTTTTCAAATATATTAGTGTTCCCAGACATGGTTTAAATGATAGTTAAGAGGAAATCCTTTATAAAGAATTAATTTTGTTGATTCTATAAGTAATCCAATAGAATTTAAAGTTGACGTTTATAAAGATAAGAATTTTATCCCTAAATACATTGGTAATCATTTCTATTTCAAGTATTTAGTGAAAAGAAATATTCATATCAACATCTATTAATGAATAAATTTAAAGTTGATATTGAACATAGATGAACTTTTAAATTACTTCAAAGTTGACTTTGGTGAAAATAAGATTAGTTTTACTTCCAATATATTGAGAAAAAAAATTTTCACTTTTCATAATACTCATTTGTAAAGTTATTGTAATATATTGAATGCTCAGAATCTTTTTTTCATTTTATTCAATTTACGCATTACTAAAAAATTAATAACATTATTATGATTTTAGCTTAAGTATTAATTATTTTTATAAAAATATAACTATAAAAATCTCTGTCATTTTTTTGTCTGGTAATTACAAATACACTATCCATTTCTCCCTGAAGATATTTTTTAAAACTAAGTCAGAAATTGGGGAATAAAAATACTCATATAACTTTTTTTGTATTAAGTTGCCTTATAGACGTGAAACACTGAACAGAAAAAACGGAATGTTTCACACCGATTTAAGTTCAAAAAAATTTAAAAAACAACCACTTTTTCCTCAATTTAACTTTTTTTTTCTTTTTCGCATATTTACAGATTAATCAATGCAGTAATAATAATTTTGAAAATCAGAGTTTCACTTAAATATTAGTCAAAAACTAAATATTTGAACATAGAAATTTCAAAAATTTCCTTTTAACGAAATAAAATAAATAAAGCTATGAATTATTCGAACAAATGTAACTGAGAAAATCACATGCAGGAAAATTGAAGTGCACGAATTTTTAAATATATAAATGCTAGAGGAGGAGGAGAGAATGTCCAAAGGAACCGAGCTCACCCGAAAAGGGTTTAGAGCTACAAACCGATCCCTCGGGAAACAACAACTCCCACGTCCAGACTTTACTAAAAAAAAACCAAAGTTTACATTTTACAAACATTAGATGACAGTAAAATGACAAAACAAATTTAAATGAAACCGCACTGTATACATACATATGTGTGAACGTAATACAAATATACAACGTGAACAAAAATGTTTTAAGATACAATTATTATAAGGCCCATCTCCCAGAGCAGTAGTTCCCCTACTGTGTACCACGGTGCCTTGGGGAGCCACTGCTTCCTAACAGGGGCACCTCGGAATTTTCTAATATAATGTGCAATTTAATTCAAAAAGGGTGCCGCGAATTGCCAAGGTTTGAGAACTACTGTCCTAAGGAAAGTACTAACGCAAAAGTAACCGAATAGTTTTTAAACTAGTACAAGGAAGCAGAATCTTTTCTTTAAATGAAAGATCTATCCGCAATAAAACTATTCGAATAGTTTTAACAGGTTATGAATATTTGAATAGCCTGTAAAAAAAACTTCCTACAGAAGAATTTTCAAATTAAAAGAATAGGAAAATATTTATATCAAGCATCAGATTTTGAAGAAATGAAATATGCATAGATGAAAGTTAATGCAATATATATTGTACTTATGATAAATATTTAGTGAGAAGAAAATGAGTTGTTGCATCAAAAAAGACTGCAACTAAAAAAGCAGTTTTCTATTTCGGTGTCAAGTCCTGTGGCACCAAATGACATTAACAATACCGAGTCAAGATACATAGCTATTGGCAATTCAGTCAAATATGTTTTTGTGTGGTAGATGAAAACTGTATAATAAAAACCGCACAAAAAATATTCAGAAATTTCATGTGAATACTTTTAACAAATATTTCTTTCATAAATTATTATAACCAAATCTACACTTTAAGGAAATGCATATGAAAAAGGTTTAAAATCTTGAAGTTTGGTCTCAGCTATTTTAAAGGCACATAAACCAGAAATTCTCTTTCTCTGTCTTTGTATATACGTATATGAGTGTGTGTGTGTAAATTCAATAATAAGAAATTAAGGAGTTCCTATTATAAAAACTTAATCTCTACTAACATTTACACAACTGAAACTAAAAAAGAATTAGGAAACATAAAGCAGCCTAGAAATTTGCTTAAAACAAGTTTCAGGATAATTAGATGAGAGAAAGAGAATTATACACCATGGGATTTTAATCAAGTTTTTGCAAAACATATATTTTTGTTTCAAATGCTTTTATTATCTGTACTATAAAAGTTTTAGTACTGTGATAAGGCAGGCCTTTTTCAAAGGACAGGAAAGTAGTTGAGCAAAGATAAATCTCAACACCCATAGAGAAACTTATACATAAAATCAATGATAAATTGTAACTCTTAGGGTATGTTACGTATTAGTTTTGCTAGAATATGGGACATAATGGAAGAAAATTTGAGAATTACTGATCAAAAACAAAACATTTTGGAAAACAAATTTTGTATAAAATATTCAGTTATGAAGATGCTGTCTATTAAAATAATTGTTGTTTTATTATTGTTTTTAGGGAGTATTCTAGTTTTTATAAATGTACGATGAGGAAACGCCAATAATTACATTAAAAATTTCTAGATAAAAAAATTCATATAGAACAATAACAAAAATTTTGTTTATTTATCCGTCACACATCGAAGCAACTCGAAACTTATTGTGAACGCATCATCGGAATTTTGAAAAACAGTCAAGTGACGAAGATGACATCAGAGCTGACACACCTCATTCCTCAAATTCAAAAAATCAACACTTTGAAATTCGACTGATTTAACCGTGCATCACACAGATTCTCGACACGGCGGGTCTTGAATGACTCGAATTCAAGACTCGATAAAAGAACATTGGGCACGAATTCGCAACCATGACTACTTTGTTATTGCTACCACTTTTGGTAAAGATTTATTACATTCCATTGAAACTGGGCTTGACAAACTCTCTGCTTTTAGTCGCTCTTGCGACGCGTGCTTTGCACTTTGAAGCAACACAAGGTCTTTCATATTTATATACAATGCATAAGAGGTAAATATATCTTGTAATTAACAATGCACCCTACTCTTTTTTACACGATTTTGAATTAACATGGTGCACGAATTCCCCACACACACACACGAATATTTTTTTTATACAAATTTTTTGTTTTAGCACGGATTTCAAAAAAAATTTGGGGGTTCGGGCCCTTTTGATGACGACTTCATCGAATTTATGACAATTTATGATTATAAAGAAGTCGATAAAATGACGAAGATAAAAACAGCTGATTTTATTTGCGACGGCTTGAAATTCGAACATTTTCTTACTCGGGATCCTGACATAGAGCGTACTTTATAACTTCAACGTAATCATAAGTTTTGTGTAGTAGGATATCAAGAATTACATGAACAACTTGGGGGGGAAAGGCGCTAATAAAGGCGATTTTGTAGCAGAAGCAAAAAACTGAGGCCGTTAATAAGGAAAGAAATTCTTCTTCTAAATCAAAACCGACAATTGCGCTGGACATATCAGACACATCTACTGATGAAAGCATTTTTTATCCAGTGCGTAGTAAACGTGCACGCTTGTTATCAATAGAAATGAGTAGTTGTTAGTTAGTAGCTTTATTATATATATATATATATATATATACTAATATATACTAATTTCAGTTTAAGTTTTTATGTGTTGTATCTACTTACAGACACGGACGGATATAAAACAGATTTTATAATTACATTTTTGCACCTTTTTATAGGAAAATATTCAGAGATTTTTCTGCTTACATGATTTTTTAAAGTTGTGGAACGAATCCCCAAATTTTCCATATGTCTCATGCAATTTTTACGTGATTTTTTTTAACGGTTTTCTAAGAACGTATCTACCGTGTCCAAAAAGAGTTGGGTGTACTTTATTGAAATTATTATTATTATTTTGAAAAATAAAGTTTAATATGTTTTTGAAACAACAACAAAAATTTAGTTCTAGTTTATTCATGTACACTATACAGGAAGACACATCCAAAGTGTATACTTCTAAGCATCAGACTCCCACTCAAGGAAAAGAACATATCATATAAATAATTGTGAGGCACTCAAAAAAAATTTAGAGTTTCTTATATTTTTGTTTGATTTGAATTGAATTCTATAGATAGTAAAAAAATGGATTTTATTCCCGAATCTAGGTATAGAATTTATTTTTCTTTTAATCCGGGGTTTGTTCAATAATAATCAGACATTATCCCTGTAGGGAAATTTTCTGTATATTTTTAACAATGTATAATAAACTGTTTGATTATATTGAGGAATGTATTCATGTATACTTATTAAATATGTATATTTTAATCCTTCATTTAATTTAAATAATAAAAATTCTTGACTAATTAAATGGCTTTCATCTTTATATCACAAATTTCAGTCATTTTAACAATGAAGCTTTACCTTTGCCAAATGAATTATATAGAGAGGAAGTTACTTAAAATAAATTATATTTTACAAAAAAAAAAATAGCTGTGCTTTCAGTATGAAATTAATAAAATATTTCGTCACTTAGAAATAATCCTTTTCATTAAAATATTTTTTTGCTGATTTTTTATTGTTCATTTTCACGTATTTCATTGAAATTATCCCTGTATTGGCTAGCTCCATCAAAGATGGATGCAAATTTTAAATTCTGTCAATATAAGAGTGATATTTTTTTTAAAAAATAAATTCTGAGTAAATTTAAATAAAAATATTAAGTGTTATGAAAAGAACATGTACTTGCATATTTCTAATTTTTCTAATGGTTTAAATTTGCACAATAGCGCGCAACATCTTCAAAAACGAAACGATTTTCACTTCTAAAAAGTGTGTGAAGAAATCCGTGAAAAAAAAATGCGTCTAGACACTAGAAAACCACATTTTTTCTTGTCTGGGTTAGAAGAATAATACATAACTGGAGTACATAGTGGTATATAGCATTCTCTCATCCCACATCATTACTTCTTGCTTGAAAAATAAGGGTTTGACGCGTAGAGCATCATCCATTTAGCTAAGTTATCAAAGTCGATGTGCCATAGGGACACCTAATGGTATCATGCTCTATTCAATATTTACGAGTACATAAAATATCTCAATTATCTTACATCCAACACATGCACCTTGTTGGCGACAAAATATTATATATATATCACAAAACAGTCTCTTTTAAATTACTTAATTTAGAGAAGCCTTAGGTGCTTCCTGTGTTAATTGCAAACATGAACATGCTCGTAAATTAATAAGTGGTAAAAGTTTATATAATACATACTTTTCGCTTTAATTTTATAATTCACAAAAGGAATTTTTTTTATTTTCTTACTCTTTCGTTTAAAGCATATTAAACTAGGGAATTCATATTCGTAAGAGTGATAGAAGCTATTTAAGCATTCATGAAAGGAACTGTTTATTTTCTGACATTAAAGAGATGAGACATTTGCACTTTAAAACTTGAAGCTTTAAATAATGTATTTCAAAAATACGTTATTTAAAGCGTACTATTAAGTATAAAAAGAAATTCTTGCGTGTATTGTTTTTGGCGAAATAAGGCAGAATAAGTGCATTCTTTTCCTGATTTTATTTTAGAATTCTGTGATGTTTTCTTTCCTTAGAAAACTTCGTAACACAATTTTAATATGGATGAAGACACGCTGAATTAAATTTACAAGAATTAATTTTTGGCAATAAAAATAACAAATGAACAGAAAACATTCAACCAAACTAACAGTTCTAAGAAAAAGATGTACATTTAGAAAGAATTTCCATTATCTCATTTTTGTTTTATTTCTATACTTAATAAATTTTTTCCAATTTATTTTCAGAGTACTTGTTAAGCAAATTTTGATTTTAAAAATACAGCAAAGACAAAGTTTATAGAATCGAAAAAAATTATATAAAAAGACATTTATTAGAAGTTATATATGAAGAATTATTTACTAAATTGAAGTAAGCCATCGAAACTGTTAAGAGGTAGTCTCATTCGACTTTAAATTTGTACACTTGAATCGATTCAACTACTATTCCAGCGCATTGTCGTTCGTTGTTCATGTTATGATTTATGTGTCTATTAAAAGTCTAAATTATAATAGCATTAATACTATCTTAATATATTAATTTTTTAAAACTATTACCTAAATTTTTGTAAACTATTTGTAGGTAATCTTCTTAACTTTTGAACACGTGTGTGCACCAAAAATTTAAAGACGAATCAAATTAAAACGAAATGTTACTATTTTTTACAGTGAGTAGAAAAATACATACTAGTCCAGGGGTGGCCAACCCAAATGACCTCGCGGGCCACTAAAGAAAAACTTAATAATCCCGTGGGCCGCATGTAAAAATATATATCTTTATATTAGATTTTGACCCATTACAAACATTTATTGGGGTGAAAATTTAAAACAGATTGATACATTATTATTGTTTTCGTTGTTTTTCATGTATACACAAACATAGATAATATAATATTGTAGCAATAATCAATGATCAAATAATGTTTAATTTATTTAATCGGTGAGATATTTGTTTCTCAACTCTTTCACTTAGTTTTTGCAAGTTAATCTTAATGTATGTATATTTGCGTATCGTAATTGATGTTGCAGGTTTTCGTCCGTAAAGTTTGAGCATGATTTATGTTTGATAAATTTCAATTTCGAAAAAAATCAGATTCTCAGTAACAGAAGCAATTTGATAAAATAGAAACAGAGTTTTGGGATATATTTTTTAAAAGAAAACTCTAAAAACAAAAATATTGCACAAAATAGTCGCATTTTGTAAAGTTTTAATGAATCTCGCAGGCACCAAAATTATTCAAGGCTGGCAACCAATATTCTATAAATTGTCAATTAAATTATTTCCATAAATGTATTTTTAGTTTAGCATTTATCTTCCTAATTGTATTTTTGCATTCATTTTCCTTTTATCGACATCTGAATAATTTAATTATTTTATTTAACCATTACGAGAGCACTTAACGGTTATGCATTACGCGCTTTACCCTTTTCTATACAGTTTAGAGGTTTCTCAGTTTGTATAGGATTATCTCTTTCAATTATTCTTTTCAGAATAATTATAGTTGTCATGAACTGGCGAATGTTTCACTCTAAACTGATTGCATTCCTTAGGGCTCGCAAAATTCGCGGTCAGAGCTACTAGAGATTGCAATTAGCTGTCGACTTAATTGACGGCTGTTGTCAAGGTCCATTCATATGTAATCTCTCATGAGACTGGATAAATTTACACTTTCATCAAACCTGTTATCATGAGAGACCTATATCAACGATTTCTATGTAAAGACGGAGAATAGATAAATTTGTGGGTCTTTCAAAGGTAAAATTAAGCTTGGTATTTAGTTTAGGTAAATTTAAAATAGTAAAATTAAATATTTTTGGGGTGTTTGATGCCATAAATTTTACAATTATTTAACATAACAAATATACAAAAGAGTAATTGTGGGGCATCATGAGTGATATCCTATAACTAATGGTAGAATTTTGTGCATATTTTAAATCTTTTTTTTTTTGACGATTTCCTCGAAATTAAGTTTATCTCAATTATTCTTTTTTACTGCTGATAGCAGTCAAATATTAGTGATGAGGGTTGGGCTTAGATACGATTTAGTGAAAGTGAGTGAGTGAGTGAATATTATCGTCACACTATTCAGTTACTCGAATGCTTTTGACGAAGGACCTCGTAATTTTGAACCATGGTCAAGTGACGAGGACGACATGTGATCTGACACCCCCTCTCCTAACTTCCACACCAACGGGAGGACGTTTGAGACTCAATAGATTTAACGTGCATCGTACCCCTACACGGCAGATCTTCCGCAATTCTAGGCTCAAACTCATGACTCTCTGGCCACGAGTCCGCGACCTTGACCACTAGGCTACTGTGGCCACATGTAGGAGAGGAATTGACATCCCAGGGAGATATAATTCTAAAAAAATAAAAGAAATGTATGGAGAAGGAGTTATATAAATGAAACGAAAATCGGTTGTCGCGATATACATGTGCACTGATGACGAAACGTGAGCAGTGTCATAGGAAATTTATAATTTTTTTCTTGATATACAACGGTAAGAGTAAAGAGAAATCAATAAATTAGCCTAACCCTAGCGCTGATGCAACCTGTTATCCAGGTGGGCATTGATTCGTAAAGTTGGCAAATCTCCTCCTGCGGGATTGTTTGCCATACACATTGATATTAAATCTTATCGATCTAGGGACGGTAATAGACACCTCCCCCATCGAACCCAAACAGTCTCTAGTGAGGAGATATCTGGAGATCGCACTAGCCAAGGAAGTGTTGGAGAAGCACCAATACAAGCACTAAAAAGGCGTGTCAAGTGAGGCCAGGTATTCCCATGTCGAAATGAAAGGCCAAGGGTCCATGAAAGAAAAGGAAATATTATGGTACGTAAAATCTCGCATCGTACCGCAGCTTTAAAGGTGTCACGAATGACAACTAAGGGATATAGTTATCAAATGAAATGGTTGCTCAGACCATAACTCCAAGTAGTCGGAGGGTATGGTGGACCACACTCAGATGAGTATCCCACATTTGTGCTGGATATCTTTAGATGCGTATTTGATGGTTATCTGGGCTCAATTCAAAGCGGGACTCATCACTGGAGACTATTCTACACCATTACATGTGATTCTAGGTTGAATGCACCGAGTACTACAACTTTAGCACTGGAATGTCCTCTGTTTTATACACAATCCAGATGCTGCATTGCATTGCACTGGAACTGCGGCTAGTCACTCATTTTGATCAGCAAAAATTAATTAATTTCGTGTTTTATGATTAGGTAGGTGCACCCGTAATTCTTCCCTTTCGAAAAACTCCTTCTTGGTGGGTTCCTTTTTATGTTATAGAATATAAAACGCAAAACTAAACTAAAAATTTCTTAGAACCGAGAGAAAATTCAGAAAGAAATTTCCTAGCAATAAATTCAATTAAGGTATAGCAAATTTTGAGAGAGATGGGAATTTAGTCTTATAATGTTCATTAGATTCAGGGGAAAAAACGCTAGGAACATAATTGGCAGTTGAATACGACTTCCGAATCGCACAATATTTTCGCTAAGCTGATTTTTTTTTTATTTAAAATAATCCTAATTAAAAGTATTATATACAGTAAAATCCGGAGTATAACACGCACATGTACTTTCAAATTGCATTTTTTAATTATTAGATATATACGCCATACAACGCGTACCCTTTTTTACGAATAAACCTGAAATGCTCGTATGCAATGCTTTTATGTTCTGAAGTTGTTTATTCCAGGGGTTTTGAAAAAAATAGTGTATTTCTAGAGCAATAAATATTTGAGTTCAAAAAGTATGTCGTTTCTTTTAAGTAAACAATATTTCGATACATGAGGAATTTTTTTATGCTCAATTTTTTTTTTTTAGATATTTTCTAAAACCGCTAAATAACAGGCACACGTAAATTTCGATCTTATTTTTTGTGTTAAATGCGTGTTACACACTGGATTTTGCGATAGTTGATTGAATAGCAATTATTGTTAATTTATTGATCTGATTGAATGAAAGTTTCATTTTATCATTTCAACCAACAGCATATTATTTCTTCTAGTCCGAGATCTATTGCAACAGAAAAAAAAGATTATGTGTATACTACTCTTGTTTGAACAAACACACAAGTAGTGTTTATAAGAATAATAAACTGCTTGTTTTATATTTTAAATCTCCTTCATACGTCAGTAAAAACTATGAAGTATCTATATTCGTTTGAATGCAGATACGGTGTATAATCTCTGGGAAATTAAGTCCTTTGTGTGTTTAGTTAAAGTCGGATAAAAATAAAATAAATAAAAACGATATATATGAAACAATTTATACATTTTCACAGTTGAATTTTTTTTCTTGGAACTGTCTAAAATATTGATGGAAATTGGCTAAATTTCACGCTTTAGTAACTGTTAAATTTCCTATAATTTTGGGTAATGAGAATTAGGTTTAGGTCAGTTGAAAACCCCGTAACCTATAAGCAAGTTTAAAGCACTCGTAAATTAATTTAGATATATTTTATGAAAGCAAACACACTCTCTAAGCACAAATCTTTCAATAATTTCAGTAATCGAGCAAAAGAAAGAATGTTCAGAAATACAAACAATTAGATAATGACGTAATTTGGTAAAAATTAAGAGCAAATTCTAGCTGAATCATAACCAAATTAAGTAATGTTCTTATTTTCGATTTAGATACATTGAAATATATATTTTTTATTTCTGAAAAAGTATTTCTAAATTGATACATTAAAATTCTATTTTAGTCTCCTCTATCTTGTATCTTAAGATATTCATTAGGAACATTTTGTGCTTAATCTACTTAAGCTACTTACTCATTGGGCCCTTACTTAACTTTATTATCTAACCTTTCTATTCAGTTTACTTCATTCGCTTTCCGAACTTTGCGCTTGATTTTGAATTAGTTGTGTATTTTTAAGATAGTCCCTCGACAATAAGCAAATCTCATTAAAGAGCTAACTTTGTTAAGGCAACCAATTTGACACAACGTCAACAATTAAATTGGAGAACAATGGTTTATGTCTTGCCAAACCTGGGGAATAGAAAATATATTTAAAAAAAACCTTAGCTGGAGGATTCTTTCTAAGCATTTATTCCATTTTGTTTTAAGGTAAGGAAAAAATTAAATATTTTTATTTATATGTTCGTAATAATTTATGCCGACTTTAAATAACATTCATTGATATATATAATAATTTTATACATCCAGATTTTATGTAGCATAATTTATTGAGTTTTTTTTAGGGTTTTATATTCCTTTCAAAGGGCGTAGAAGTAATTTTGCATGATTTACGTACGATTGCTAGACTCACATTTATATTGTGAATTATTCAATTCCTACTATTACCTCACACTCTATTTATTTATTTATCTTGGTGGGATTTTCAATCGTTAATAAAATACATTTTAAAGTGCTCAATTGAGCTGAAATTTTATATACATGATTATTTTGGATGACAATAAAATAATTTAAATATAATTAATAAAAATTTTAATTAATTACAGCTAATTATTTAAAGAATCACAAATACAGCCACGTTAGCATCATTTTTGGCAACTTGTGTCAAAACTTGAAAAGGTTTTTTTCTCGCGTTTTAAAGCATTCAGTGGAACTGAAATTTTATATACACGATTGTTTTATAATTAATAAAAATTATTACCACTCAATGTTGTGATTCTGTTAATATATATATATATATAATTGTAACTATTTAATAAAAAGTACCTAAAATAAAAATTTTCTTTGTTAATCGGAGTAGGAATTGACTTAAAAAAATTTTTATATTACTTGTTTTTATATTATTTATGTTATATGTCTAACATCCAATATTCAAATGCCTTTTTTTTTAAAAAAAAAATCTTTTTTATTTTACTTCAAGCTATTTAAGGGAACAGAAACTTTTAATCTAGTTAAGAGTGAGAAAATAAAAATATAAGTAAAGGTATATAATTCTTTTTGAACAGAGATAGACCATTGTCAAAAAAAAATTGAGATTAAACAATACATATGTGACCGCCAGAAATTTAATCTTTCACAGACTTTTCTATAAGAATTTCATACTGATTTAAGAAATGTTTTTTTAATGTAATTTTACATTGATCGTTTTTTTTTATTTACCTTTTTCTTCCCTTCTATTATCACTTAATTTGCACTTTGATTTTACTGAAACATTTTGCAAATTTTTTTGTATTTTATTAAAGCACACAATTGAGAAAACCTTGCAGGGAAACTATTCCTTATAAATCGCATGAAATTTTTATTAAAAAACAAGAAATCAAAATTCATAAACAAATAAACATTGAAAATTCGTAGGAAAGGATACATTGTACTACTGTATACAAAAAATTATTGCAATCTTTAGAAACAGGAATAACTCAGCAGAAATTATAAAAAAAATGAATCGATTAAAAATATTCAGTCATTAAAAACTAAAAACTGAAGAGTCATTCGTACACGTTGCAGTTAGTTCTAAACTTGTAATTATCTTTTTTTTTTTACTTCCCTTTGATGTTTTTACTTAGAGTGATCCTTTTACGACTTCCTATAAACATTTCCGATGTATCAGTTTCAGTTCTCTTGTAAACTTAGAGGTCATTATCAAGTCAAGTATAAAAAAATGGATATTTCCTGGCTTTGCTACTCTTTTTGAGATAAAGCAGTTTTGCTTAAGGTATCCGACTACGTTCGGAACCGTGATTTTGCAAAGGCGTATAAATGGATCATATTTATGATATTTAGTATTACTTATATTAGAAAATGTATATAATATTGTTTTAAGAATAGTATTACAATAAAAAAGTATTTAAGTACAATATTTTGACAAAAAATGAACATAGAATGACCCATTTTCAAAATGTTCTCCTTTTGCGAAAAATGCTTCTATTATAATAATATTTTGCCTGTATATAGCTCAGACCTCTGTACAGAGGCTCAACTAGAATTTTTGAAATATATAACTTAGAAGTGGGTTTATCCATGCTTTACGACAACAGAGGGGAGAAATTTTAAGAAAAAATCGCCGATAATTATTTCAATGGGTTGTAACTCTGAAAATGTGAATTTTTCAATAATCATAGTTGAGCCTTTGTAAGGCTAAAGTTCTAAAGCAAAATATTTTTAAAAAAGGGCTTTTTTCAAAAAAGAACATTTAAAAAATTATTCTAAGTTAATTTTTTGCCGAAATATTGTATTTAAATAAAAAAAAAATTTGTCACAATGTCCTTAAAACAATTTTTACGTGCATTCTAATCTAAGTGACACTAAATATCATAAAAATTATCCATTTATGCGCCTTTTTAAAATCACGGTTCCGAACGTAGTCGGATACCTTAAAAAAACAGTTTAATATTTACAATTAGATTAGATTTTATTAGATGGACTTCAGCTATTTTTAAGTTATATTGACTGTAGCTTGATACTTTGCAGATTTTTATCCATTGCTGTTAAAAAAAATATACACAACCTTTCAGTTCCTTTTTGTTCCCACCATTTTCATAAAAATCTATTTCATACATTTGACTGTGAAAGCACGTTAAATGCTGAAAATTATTTTAGTAAAGCTGGTTTAATTTAGCATAAAATCTGGAGGATAGAAGTTAGATCATCTTTTTCAAAAATCCTGCTTATTTTCTTAACGTTTCTAAAAAAAAAAATGTGAAATGTTTATATCGATATAACTGGAATATTAGGGGACATTTCAGAAAATTGTTCTTGTCGTATTGTAACGTGTTGTAAAGTATCGAATTTGGAACAGAACGAATTTCTTTGTTCTTTTCTATCATTTAGTTTTCTTTTGGTGTGATATAATTAAAAAATTAGAAAATAGTTTAAATTAGTAAAATCCTTGAGATAAAACTAATTATTGTTTTGATACAGTTTTACATATTAATGTCAAAATCATTTTTTTTCATGTTGTAAATATACAATGAAGTTAATTTTGCATACTGTTCTCTGTAACCATCTTCTGTTTATTATTGTATACATGTTACTTTAGATCAGTGGTACTCAACCTGCGGGCCGCATGTGGCTCGACGGCATCTTTTGAAACTCACTAAGAAATTCAATTATTGGAGACAATGTACTCAAAATCGAAAGAAATTCTATGAATAAAGCAATCAAATTTATCAATTTTTCTATCAATTTACTTTTTTTTAATAGTAGAATGTAAACAAGAGGCTTGGTAATAGATGAAAGAAAATAGAAATTATCCTATAACTCAGTAAAAATATATAAAAATAAATATCTTTCTGTGTATGTGTTTGATAGAAAAGTTGATATAGTATTAAAATAAAAGCCAAAAATGAGTTTTAATATTTCTATCAATTTTGACTTTGTCTAATATTGCTTTGGTCTCTTATTGTGTTTTTTTTTACAATCCTCATGGTGCGGCTCGGGTGAAATACCTGTCATGTGTATGCGGCCCTGTGAGAAAAAAGGCTGAGTATCCCAGCTTTAGATGATATGTCAAATAAAAATAACTTATGTTTATAAAGAGGCTAAATAAAAGTTGGTTGAATGAAAGTCGTTCTGCTTAAAAATGCATTAACTTCTCTTCTGAAAATATTTTTTAAACGGATTAATATTGTATAAAATATCAATTTTTTTTTTTTATTTTCCGTTAGTAAAATAAATATGAAGAGAATATGAAAAGTGTAAGTGGTAATTGTTTTATATTTCTTAATATATGGTAATAAATTAATATAAATAATTAATCTATTAATTATATTAATGTATTACTTATACTAATTAACCCTTTATATGATAACATATTAATAAATTTAAAAATTTTGTAAATTATATTGAGTTTATTTAACTTGAAAAATTGTGCTACAAAATAGTTCAGATTGCATTAGTACTCGTTATTATCTTATAGTTTAAATGCAATCTATAGGTATTTATGTCTTTTTAAATGTATGCATCAAATCAATAATTAGCTTTTATAAAATAACATTCTAATAAATCTTCTACTATTGTATTGAAATTTTGTTTTATACTGTCTTTTTAGGCAAATAAAATACTTTGAGATCGAACTAAATAAATCTTTAAACTATGTATTAAAGTTGAAATCGAAACGGAATTTGTTAGGATAAATGTTACTTTTTCTCCTGATGTCTTGGTATTTTTTGGTGCTAATACTCAAGATTTGCAAGTGTCTTTCTCAAGAATTAACCAAGAAAAACCAAAATACATTTTTGAAAAAAATATGATTAAAATAGATACAGCAAAATATAATCAACACAATGCAGCTAAAAAGACGATTATGGAGCTCAAAGTTTTGAAACTATGAATTTCAAAACATTCAAGCTTGTTTTTGTGAGGGGATAGGAACCGTATAAAAGAGAAAAACACAAAATATTCTGAAACTTCATAAGCAACTATAAAATATATTGTTTGCAACTCATTAAAAAAATTATTTTGCAAATGAAGACCTCATAAAAAAAGTCTGTAAAATATATAAATCAAAGCCTCACGAACTATCTACAGATTTATTCTCCAAACAAGGAAAAATTTAATTTACACACAGAAAAATTTTTTAATATTTTATTTGCTTTCATAAAATATAACAGCTATGGAATTTCAAAAATTTACATATAAAATCTACTCTTCGTATTCAAGAGCGTGGATTTTCTTGTGAAAAGCAGGCTTAAAATTTTACTTTCATCGCTTGAATAGATATGCTACCTCCTAATCGTTCAGAGCTGCTTCAGTTTTTGCGACGACAGTTTATTGGTTAGCCGCTTGTCTACGGCGCGGTAACCAGACACATACACGATCGAAGCTCATTCGGGAATTTTAAAGTCCTTTCAGAATTACTATGGCTGCAAGATAATGGCTTTTTCCAATTTGTTCCAAAGGTGATGTCCTTTACAGATGTTATTTTCAGTCATAAAATCAGTCTCGTCCTAGTCATTAGAAGGATTCGTTACGTAATTTCTAATAAAACTACCACTTACCAGTTCGTCCTGAATCATTTCGTCAATATCAATTTCACTGAAAGTATTAAAAGCTTACCTACAATTTCATACGCTATTGTGACGATTTCTGATGGTAAGACTGAGGTGTTTGGTTTTTTATTAAGGACATATTTTCTGAGTAAGCGTATATGATATCGGTTGAGCCATTTATTGGATTCTTTTTAATTTGAACGTTATTTTAAAACCCTCATTTGTTGCTTTCTTTTTAAATTACTTGTTTGGTGTTAGTGTTCCTAATATGTATTTACTGGAGAATTCTTTTATATATCGCATAAAAAATCGTACATAAGAAAACTGCACTAAAAAGAAGTGCAGAAAAACTAGATTGAGTTTACTTAAAAATGCCGTTCATGGCACCGGTAGCTGTAAAATCTAATGGCTGTCTTCCAGGTAATATCTTTGTGTGCTCATCCTTACTTTGGTATCAAATTCTTTTAATGAAAATAACTGACCATTACTTTTGACTTTTTTTTAATGAACATACGAACAGACTACGTATGGGGCAACTGAATGTAAACCAACAAGTTTGAGTCACCATAATAGTAAGAATGACCCTGGTAACTCGTATCATCATGAGGGCTTTGAGTTTCAATCAGAATTAATTTATATTAGTATTGATGCAACTAATTTGACAAGCAGTTAGTTGACTTAAGTATCAAAAAAAGGGCATGTCAAAAATAGCTTATCATTTAATAGGATCATTTTTAACTGAACACAATAAAAGAGACTTATAAAAATAGATTATGTTAAAACAAAGTTGTTCAATATACTTCTTTCACTACAGTTTTTTAAAAAAATATCTGATAAAAATAATAAAACTGTATTTCAATATTGCCTCTAGACTGACATCCTCCCTTGCAGGCTTTTTAACAATCAGTTCGCCATATCTAATGAAATTTAGATATTATAATTCCGCTGAACCTTAGCGAACTGGTTGAATGGAGCTTTCACTATTCCGCACGAATTATTTATTCTACAGGTCTTTCGAGAAATCGATTCTGCGGCCGCTAAACCACGATTCTGCCTCCAGTTTGCCACTGTTGATCATCCGGGACGAAATTAATCAAGATACATTGTATTTACTTCTAAATGAGGTTTCCGGCTTATCCGACTAGCGTATATTCCGATGCTATGATATACTTAGCAGAAAAAAGCACTTAAAGGGCTCGAAGTCTGCAGAAGTTTTTTTCTCTTGGAAGATTAAACATATTATCACCGGTACAATAATAACTGACCAATACCATCGTAATTGTATATATTCCTTAGATCGGGATGACCAAACAAAATGACCTTGAGGGTCACTTTGGAAAAACATTATAATCGCCCGCGGGCCACATATAAAAATATATACCTTTATATTAGATTTAGATCCATTATAAACATTTATTGGAGGGAAAGTTTGTAACATAATAAATTATTATTATTATTATTTCATTATTTTTCATGTATACAAGCATAGATAATATTTTTATTTATTATATTTAAGTGATGATAATGTAATGATCACATAATGTTTAATTTATTTATTTAGTGAAATATTTGTTTCTGAACCCTTTCACTTTGATTTTTAAGTCGATTTCAATTCTACTGACAAAAAAAGAAGCAATTTGATTAAATAGAATTAGTTATGGTATTTATTTGTAACAAAACATTACATTAAAAACAAAAATATTGCACAAAATAATTGTATTTTATAAAGTCGTAATGAATCTCGCTGGCCACGGGTTGGCCACCCCTGCTTTATATAGAGAACATCCAATGAACAAAGAGTATTCATCAGTTTAGGGTTCACGATATAGAATGACTTTAAAATGAATGATCTTTTTTGCAATACAAAGGTTTCTACAATTATGCAGAAAAATTACCAAAAATATATTTATTGGTCTGATACTAATTTATATCCAAAGCTATCGTAAGATATAATGAAAGTTATTGCTCTTTAAGGTATCCGACTACGTTCGGAACCGTGATTTTGCAAAAGCGCATAAATGGATAATTTTCTTGATATTTAGTGTCACTTAGATTAGAATACATGTATAAAATTGTTTTAAGGACATTTTGACAAAACAAATTATTTAAATACAATATTTTGGCAAAAAATTCACTTAGAATAATCTTTCTTCAAAATGTTCTCCGTTTGAGAAAAATGCTTCTATTTTAATAATGTTTTGCCTGTATATAGCGCAGACCTCTCTACAGAGGTTCAACTAGAATTTTTGAAATATATAACTTAGAAATGGGTATATCCATATTTTACGACAACAGAGAGGAGCAATTTTAAGAAAAAAACGCCAATAATTATTTCAATTGGTGGTAACTCTGAAAATAATGTGAATTTTTCAAAAGTTCTAGTTGAGCCTCTGTAGAGAGATCTGAGCTATATACAGGCAAAATATTATTATAATAGAAGCATTTTTCTCAAAAGGAGAACATTTTGAAAAAAGATTGTAAGTTCATTTTTAGCCGAAATATTGTATTTAAATAAATTTTTTTGTCAAAATGTCCTTAAAACAATTTTATACATGTATTCTAATCTGAGTGACACTAAATATGAAAATTATCCATTTATGCGCCTTTTTAAAATCACGGTTCCGAACGTAGTCGGATACCTTAAGCTCAGCTGGGGTTCAAAATTCTTTTAGCGGGATGTAAAGATTTCGAAAATAAAGTATTAACTATGGCAGCACCTTTGTCAACAATAGCTTAATATTATTAGAAGTTCATCATTGTTATCACATAGCCTATTTCTTGAGGAACATGCACTAAAAACAAAAACAAACAAAATCTTATTACTATCAAATATTGATCTACTAAGGTAGCGGTTCTAAAACTGTGGTCCGTGGAATCTCTCATGTAACTTGGAGATTTCCCTCTTTTACTGACTCCGAAAGTCCTTGTGTGGAAAAACTGAAAGATGTGCTATACTAGACTAGATTACTAAATAGTCCCCGATGAAGAAACTCTACTAGAACTTGTATTTTGATCAAAAATATTAAGTTGGGGAAGGGATGTTTAAAATCTTCGGCGTCCGCGACGTCACACTGAATACATAAAAAGGGAAAGGCGTTGCTATCGAAAGTTTGAGAACCGCTGTACTGGGGTATTGTTAATTGAGAGGGATTACTTGAAGAACGTAATTGAATCCCGTTCTTGCTCAATCATACGAAGAAAACAAGTTTTTATTTAAAAAATAGATATAAAAATTCTTACCGGTGTAAAATTCTCTTTGACTGTAAATAATCAAGAGCTAAAGCTATCTCACAAATATATAGTACAACTCGGTCCTGCTCAATATTGGAACTACTCTGCTGCATATGGTACCTCAAATCACCACCCAGAAGTAGATCCACCACCATGAACATGTCCTCTTCATCCTGTGGGTGAAGGAAGAAAAAATTCCACTTATTATCTGCATGCGTTTTATGGTTAATTACTATCTTGATCACCGTAAAAATTCAATTAAAAAGTAACCTTTATAAAATGTATCGCAAAAAAGGGCAGTTTTTTCAATTTTGGTGTGTTTTAAATCTATAGCAAAATAACAAAAAGATAGTAATCCTAGAAGCAATAAGAAGTCAAGTAGTGGAAATCGTAAAAAGAAAGGGAAAAAAATAAGTTTACTGGCTATAAAAGTTCTGAAGTTTGTTACTAAATATAGCAATTGATATCAATAGGATCAAATGAGTGACTTACGGCTAATAAGATTATAGAAAAACGATAAAAAGGAACAATGAACTAAAAAAAAAAAAGAAAGAACATTGATAACGATGAATGAGAATAGTAAATACTTAAGAAGAGGAACGATACAACAAGCAAACGGATGTCAGTGACGGCAATATGTAGCAACAGAAGTTATGGGGAGGCAATAAAGGTTAATAGAAGAGACCAGCATCAAATGAAGGAAGTCAAAGAAAAAGAAATAATATATCGTAGAGATAAGAGCAATAGGTACGGAGAAAATAAGCCGAGAAAGATACAGTGATAGCATAATCTCTTCTTCATTTAATTTCCTTCGTTTCTATCCTAAGGAATTTCTATTTCTAATTCTCTGGGTTTACTTAAACTTTTTTCAAAGGACAGTATCAGAGCTTCATTATTGTAAAGTATTGTTTTCAAATAAAATTCTTAAATACTTAATGAAAGTGTTCAAATACTTTTTAAAGTGAGTAAAAATTTATCAAAAACTCTGTTCTAAGTGAGTGAATATTAACGTCGCACTGTTCAGCTACACGAGGGCTTTTGGCGACGGACCACGTAATTTTGAACCATGGTCAAGTGGTGACGACACCTGAGCTGGCCCCCCTCTCCCTAACTCACCCCACACACCAACGAGAGGACGTTTGAGCCCCGACAGTTTTTACGGCATCACTGACCTTCACGGCGGGTCTTTAGTGGTACTGGGCTCGAACTCGTGACAAGGCCAGCCACGATCCGATACCTTGACCACTCGGTTACCGTGGCCCCACTCTGTTCTAAGATCAGCTGAATAAGGAAATTACAAATGAATGTTATATCCAAATTGATTTTAAAAAAAAAATAAAAATCATTGAGTTCTGAATCAAATATAATGACTAAAAAATTTTAAGTTAATGCAAATTAATCATTAGCAACAAGATTGTCTTACGTTATTACGCATGAGTATATATCTGTAAAAAATAATGTATAATCTAATCATAATAATACAGTTACCCAACGTTTTTGAGCGATTTGAAGAGTTTTGAAGGAGCAAATAGAAATTTTTTATAGATTTACATGTTTATGTAAGGGCTTAAAAAGTTCTAGCTTGAGTTTTATGCAAATATATTTTAAAAATCAATATTTGTAGCAAAAGATTTAGGCTTATTTAAGTTACATTACATATAAACACATACTTAAAAACGAGCAGTCTTTTTTATAGTTCCGAATTTTAATATAGTTCTATCTTGTATATAAAAATTAAATTGACTCTAAAATAAACTGAAATTTAAAAAAAAAAATACATGAGGAATTTTTAGTAATTGTACCAGCAAATTCAATAAACAAATGTAAGCACAATGCCTACCTGGAACGTGAACCACAGATTCACTAGAAATGGATGCTCCAAAGAAGACAAAATTTCAATTTCTCTTAAGACATTTCGAAAGGCATCTTTCTCAATGCATTGACTTTTATTCATGTATTTCATTGCATACATTTTCATTGTATCCTTTTTCTGAACAATGCAAACCTGGAAAGAAAGCGTTCGAAATCATTATAAAGAAATTAAACAAGCTTAGTTCGACAATTTAAAGTTTATTTAATTGTTGAACTCCCATTTTTCTTAAGTCAGGAAATAATATGAACTATTTGATTGATTATAAAAAATGAGTGTGTCTAAATTAAAGATGGAAAAGGAATTGTATTGAGGAAAGAATTTTGAGTTATCTTGAGTTGCAATTATAAACATATTTTTGTTCCAGATTAAATTGACGTGTTTCTCTTATTCATTTCCTTTAAATTATTTTGTATTATAAATATGAATTTTCAACGTTGTTGAATTTCTCGTTTTTTTTTATCACATCATTATTTCATTTTTTAAATATATATTTATATCCTAAATTATAAAAGAGCAACATAAAATGAATTAGCTGACTGAATATTTTATTCATTTTATCTTTCCTTTTCAGAGGGAATTTTCTCTTTGCTTGGAAATTCATTTCGTAAATCATTTCTAAGCTTATTTCCGCCTCAAGCAGAAAATTAATTTACGAAAAAATATTTCTGTCATTTACATTGCTTGCATATAATTCCATTTATTTTTTTTGTGAAATAAAGATTGAAGATGTCTTTTTTTTTTCTTTGCGTGTACTTAAACCACAAAAATTATCCAATTATTCATCTTTGAGCTGAAGTAATTATATAATTAAAAATATTTTTTCGTTTTCTTACAATACTCACTATTAAAATAAGACAATAAAATGGGACAAAAAATAATTAAATAGTCTTATTCCTTTCAATGTCAAAAATTTAATAACTTTTTTATTAATTTATTGGTTTGCAATGAAAATTTTTTTACATTTTTAACCACTTTAGCTAAGCAATTTCTAGGTTTTGAATTGTCAGAACTTTATTATATCCACTGCTTAAGCATAAACTGTCAAGTTAAAAATAAAATTCAATTAAATAGTACGGTGATCGAAATTTCTTTCAGTAATTTTAAATATTTGTTTTTCTCTTTTATTTAATGAATTGTAACTAGGTAATCACGAAAATGTAAATAATTCTAATTTCTTGTCACACTGTGAAGTAATAAGAGGGTTGTTGGCGACGGATCTCTCATTTTAAAATCATAGTCAAGTGACGAGGACGACACTTGAAATGGCACCCTCTCCAAATTTCCATGCCCTGCCAATAAGTGGAAGTAAAAATCAACCCCTATACACGGTAAGTCTTCGGTGGTACGTAAATGTGAAAAATTGGTTCTGAGAAATGAAATCTTTTCTTCCAAATTTAATGCCATGATATTTTTCAAACAGTGTGTTGTCTAAACAGATCATTCGACTTGAATTTTTTCGAAGAAATATAGTTCCACCGAACTATAACTTATATTCTTTAATAATTTTTAGTAATTTGCAAAACATTCTTTCTTATATGAAATAGCATCCAATACAATTTGCTTGTATACAGATATTCGGTTTTCAAAGATTTATTCCAAAAGCATGAACTTTTAAAATTGGATATTGCACGAAGAAAAGCACATAAGATAAAAGAAAGAAAATGTCTAGTTGAAAATACATCAGAACAAGAAAAGTTACATTTTGAATGTTTGAGATGATACAGATATTTGATACTAGTCAAAATTTAATTTAATTTTCGAATACAATAGAATGAAATGTGTACCTAATATATATAAAGTTCAGTAATAACAATAAATATAATCAACCATTTAACTCAAGTCTGAAAGATAATGATGAATTTTAAATCGAAAATAACTCACTATTTAACCGCTATTTTATCCAAATCTGACGGATGGTAATAAAGCCCAAAAAGATTCATATGTATTTTATCTCTCATTCCTCTTATAAACTAATTAAAATGAGTAATTGAAAAGATTATGAATTAATTAAAATGATTATTTAATTAGGGTTATTATGATTAATTAAAAAGATTAAACTAAAATACCTTCATAAATTACGAAATTAAAGCATTTCTTATTTGTTAAATTCAAGTAATAGTGCATACATGTATGAATAATTAGAATTTTTAGGAGTTAAAAATAACTTTAAAACTCCGTTTTTGCAATTATGGAAGCTATGTGCATGTATTTTTTATTCTAAATATAATGATAAACAGCAATTAATTACTAATATGTTAATAGTAAAGCACGTAAAGCGTAAAATTAAAATATGAAAATAAATTTTCTTTTATTTTGATGCAGATCTTTCTTGCCTTTGCGGAGTGTTTACAAACCATCTTTGTGGCCTTCCGTAGCAATTCGTATTGAGTAAGGAATATGATTTATATAAATAATATTAATTTGAATTTACGAAAATTTAAATTCTCAAGATTTTCTGCTTTTCTATAGATTTTAAACTAAATAGAGAAATTACTTTAAAAAATTAAAGATGCAACTCTCTGTAAGGCTAAAAATAATTATATTAATATTGAGAATCTAATTATAAATCCAAATATATATATATATATATTCTAGTTTTACAACTATTATTACATTGAGTGGATGCTTATATATTGTCCTGTAATATTAAAATTCCTTCGAGGAAAATTCGCAAAAATAACTTAAAGGCTACAAAAACGTAAGGGTTTTCTTGAAATTCCTTTCGAGCAAATTTACGCATGTTAGAATCTTAGCGTGAAAATCTCGCATAAAAAGAGAAAGATTAAAAAGAAATGGAAGAAAAATAATTCTTGCATAAACAAAAACATATTTCATGAAAACCTTGAAATAAAGAAGAATTAAGAAGCTCTGCATATGGTATGTAAAAGATATGCATGAATACTAAAAAAAAGTAAGAATGCCAAATGCAAGCAAGCGTACCTGAGAAACTTCTACTTATAAATGAAAAGTTAAGAATAAAGAACTTGTTTGTTTTAATACCGGAGAATACAAAATTAAAATATGAATAGGAACCAGAATTAATTAAATCTATATCATAAAGAAAAGATTATGTGGGGTAAAAAAGAGTAAGCTAAGTTTGTTAAAAAAATTTCGAAAGAGCTTTAAATTTGTCATCTAAATTAGAAATGGGGTTTTGCAATATACAGAACCCCTACCACGTTTTTTTCACTTTTAAATAAAAACGTATTTAAATTTTAATGTTGTATTAATTTTTAATGCTTATCTTTTTTTACACTCTCAAGTTTTTAACTTTATAATGAATATACAAAACCAATTCTAAACTTAAACTATAAAATACCAACCTTGTGTTTAAAATACTGTTCTTAAACTAACACAACGCTACATTTAAAATTATGCATATTTATATGCATCAGCGTAGCATATTTTGTATGTATAAGTGCTGTTCTATTTTCGAATAATATGCGTGTTAATCCTGTTCTTAAGAAAATGCATCGTGGAATACTCATATAAATTTTATTTTTTACCTAATATGTGAAATGTTTGTTATCTTTCTCAATATGCCTAAATAATTATTTTTATACATATTTTATAAACATTATTTGCACTAAATAGGAGAAACACAGTTATTTGACTTTTTCATTAGAAAAAAATAATAGACCTAATTACAATTGATAAATAATTATCTAAAAGATAAATGTATGAAAGTCAATACTTCCTGTTCAATACGGTTCCATTAAATAACATTTATAAAAGTACAAATAATTGGAATTATTTTTTCTTCCTATTTATTCTATTTTAGTAATAATAATTAACATTATTCTGCTATAATTGAATTGTTCTCACTATTTTAAAAAATTTTTTTAGAAACTTTTTTTTCAAAAAAAAGAAAAAAAGCCAAAATTTTTAATTTTTTTTTCAAAAAGAACACTTCAAATAGACGTGTTTGATTTTTGTGTAAATGGTACCATGCCCCCTTAACGCTTATTAGTGTAATATTCTAGTAAGATAACACTATGATATTTTTTCTTTACGTCCTTTTTCTTACTTTAAAGTTTTTGTTCGAATAATTTTCCAAATGTATTCTACCACAGTATATATTTTTTTTAAAGACCCTGATTGTTTTCAGCTGTCTCTTTGGACAGGATGGTAAAGATTAAACCAATGATTAGTTTCATCCGAGTTTAAACAAGTTTCGACAACGCTCATGGCAAAAATTCTGCTCTGTATAAACTTCCTCAAATACCCTATTTCTGCTTAGCATATTATTCATTTTGTTTTTCTTTCCCCCAAATTGTGTGGATCAAAAAATATTCCCCCCCAATTGCCGCCCGAGTCAAACCGATTTTTTCTTCACTTTACAGAATTTAAAACGGAGATAAATATAAAATCCATGGTAAGAGATAATATATTACTCAGATTAAATACTCCATTTCCTGGTGTAAGTTTTCAGGAATTTGGTCTTTGCTCTTAAACTCATAATTATAAACTATTCCAAAAATTAATAGCTCTGTACGTCGAACCTATATTTAAAAATTTTTTGAAACTTAGTTTGCTAAAGGGTTTATATTTTAGCATCTATCAATGCTTTTTTTAAAAACACTTTAACCTTCTCTCCGAACTAAATTATGTATTACTACCCAAAGTAACTTAACGAGTGAAGTATCTGTGTGTGTGTGACATATTTCAGTTCCTACTATTAGTTCACACTCTCCCTATATATATGTATTTATTATATATTATACATACTACCTGGTATACCCGTTCTTCACACGGGTGAATTTAAAAATTAAACAATGCAGACTGAAGGATAAAAAAGTTTTTAATGAGTTAATTTTACGTGAATTGTAAATTAAACAAAAAAAAAGCTTTTTGCATATCTCAGCTAAACAAAAAAACCATGTTGCTAAATTTTAAGTCTAGATATAATAGCTGAATTTTTTTAATTTTTTTTTTTAACTATTATTATCTATGACGCCCGTAACTTTCTTGTGGGTCGATTTTTTAAAACACCTACCTGCTCAGCAAAAGTAACACATTGTTACAAATTTTGTGTAACAAACGCTTAAAATAGTGTAAATAATTTGTATCTGGATGTGTAACACGTTAATATTACTTTCGGAAGCATTTATTTTATGTTAAATAACTGTTACCCGCGACTTCGTCCACGTGGAATTTAACAATAGTGTTTATTCACTTCGCAGAGTTAACAAAAACTTAATAGTTATGTATTCTACGTAAGGAAATACCTATGCTATAAGTATAATGTCATTCTTCTACTTCGTGAATCTATGTTTCTTTTTTGTTTTATTATTTTTTTCCTTCGTTTTTTGTTGAGCAAGGGGTGAAAGGGACGCATGACCTTTGACACAGTCGATGGCGAAGACTAAAATCATTAGAATCAAAATAGGTCTAAGTAGCAGTAGGGTTGAACGCAAATACAAAGGAAGCCGCAAGGAAGAGGGTGAAAGGGACGCATGACCTTTGACAAAGCAGTTAAGGACTGAAAAATCTTTAGGATCAAAGGAGATGAACGGGAAATGTCGTGAGTGGCAGCAACCTAATCAAACAGAAAAGTTTGATATAACTGCTAGAAATCGTTGAGACAGAAGGCTCGCGAAATAAAATAGTCCCTATTGAATAAAAATAATCCCCATTGAAAAAAAGTAATCCCTATTGAAATAAATAATCCCTATTTGCTATTGGGATATTCCTGACTATTTCATTGGTTTTAATTTTATTTTCTCGGAACCCTAATTTTTTTTTCTATGATAAAAGTAGCCTAAGTTATTTTTTTATAACATTAGCTATCTGCTAGTGAAAGTTTCGTCAAAATTGACCCAGTCGTTTCAGAAATTATCCGAAACAAACAGACAAACAGAAAGACAGACGGATAAACAGACAGACAAAAATTTTAAAAATTGATTTTTTCATATACGTACCGTATATACTTTTAAATGCATTTAGTAAAAAGCTGTTAATTTCAAATTACAGACACCTCGTTTTTATTTATATATATAGATATTTATATATCTTGTTCAAATTTTCAATTGTATATAAAATACTTTTCATTCCTCCATTGATGTTTAAGTACATTTTTTTAAACTTGTAGGGGATGACACTTGATGTTAATACAATTTTTTAAATTATAATTCATTAATTAAATTTTATATATTTTAAATTTATTCTGCATCATTTCTGTGTGTGTGTGTGTGTGTTTGTGGTGTGTTTTTTTGGGGTTTTTTTTTGGTTTTTTTTTTTTTTTGTTGTTGTGGTTGGTGTGTTGTGTTTTTTTTTGTTTTTTTTTGTGTTTTGTTTTTGTTTGTTGTGTGGTTGTTTTTTTTTTTTTGTTTGTTTGTTTTTTTGGTTTTGTTTTGTTTAAAAATGTTAATAACTTAAAAATGTAGTAAGTTTTTTCAAAATTTTTTTGGTTTAAATATATTTTTTTGGCTTTTTTGGGGGTTCCTTGATTTTGAACAGTTTTTCTCCAAATATTAATTCATTATTTAAATTCAATTAACTAAAATAAAACTTTTCTTTGTTGACCTAAGTAGGAATTGACTTTAAAAAATATTTTTTTCTTATGTTACATGTTTAAAAGTATTTATTTGCGATTTTGATATTAATCTAGTCAATTAAAGTGTAATACTTTAAAATTTTGTTATTGATATTGTTCTTTCTATTATGTAGTGGCCGCTGCAAGATAATAGTTATGGTCACGAATTAGTGGCCTGAGTGTCACGAGTTCGAGTTCTGGTGCCACTGAAGACCCGACGTGTAAGGAAAGCCGATGCCCGTTAAATCACCCTCCTATTGTTATGGTAGTCAGAATAGGGCAGTGCCAGCTCAGGTGTTCAAGATTCAAAATTACGAGGTCCATCGCCAATCGAGCCCTCTTGTTGCTTTATAGTGCATGTTAATAAAACTGTCGCTCACTTCCAATCATGTAAAATGTCACATCTAAACCTAGATTTTTTTTTCGTTTGGTATACTGTTAGATCTTGTTAACTATTTTGAAAACCTTATTTATTATCATGGTGTTTTTGTTGATTTACAGGAGGTTTTCTAAATATCTTTAGCGTTATTAGAATAGTGTACTTTAACCCTTTATCTACCGCATTATGATTTACAGCAGTTTTTTTCATGCAATATTTTTTTTTAAATCCCTACATTGATAATTAAGGGATATACATAAACAAAATACTCAACTTTGGAAAATTTCATCCGTAAGAGCTAATTAATTAATTAAAGATATTCAACTGTAAAATTAATTATGCACACTGTTCGCTTAAAATAAATAGTCAAATCGTTTCCTAAAGTCATCAACATACAAAATAAAAATTAGACACTTAACTTTTGACATTAACTACTTTTTCGGAACAAAAATGAGTCTTCGTAATCCGTTAAAAACGCCGTCAGCTGAAAATTCAATTTCTGCTATAAAACTCTCTTCGCCTTCCTTGCTAAAATACTCATCATAGAGTCTATGTTGTTATATATCTTGAAAGGATGGATATAAAAGAATATCCCTGCTAAGTACCGTCAGAATAGTTATTCTATCCTAAAAATGGTTATTCTGTGTAATTTTAAAGTGAGTGGTACTTATAAGTACCGTCGGTAGATAAAGAGTTAAATTAAAAATATAAAAGTTTTACACACAAACTACCTACTTACAACATAATAAAAACTGTATAAGTCGTAGATGTAAAATTTCTTAGCAGAGAAATAGTAGATGAAAATGCTATCATTCTAATGGAATATATATTATTAGAAAGTAAAATGAGTTACTGCAGCTAAAAAATGCTTGATTTCAATACATTCATAATTAATATCTACCTGAACAAGGAATTTCTTTTTCATTTAGTTTGTCATACAGTTTTCAGATTAAAATCGCTTCCCTTAATGAAAAATTTCTCTGAGTAAATCATTGATTTCAGTCCATGAGAGTAATTTGTTTTTTTAATAAAAGAGAAAGGCAATCAGAGTAAGATGTTTAATTTATATAAAATGTCCAATATGAGATATTTTCTGATAGAAATAGGCTGAAGCAACATCATTTTCTACTTAAGTTTATTTAATTTTTTAAACCATCTAAGATTGTCTTAACTCAAAAAGTATTTTAAAAGTATTTTTATATATTCACTTGTAATTTCTGTTCAAATCAGACCATATATACAAATTGATTCCATCCTAGTTCAGATCAAATTTTTATTTTTTCCCCTTCAGTGCATTTCTTTTATTATATTCGTGAAATTTCTACCATATTTCATATTCTTGATCTTGTATCCATAAATACAAGAGTATAATTCAGATTATTCGTAAACATTCATAAATAATTTGATGCGTTATTTTTCTATTTTTTATTTTGTATAGAAAAAATGTTAATATGAATTCTAATAGTATCATTAACATTTAGAACGTATTTTGAAGACACAATACTCTTATAACGTGATGATCGCTTAAAAAAACTTAACTTTGATAAGAGAATCGGTTATTAAGATTTCACTGGGAAGCAACGTAAGGGCTATCTCACTTACTCACTCGGGAGAACCGTGCTCACCCAAAGGGTTTAGAGCTGCGAACCGACCCTCCGAGAAGATATTTATTGATATACAAAGTAAAATGCATGTACAAAATGGTCCCGAATGAGGGGCTCTCCTCACACAGAATCCTTGATAATAGACGGAAGAATATAAAATACAGTAAGGGAAAAGTACTTTACAAAAGTGATCCCTCACCGGGTGCCAGAATGTAATTGGAACTACAGTTAAAGGACGATAATGACACGAGCTACCCCCCCCCCACTCCCCAAGCTTCCACACTGGGCCAACGGGAAGACCTTCAGCTCTACGAGAGGTTTTACGTACATCAGCTCCTCTACACGGTGGTTCTTTAATGTAACATGACTCGAACCCACAGCTCGACGAACAAACTGATCACGAGTTTGAGCTGATAACTCCTTTGCTATTGTGTTCAATTAAATTTTGTAGGAATCCAGACAATTTAAATTTCAGATCATATAAAACAAAGCATCTAACAAATTTGTAGGGAACATATTTCTAGAATATTTATTTATGCATTTTTAATCACAAAATATTAACTTAATTTTTATTTTAGAACTTTGCGCAGAAAATCACATTCTGAAACGTTTGAAATATAATATTTTTGTAAAATGTGTTTTTATAAACACACACACAATAGCGTACTAATCTCACTTCTGAAGCTCTCATATTCCTTATAATATGGTGATATTCATCATAAAAGGTAGAAAAATGGACATTCTTTTCTCACTATTCTGAATATTAGTACTTTTTATTTAGCTTATATAATTCTGCAACTAATGAATATTTTCATTGAATTCTGATTGCCGTATATATGTATATTTCAGTTTTACCTGTCTTTCTTTCACTATAGTCTTCCCTTAAACTTTCTGTTAATAATTTCTGTGTGTTGAATTTTTATAAATGGAATCAACATTAAAATAAGTTATCTAGTTTAAAATCAAAGAAAATATGAACTTGAAAAATGACATAAATTATGAATATACACAAACGTGTGTTTGTTTTTACTAAAAGACTGCTTTTTTTTATCATATTCAAGAACGGTTATTATAATTTTATATACAAATTTAAGATATTATTAGATTATTAAAATATCTAATAAAAAATGAAATAAGTGAGGAATCGTATTTTCCCTTAATATAGAGAAAAATCAATAGGTATTTTTAACTGCATTTCTAATTTTGGCTTAAGAAAAACACAATTCCTCTTGGTAGCATCTAAATAACTGAACGATAAATGATTTCTCATGATAATAAAACTGATATAGATTATCGTTTTCCCGTAATATACAGTAGAACCTGTTTTTGCGCGGTCTTTTTTTGTGCAATTTTATTTTTGTTTGGTGTATGAATTTCAATGGCTTTGGTGCCATCGTAATGTTTTCTATCTATTTACCAGTGGCGTAACGGAGAATGTTAGGACCCCCGCCCCTAAAAGTCAGGTTTCGCCTTTAGTATTTTATAAATTGGGCAAATACGTATTTAGCGTTAGTCAAGCTTTGGGCCCCTAAAGTCCCCGTGCAGGACTCAATGAGCTTTGGCTCCACTGTAAAGTTTTCTCTATTTACCAGTGGTAACGGAGAATTCAGGCCCGAAAGTCAGGTTTTGCCTTAATTATTTTATAAATTGCTTAAATATGTATTTAGAGTAAGTCAGGCCTTGGGCCCCTAGTCCTGCCCCCCGTGCGTTACGCCACTGAAATGTAGACAACTTCAAGGCGCTCTATTCATGTGTTATTAACAGTCTCCGGACAATGCGCATTCAGTTGCTTTCAACGCTCCAGCAGCCCGCTCTCGATTGAAGACGAAACTTTCAATGACAGTGACATTATTAATAATTTAATAAGTTATGAAGACGGACAAGAACCGGATTCTTTGAGAGCGGATAAAATATGCAGGGATCCAGCTTTCTAACAAATTGCAAAAGCATTTTTCTTAAAATAGATACCAATTAAGAGAAGAGTATAAAATTCCAAAAAGAGGCTTCAATCATGTATATAGCTGGTTATCGTGACATTTACAAGCAACTTGTGTGTGTGTGACCACCCGACCTTCGTCACAAAAACTTATCTCTTACTTTATGTTGCCAAAAAATAAATCAATTGAACCTTCAAGTGACGAAAGCGATTTTGAACTTGTTCATTACAGGGCTTTGGATTACGATGAGTAGCAATGAATTATGTGTGTGCATTTTGAAAACTTATCCATATATACAATTAGAAGCTATGTTTTTAAAATGTTCCATGTGTAATAGTTAATTATTTATTTTGTTATGGAAGTACTCTTACATAAATTTCGTAAATAATTGGCATATTTTATAAATTCGATTTTTTTTTTATGCGGTCCCTATCCACCGCATAAAAAAAGTTTTTTGCAGTATTTCCACGAATTAGTTTGTTTTATGCAAGAATTTATGAAATTTTTGAATATCTTTTTGTGCGTTTTTTTATGCGGTCCCTATCTACCACACAAAAATAGGTTCAACTGTATATATATATTCACAGCATTAAACAATTTTTAACGCTAATGTGTGTGATTAACTAACAAATCATTTAAGATTTTTTAACGTAAGCCTGAGTTAAAGATGATATGGTTTAGCGTAAGGTTAACATCGCTGCATCTTTTGTCAATAGTTAAAGCTAAAAAAAATGAGTCAGCTTCCCAATATAATTTGAACGTATTGGTTAATTAAAAAATTACCAATAAATGCAATCAAAAATACATCTGGTCGTACAACAAAGTTTACATCTTGAAGGTAAATACGGAGAGTTTATCGGATATAAAATAGAAATTGCATGTAAAAAATGGATTTTTAATTTTGCACATAAGTATTTAATATCTGAATTTATCTTTATCTTCTATAAATCTAATCGTTATCTTATTTCCAGCGGAAACTTCTTTATTGTTTATAAGTATAACAGAAAAGAAGAAAAAGTTTTCACTTTGAAAAGATAATGAAAGATAATGTTTAATAAATTAGTAAAATAATTTTTAATTATCGCTGAACAAAGAGTCCACTTACTTTTTTTTTATTTTTAGAAGAAGCATTCTAGTAGAATAATATCGATTTGATGAAAAGCTCTTCAAGCTTAAGAAAAATAATGAAAAGGAAGTTTTTTCCGGTAACTATTTAATTAAGATCGCGCGAATTTTGTTAATTAATGCGGGTGTCAATTTAAGACATTTTTTAAGAACTTCCATCGTAAAACAAAAAATATTCGGTGTTAATTGACAAAAAGACACAGATTACTATCAAGCGGAGATCGAATACACGATGAGTTTTTTAACAGCTGCTTTGACTTAAAGTTTTGATAACGATCAACAGGTAGTTGGATCAGAAATTTGACTCGATATTTTCTTTCGTTTTTATATTTGTTAATAATTTCATCAGTTTTAAGCGGGGTTTAAAAATACTTGACATCATCTGTGGAAATATTCTCCGTTATACTACTACTGCATTAACTTTCTAGTAGCGGAGGTGGTTGCTATTTTTATATAAGACAATTTACAAGCACTAGCTTCTAAATTTTTATAAAAATTACTGTTACGGGAAAATTGTGTTACTGCGTCAGTTAATATGCCAGTATGTACGAATTTAATATAAATCCTTTTTCCTTTTTTGTAGAAGTGTCGGATAAACTTTTATGAGCTTATCTCTTGAAGGAAAGGATCTTTTAACAAAAATATTCCTCCGAAAAACAGTCATTACGAGACATTTATGCTGTCTTGGAATACCACAGTTAAAAAATCCTTCTGCCTTTATTTAATTGTACCTCTGCATCAATTGCTTGAAAATTAAGAATTTTATTTTAAAGTTATATTTTAAAGTATATTATTTCATTATAAATAAACAATATCATTTAATTTCCACGTTAGATAATTTTGCCTGAATAAAATAATAATTATAACACCCGTCATTAGTAATAATTATTTATTCCGTAATTCTTTTCAATTTTTTCTCGAATCTAATAAGGTAGATTTAAACTATACTCACTTTTCCAAAGCTACCTTTTCCAATCGCTCGAAGTATCTGGAAATCGTCAAGCGTAACTGAAAAAGAGTAAATATAATTATAAATAGTGCATTTTTTTTTATTAAACATTTATCTTCTTAGTGAAATTCTTAAGTCAATAAAAGCAATATCAATGAAATAAGAAAACATTTAAATGTCTTTAAAGTAATTTTTTAATGCAAAAGGGTTTCGCAAATGTTTAAATTTTCAATATTAATTTTAAATAGGAAAATTCTATTCCTTTTTAACTTTTTCGGTATTAAACCTTAAAACTCGGAGTCGCATATATCGCATCACAATTTTTTCCCATTTATTTCAGCTGCGACACAACTGCTGACCAAGCACTTCAGAAGCAGTTCGTTCTTGCAAAAAAACGAAGATGGGGGGAGAGAGGGGGACGAACTGTATCTCTGAATCGCTTTGTACAGCAGTTCTACCCTTGGTACCGCAGTTGTACCACAGCCGATGTAAATGAGTAAAAAAGTTTGCGGTACAAACGAGTTTTAAAGCATTTTTGTTCCTTCTAATTGAAAAAATAACATTGCAAAATATATTAATAAGTAACATAAAAGAGCTATATTTTCATTCAACAACATACAACATACAATTATACAAACATTCAAGTCATGGCTTACAAAAAACATACAACTATATAATTATGTTTTTAAACAATTTTGCATTATTATGTTACTAGAGTTTTATACATATTATTTTTAGATATTGAATATGAGAAAAACAAAGCAATAAAATTTTCTTTTCTTTTCATTGTTATGATAAAATCGTGAAAAGGCAATATACTTGAAGAATGAGACGATATAATGAGTTAACACAGAAACCCATCCAATCAAAATTATTATATTAACTGTAATTAATTTATTACTTTTAAACAATTATTCTGTTAATTTTTATATTATATATTGAGGAGAAAAACGATAAAAAAATATCTTTTTACTATAATACAGTAAAATAGCTTTTAAATTGTTATTTTAATTCATTTTTTGCATGTGTTTTTTATAACATAAAGGGATCCAACTTATCTCACGTGTTACATTTTACTTTTCAAAACATCACAAATGGTCTAACTGTTGGTTAATTTCTGTATCAGAAGTTCTCGTATTCTAGCTGATAAATTTAACGGAAATCGAAAGACGTCCAGTTTTATTTGCAACAAAAAATCCTTCTTAAAAATGTACTTTACTTTGCCAAATAAGTTATTTTCCCTTTTTTTCTTTTTGTTTGTCATAAAATTGTTAGGATGAAAAAACGCGTCTTTCCTTATTCAAATCATGGTAGTAATAGATTCAGTTCATTCGAGTAATTGAATGCAAATATTTTATTATCAAAAACAAACAATTTCTATTCTTCCTTCCAAACTTTGTCTTTTTCCGTTTCCACCCTTCATTCCGTTGTGACATTGCTTCCCTTTTAAAACACTAATATTATAACTATGTTATAAAGCTTCCATAAAATTTGTTTTATAAATTGATTATAATACCTGATTTGAAAGGTATCTGAAGATCTGATAAGTTGATTAAATTATATCCACACATCTCTTCATGCATTATTTGTATTGTATAACTATATATTTTGTATATATTAAAATGCTGTACTTATTAGAAATTCTTAGGTATTTTAATCTAGATACTTTGTCTACGTTTTAAAAAATCAAGTTATTTTATCATATATTATGTTCCAGTTGTTAATATTTAATCAAAAGTTATCAAACCTATTTCTTAAATAAATATACTTCGAGATATAACCGTAAAGTAAATTCTAATAATTTTGAACACAAGATATTTTCAAGAATTTTTTAAATCAATGATCTGGTTAAATAGGGTGCAAACAGTTTGAAGCTAAAGATAAAAAAAATAGTTGCGTACAAACCAAATTATGTGAAATAATAAATTATTATAATCATTTCTAATGATAGTTGTTTATTTTTAATGAGAAGTTTGTATGGTAATTCTTAAATTTGAGGATATTTTTTACCTCCTGTAAATTTTATTGAAACTGCGATTATGAACTTTTTTTATCGATTACAATCGGATTTCAAAATTTTCACTAGTACAAACTCTTTATATTTTCAATGAAAAAAACCATTATAAACTGCTTTTGTTTATGACAAAAAGTCTATTATAAAACTTATACAATTAAACAACTATAAAAAAATGTCCTTTCAATTATTGTAGTACATTTTTTAAATTTTATCTCAGTCTTATATAAAAGAAAAATACTAGCATTCCACTTTAACGAAGGAATATATAGCATCGAATGGTATTAGTAAAAAATTTTCAACAGAAAGTTAAAATTAAGAACTCAAATTAATTTTTAAATTTGATGATTTAATTAGTTTTAAGGAATAACTTTTTTAATTTAATCAAGTTTGAATTTGAATTAAGCAAAAAATTTATAGACTTCTTTTTATTAAATAATAAATTTTCGTGACCATAATTTGAAGATTGCGAGGTTGAAAAAGTGCTATCTATGAGTAAAAAAAAGAGCCTTTCTATCTATACTACAATGATCTCTACATTGATCGAGATAAGTATAAAAGAATGCTTATTGAGAAGACTAACCCCTTAAATGAGTGCCTCAGAAAAAAAATCTGCTTGTAGAAGCACAATTTATTATTCCTATTACGTATTTCCCGCTCCTTACTTCTTCAGATAAATAGGAACCAGTAAAAGAGAGTTATCAAGTGATTTTAACCCATTTATCGAAAAAGAAGATATCATTAGAAAATCAGTACTAAGATAATTATAGAATTATTCATTTAGCGGATTCCTCCGACGTATTGTGTAGAGGAGGTGATACCGTTTAATTATCTTGAGGCTCCAAATCCTCTCGTTTACGAGGTAAGGAAGTTTGGAGGGTGGGTTGCTACCTCTAGGTGTCATCCTCGTCACTTGACCGAGGATGAAAATAAGGAATCCGTCACTAGTATTTGTCGTGTTGTTTTGAAATGTTACGTTAATATGCGATCAAACAATCAATAAACAATCCTTCTCAACTATCAATAATTTAATATCATAAGAGGAATATCAGAAAATTTATAGGAATATTAAGTTAATTACGAAGGTAATTCTTGCTATTGATGAATGGATAGTGTAGGCAATATCATATATTTTGCTTTATCAATCAATTATTTTATTGCTGTAATTTTAGATTGAAATGATATTAGATCACGAATTATTTTTTTCCAAAACTAGGCACGTTGATAAGTATCAAATAAGCATTCTAAATGTTAATTGATATCAAAAAGAAAACAAAATATTGTTTTTGTTTTTGTTGCTTATATTTTACGGATATTTTTTATTGACTTAGTATCAAATTTGAACAGTTTCGGTAATTAACATTTATCATAGTTGTCTTCATACCGAATTGCAACTTATATAATAATAATATATAATAAAACAAAAATAATTTTTTTTGAATTAAAACTCTTAATGCTACGGATTTTTAGATATTCAAATATTATTTTATGTGAATAATTCTTTACTTGTTAATTAATAAAGTATGTTCTCAGAGGTCTGTTCGTAAAACTAGCATTACGTTAAAACAAATAAATGTCGAATTACTTAAGATTTCAGATATAAATATCTCTTTTGAAATACGAATTATATTTGCTAAGTACTTTGTGAATTGATATTACAGATTGTTACAATGAATAAAACGAATTAATGATTTATATAAAGATCTTGTACATAAAAATATAAAATATATATATAAATAAGTTAATCAAAGCATTGAATTATTAAAGATATGAGTCTCCGAACTTATACTAAAGAAATATGAATGAAGTAAAGCTCAAATGCTGCTAAAAAGGTTTTTAAATAAATTATTTATATGTTTACTGCACAAAAAATATTCATATTCTATTCTTTGTTTGAAGTTCTAAGAAATGCTATAAAACTACTGTACAAATTGCATTATTATCTCAAATTTTTTAAATGTGCATAAAATAAATATATATACACACACACATGCAAGAATATATATGTGTGTGTGTGGATGAATACACATATACATACACATAGAATCTTTTTAATCATATACTATATATATAAATTGAAATAAATTTAAATTTAAGGTAAACCACACATAAATATGGAAATTTAACAAAACAGTACTGGTCAAAGTTATATATATAATTTATGTGCCTTATTTAAAATACAAAAAGAGTAATTAATTATGGCTGAGAAACCACGATATGTAGGAAGTTACATAATTTAGTATTATGATGGGGGAATAGCTCATTTAATAACCCTTTTACTATGTATACTGTAGAAAAAGTACTAAGAAAAATCACTCAAATCAATATTTATTTTATAACTATTGAAATATGAATATTTCTAATTTAGTAAATATTTTATCAATTATAAAATCTAAAATTGTTATGAACAATTATTAGTTTTAATTGGTTTTATTAAACACTAAATAACTAAGTAATGAATTTAAATTGTGGCTTATAACCAAACTCATAATTACCTTGTTTATCTTCTGGCAAGTCTAGTTCGGTTATGCTGAATTCCTTCTTTTTCTTCTTGCATGAAGGTCCACTTCCCATTTTTAATTAGCTGAATATATGTCAAGTTCTAACGTAACAGTTTTTATTTTTTTTTTATTTCATGTTATGGGAAAACTAAGTTAGTGTAAATTCTACTAGCGCGGTACGTTTATTTTTTTGAACACGCACATTCTTGTCAATCTGTCTAGCAATTATTAGTTCAGTTCAGTTTTTCTTTCAGAGAAGACAGAAAGTGCCGTTATGAAATTCAGGATATTATTTCTCAAGTGTACAGTTTCACAGAGACTTCCTCTCCGTGTAAGTCAAGTGAAGCAGTATATTATTATTTCTCAGATGGAAAAGTAATATTGTAAAATGGGTTCTTCTCTTTGTGTATTGATATTTATTTGAAACGTCCGTTATGTGTGATTTACTAGCTTAATATTACAGACAATTTTTTATTATCTGTTGGTATCAGATCTTTTATTCTTTAAACTCTTTGTCTAGCTCTCTACAATATTTTAAATATTAATTGTAGCTTTAAAGATTAAGTTAAGCTTATTCACGCTTTAACAATTAAAACTGTTTAAAACAGAAGTGTGAATCAGCTTCCTCAATGATTACACTATCTTTTATTAATAACGAGAAGATATTTTTATAGATTTATATTGTAACTTTAAAAAAAAATACAATACCTTAAAAATAACTTTAAGCCGCCTAAATATTACGATCAAAAATTTAATTTGCTTAAGAGTTTTCCGCAAAAAGTAAATTATCTTTAATATTATTTTGCACTTATTGTTTCTTATGATCAGTACAAGACAGTTTGTTCGGGGAAAAAGCTTTTAGAATAAATTAATTATTATTTTTGCTTTCGGCCAAATGATTATTATAATTATTTAGGTCAGAAATAAAATAGCTGATTAAGGGAAGAACAAAAATGATTAAAAAACAATAATGAAATCTATTATTTTGAGTTATATTTTTACAAAAAAGGAGTGAATATTCGCAATTTTCAATAGCTTTCCTTAGTCTTTCATTAATCTGAAGAGTTAAATTTCGTTGAAGTTAGGCTTTAAAAGAATTTACACACACATTTTGCGAACATTTCAACACAAATATTCAATAACTATATATAATAATTATATCTTCTTACTGACATTCAGAATGCGAAACAAGAGTGAAAAAAAAATCAGCTCTACTTGGTTAACAGTACCGGACAAACTTTATCAGTCACTTTTTCGAAACATTCACTCTTTTGACAGATTATTCGTATAATTTATTGATGTCATGAAGAAATATTCTAACAAGTGATCTATGAATTTGAAAACATATTACCTCTATATAAAAAGTATATACACATTAACAAGAAAAAAAATGGAACATTTACAAAAAGCAATGCACAATCACCGAAAAACCCATATACCAATAGCTCGAACCCAGAATTCAAAAAGTGTTGACAAACATCCCAAGACACGTGACTATTCCCCCGTGCGACGGAATTCCCACTCCAACAGTCTGTAGGTTTCGGTCCTCATTCAGAGTACATACAGCATGGCATGATTGTTTATCCCACACTGAACGCGACGTTCACGTGGAAGGAAATATAAAAGGAGGAACTACGATTCCAAACGGATGTCCGCAACTCAGATGGATCAATATCCTCCAGCTCCTTTTTGCTGAAACCTCGTTCTCGTAACTCTTTTAACGTCGTGAGAACGGAGAGTTATGACTCTAAAGCGAATAGGTTCATCTCCGTACTCGCTGAACCTGCACTCAAATCTTATACCTATCCAGAGATACCGTTCCATTGGTGGAAGTGCTTGGGCATGCGCCTCACAGCTTCGATTTTTCCACGTCAATAAAAGTCACAGCAAAAGGGGAGGGAAAAAATACATTATGAGAGCAGGCTTTCCATCTGCGAAATCATTATATTAACTATGCAGCGAGTTAAGACCATCGGACCTTTTAACTAATGGCGAATATACTATTCTTTCAGGTTTTTTTATAACCAACCCAAAGCGAATGACGTGCGGAAAGAGAATTATTCAGATGAGTCCCGACATGGTCTCGTTATCCGTTAATGATCTGCCGCAAAAGTGTCCAACCTGTAGCTCGCGACGGATTTAAGTTAAGAAAAGCGTGAAAATATGTTAGAAGAATTTTCGTTTCAAAGGAAAAGTTGTTTGAGACAGTTTAGAGTTTTTGGAGAACTCTTGAGAGTGTTTGAAATTCACCCAACAAGCTTTCTGTTGTATTTATTTGAAACGTGTGTTGAAGTGTGAAAAGCCATTTGTGGTATTAAAATAGGGGACAAGTAAATAGTGTATGAATATTAAATAACTTTACTGTCATCTTTAAAAAAAAAGACAATAACTAATCATAAGACACTGAAGTACGCAGAATAATAAAATATTCTAAGAATAATTTGCCCTACAGGGTATAAGATGAAGAAGTATTTTTTTAAAACATTTTTTAATCTGAATTTTTCTAACATTACGCAATTGGAGTTTTCATGCATTGATGAAATTATTATATTATGGTTAGAGTGCGAAAAGAGAGAGCTATTTGGTATTAAGGTATCCGACTACTTGCGAGAACTTTTTTTTTAAAAAAAAAAATGGAGATGTGGAAATTTTTTTTGTGGTTTTTACATTTATTTATACTACATTTTAAGAAAAAAAACGAAAATTAAGAGAAAAAAAAATTATTACTACTAAAATGGGAAAAAATGGGTAAAAATTGACAAAAAATTACATAAAAGGGGCCCGTCTTCTACAAATAGTACATGAGCAAATTTTCAATTTTGATGTATTACTTTGCAATACCTTTTTGAAATAACCATCAGGATAAGAAATATTTTAATTTTTATAAGACTTAGAGCACTTTATCTTAGTTATTATATGAAATTGCTTAAAAAAACAGCGATTATATTCACGTAAGGGACTGTAAATTTTGTAATAAAACAGTGATTGATAAATCTGAAGGTTAAAACATTTCTACTGTTACATAAACATACACAAAAAATTTCAGCAAATTATTTAAACTTTTTGAGCAATCACTGTCCCCGTTTGAGTTTTTGAAAAAAAAACACATTTTGAGTAAAACGCATTTTAAAATTTGACATCTGCTTTTACTAAAACACTTGTAATTTTTCGTGAATGAAAAATAAAACATTTGGTGTTTATATAAAGCTAATAAGATGACCTATAAAATAAAATCATAAAAAGAATTAACAATTTTTTAAGAAAAATCATGATTTTAGGGTAGTCGGATACCTTAAGAGACGGGACGAGTAAACGTATTTAAAGACATGTCTTGAATAAAAGTGTATGAATATTAAATAACTTTACTGAAATCTTAAAAAAAGACAATATCTAATTATAAGACTCTGAAATATGCTGAATAATAAAATACTCTAAGAATAATGTGCTCTAAAGGGTATAAAACGAAGAAATAAGTTTCTTAAACATTTTTTTAATCTGATTTTTTGTAACGTACCGCAATTGGAATTTTCATGCATTGATAAAATTATTATATTATGATTAGAGTGTGTGTGTTAAAAGCCATTTGGTATTAAGATACAGGACGAGTAAACGTATTTAAAGACGTATCTGGAATAACAGTGTATGAATATTAAATAACTTTACTGTCATCTTAAAAAAGGACAATAATTATAAGACTCTGAAATATGCAGAATAATAAAATACTGAAGGGTATAAGACGAAGAAATAATTTTTAAAAGCATTTTTTAATCTGAATTTCCTCAATTGGAAAAATTACAATTTGAATTTTCATGCATTGATGAAGCTATACTTTCCGAATATATTTCAAGTGAATATATTGAAAGGTAGTTTGAACGCTTATAGAGATAAAAAAAAAATCCATGATTTCATAACAAAAACTAAGGATTGCAATTTTCAAGAAAAACCTTCGAGATAATAGAAATGGTAGAAAAGGAAACAAGTAAGAAACAAAAGGAAGTCTACTAGATTATTTAATAAAAACTCAATCAGTAGCATATAGGAAGTAAAAGCACTCGCAAGCAATCAGATTCACCAAGAAATATTGGTTTCAATAGAAACAAAAGCTCAAACATGATTTGGAATCTATTTTCGTAGAGATTACGATGTTTTCTTCTAATTTCTTTCAAATACTGCCTTACAGTCGATAGTAAAATTATTTTAAGAATTTTTATTACATTTTTGTCTATTGTTTTTGAAAAGGGAATCTTTTTAACGTTTTTAATTATTTCAATTATATGAATCTTTTCATATTTGTTTAAAAATCTTTATTTGTACAAACTTATGTGAACTAGTTTCCGTTATTTTTTTTTTTTGTATTCTAAAGATTTGCTTCCTTATCATATGACATCTTTCGTGCTTTTCTTCAGTACATAAAATAATTTTCTACATGGAATACAAATCGAAGAAATTTATCTTTTGCTTTAAATAAGTTTCAAATATTCACCAGACAAATAACTTAAAATGTTTACAAGGAATTTAATGTACTTTAATTATTGTTTTTCAATGATAATCTGACATTTTGAGTTAAAAAATCTCGATAGGTTTAATTTATCATGAAGTTGACAAATTTAACTATGTTTTCTAATCTATTTCAAAACCCTCTATGATTAAAATTTTTGAAGAATCAAAATTTTTCTTCAAATATTTGTTATTTTAATTAAGAAAGAGAGACAGAAGAAAGATCTTTGTATGTGTTTTTGTTTGATCTTTGTATGAAAGAGACAGACGAAAGATCTTTGTTGAAATTTAAGAGCTGTGCAGTGCAAAATTAGCTATTCATTTGTCATATGACATTCTTTAAAACTTATTCCCTATCTTTTATAATTACAAATTAATTAATGTTACATTAAGATATTCCTTATTTAAAAAGTTAAGTTTCACATTTACAAATTATGCAACATGTGTGTTTTTTATTTGAGATTTAATTTTAAGATTTTCTTAAAAATTCTTAATTTTTCATTTCCTATTTCTGCTATAAATTTTATCATTATTAGTCGTATCCTAAGAGAAATAAAAAGTATAGAACTTCAAGTAATGAAGTACAGAACTCGTGACTGATGTTACTTATGGGTCTACCGGTAACGTGTCGTGAGTTTGAGTTCTAATACTATTAATGAGAGCCACCGTGTAGAGGATTGATGCAGGGTAAATTTGTCGAGGCTCAAAATCCATGATGGTGTGATCAAGAAGTCTAGAGAGAGAGAGTACCAGCTCAGATGTCATCCTCATTACTTGACTCAGACTTAAAATTACGAGGTTCATTGCCAGTCGCCTTCGTATAGCTTCATAGATCAGCGTTAAGGTATCCGACTACGTTCGGAACCGCGATTTTGCAAAAGCGTATAAATGGATAATATTTATGATATTTAGTGTCACTTAGATTAGAAAACGTGTATAAAATTGTTTTAAGAATATTATTACAATAAAAAATTATTTAAGTACAATATTTTGACAAAAAATGGACATAGAATACCCCATTTTCAAAACATTCTCCTTTTGTGAAAAATGCTTCTATTATAATAATATTTCGCCTGTATATAGCTCAGACCTCTGTACAGAGGCTCAAGTAGACTTTTTGAAATATATAACTTAAAAGTGGGTTTATCCATGTTTTAAGGCAACAGAGGGGAGAAATTTTAAGGAAAAAACGCCGATAATTATATATATTTCAATGGGTTGTAACTCTGAAAATAATGTGATTTTTTTAAAAAAAAATATTTCAGACTCTCTGGAGAAGTCTTTACTTTACATAAGCACACACACACAAAATATTATTATTTTAGAAGCATTTTTATAAAAGGAGAACATTTTGAAAAAAAGGTTATCCTAAGTTAATTTTTTGCCAAAATATTGTATTTAAATAAATTTTTTTGTCAAAATGTCCTTAAAACAACTTTATACTTGCATTCTAATAAGTGACACTAAATATCACGAAAATTATCCATTTATACGCTTTTTTAAAATCACGGTTCCGAACGTAGTCGGATACCTTAATAAACAATCCTAATCTCAGCTGTCATTATATGTATACCAACGTTCCACCATTCATCATGCTGTCTCCTCATATCATTGTGTTATGAGGACCAAATGGATGATTTCCATGAATATTCTGCGGTCAATACCAATTCGTTCTCATTCAACCGCGATATCCCTGCTAACAGGAGCTGCGCTGCGTTTTTGTTAGTGTGACGCCCACAACAGATCTTCGGGCGAATAATCCTGCTTCTCGAAACAATTTTCTGAGATATCTGAGTCCTTGTTGCTGCATAAAGTTTCATTAGCTATTCGATCAGCTATAGTACATTGGTTTATCTTCGCTGTTAGCACGCACGCCTGTCATTCGCAGTCGTTTTATTGCAAGGACCTCCTTCCAACTTTTATTTACTACTCATCTCATTTGTTTGCAATGACACCAAAAGTCATGAAAAACTTTGATTTGTGATTTTGAATTCCTTGATTACAATCGTTATTTGTCGCTCTTCTTTCAGGTTTTCGATAGTCTTCGCATGTATAATCTAGCTTACGACTGCTGGACATGTTCGAAATGTCACAATCGTCTGTATGTTTCTACACACACTCAGATTCCACTACAAAAAAACAATACCTGCAGGTGCCGTTCACCTTTAACCCCTTAAGGTTCTGTCAAGAGAGCCAGGCTCAGCATAACAAAAATTTTCATGTAGAACAAGTTTTCCACTACAATGCGGAAATATACCGATTTATTCATGCTCATTGTTTTTGTGGCTGTCTTCAATGAAAATTAGAGGCGTTCTTCGGTTTTTTCCACCAGTGTATTACACAACACTCTAAGTCTGGAATAATGAAAATGAGGTATTTAACAGTTGATTAGATAATTACTACTTTCATCTTATAAGCAACTTTTCAAACAACATTTATATTGTTATAAATCGAATAAGATTCTTATAATGATTTTTTTAGTTGTCACAAATAGCTTAACTGAGATTCTTAAAAAATGTAAATGTTTTATTACAAATCATATATAAGTAGGGTACCTTAAATAATATACTCTATTTTAACAAAAAAAAATCATTTTTTTTTTTATCTGATTTGTGTATTTAAACAATTTTATATATTGAGAAATTCTAAAAAAATTATTTCGGAAGCTGTAAGGTCTAAAAATATTAATTTTAATCTGAAACTAATTTGCTCTCTCAAAATTGTGCTTAGACCTTAGCTTTTAATGAAGAATACCGTATTCACTCAAACCTAAGCCGCCATCGATTCTAAACCGGACCCGCAATTCTCTACTCGTTTTGTGAAAAATTGCAAAATTGTAATAAAAGTTCATCGATACCAGATACTTAAGAAATTTTGAAAAAAAAAATTAATGAGAAATAATAAGTTAATAATTAATTTGTTTGAACAGTATATTAAAAGCTTTAAAATACATATATGAACCTATAGTTATTCTAACCGTCAGGATCATGTTTCCGAAAATGATGCGTTACTCCCATTGTTACAGCTGACTTCGGAAATTGGTGTTGGTATCGCCATTTTTCCACACGGTGTCGTCTTCCGTGCCATCCAATATATTTGTTATATGCAACATTTTATAAAAAGAATGTATTATAGAATAATGTAAAAGAATTATTAAAGACTGTTGAACATTTATAAGCAAAAATTATATCATTATGTTTACGCCATCGACGTATATTTTTTTCATCGTGTCAAATTTTCAGGGGCCGCTACTCTGTATCCGTTTTTTTCTGCAGATAAAATTGTTTCCCTTTTCATATTTTCATCATAGTAAACTCGTTTTGATGCTATTACCTATGTATTAGATGTTTTAGTGATTAAAAAGAGATTACAAAAAAAAATTTCCTAAATATGAGCAGCCAACGATAATTAGGATAGACTGGATTACAGGAGACAATGGGATAAGTCATCGATGCAAGTGGCCAAATAGACGGTTACATTTTTCCTTTTGAAAGGAGTTGAAACTCAATTTTCTCCATCTAACGATTCTAAGCCGTGCCCTATTTTCAGTAGAATTAACACTAGAAAAAGATGTGGCTTAGATTCGATTAAATACGGTAGCTGCAAAATATTACTCATACTGAGCCGATTTTAAATATGCGCAGGGCTGTGGTAGCCAGTGGTCAAGGTATAGGATCATGACAGGGATGTCATGAGTTCGAGCCCAGTACCATTAAGGACCCTCCGTGTAAGGGAGCGATGCACGTTAAATCTGTCGAGAGCTGAAACGTCCTCCCTTTGGTGTGGTAGTTAGGAGAGGGGGGTGCCAGCTCTCGACAGATTTAACGTGCATCGCTGCCCTACACGGCGGGTCTTTAGTGGTATTGGGCTCGAACTCGTGACAACGCAAGCCACGATCCGCTATCGCGGCCATGGCCCGTCGCCAAAAGCTCTCGTGTAGCTGAACAGTGCGACGTTAATATTCACTCACTTTGAATCTGCGCTTTATGGTATTTTAAGTTCTAGATAATGCATACACAAAAGTTGCGCTTTTTCTCCCTCTGTGCAAAATGCTGAACTAAAGTAATGAAAATGATTAAATGTGGTTAAAATAAATTTAATAAATTCATTGAATTCTACTGTATTTTACCTGTTCTGAATCAAGAGAGGAGTTTTTATTAACGTCGCATTATGAAGCAACACGAGGGCTATTGGTGATGGACCTCGTAATTTTGAACCATGGTCAAGTGACGAGGACGATATCTAAGCTGACAACCCCCCTCTCCTAACTACCACACGAACGGGAGGGCATTGAATATCGACAGGTTCTAAATCAAGAACGTTTGACCAAAGGCAAAGTATTAATTAATGAAAGAAGATTGTGCGGAATAAAAAAAAAATAATTGTGAAATCGATGTTAACATGTGTCAATTGTTTCTAGAGTATTTAAATTCCCTTAGAAATAAATTAGAAAAACTGAAGGAATAAATATTAGTATTTATCATTTTTCTATAATAGTGCCCTAAATTAAAAACATGAATATAACAATTTTTATACATAAAAAAAGAACTAAGATTTCCAAGCAAATCTCTTCCCTTAAAAACCACAAATTTTCAAATCCGAATGTTTAAAAAAATTAAGTTTTCAATGTTCATTAATAAAACTAGTAATGAATATTAAAAGTTGGGAAGTAATATTTATTAGAAATAGCTATGAAATTATTTACATAATACAAACAATATTTTAGTTACCATTTTTACAAAAGATTTTTATCGATATTGCTCCATCCAAATATCTCTCAATACAATCATTTTTTACAAGGATTTGCAAATGTAACTGCATCTGTGTTACAGCCGTAAAATGTTTCCCAATCTGCATACATTTCGAATAAAAAATCATTGATGATATCCCAGGCTTAATTCACCGGACCGCAAAATAAAACGAAGGAATGGCAGAATAAAACTAACATATTATACTAACATCAGAAGATACTATGTTTCATTTATGAGAAAATATATTTATCATTGTATCATTTTCTAAATTTTTCAAATGTGCGATGGTGAAGGGATTACAATTTTAATGGGATCTACTTATTCGTAATATTGGATGTAACACTCATTTTCAAAACTTAATTTCGAAATAAATATAATTATAGAAGAGTCTTAGAATTTTCTTAATTCATTCAGTTGCATTTACTTAGCTTATGTAAAACAACCCAAAATATTTCCCGGAACCAAAAGCTAATTAATCACGGAAGCATTTCGTCTTATTCTAATGAATAATTCATGGTTTTTAAGTAGCTGTCCGTAATTGCTAGCAGTATTGAGAGAAAATTAGAGAAATTCTAAATAAATACTGAATAAATTAATAGTGAAAGAGTAATTAAAATTAAGAATTACTCAAAAAATATTAATTATACCTTTGCTTACATTTTTCAATGCCATATCTATAAATATTTACTGTCCGTATGTTGTACGTGTTGAAAATATAATTGAAGACTGTATTTGAATTTAAGAGAAGAATTAGTATATGTTTAAAGAAATACATGTCCGCCGCCACCGATTGAGCTCTTCACCACTTGACCATGTTTAAAAATTACTAGGAGCGTCGCCAATAGCCCTCGTCCTGCTTCAGAGCGTTAAGTTCATAAGCAATCAACTAATCAACTGAATTCTTGTAACTTTGAGAATGAGGGAGAGAGTGAAAATTAACGTCGTACTATTTAATTACTCGAGGGCTTTTGGCGACGTACCTCGTAATTTTGAGCCATGGTCAAGTGACGAGGACGACACCTGAGCTGTCACCCCCTCTCTAACTACCACACCACACCAACGGAAGGACGTTCAAGCTCTCGACAGATTGACCGCGGCCACTGCACTTTTTAAATATTCTTTACAATAACTTAAGGTGAGAAACGCGCACTTTTCACTATAAATATACTCACACATTTATAAAAAAAAGTACACATTTATGAACCAAATAATTTATAATACTAAAAAGTAAATTTTTACCAAAAAAAAATTAAGAATTTTAAGTAAATAATATTAACAAGGGGACTCTCTCTCTCTCTCTCTCTTATAAATGATTTTTTGGTAACCTGTATAATCATACGTTTTTAACTTATTGGTGAAAAGTTTGGCTCCTCTATGTAGGTTTATTTTTTGTTAAACTTTGTTGAAATGAATGAACAATTTTTTTAAAATTACAAAGGAAATACGAAATAGCTAAGAGCAAACTTAAAAGAAAATTGAATTCGAAATATTGATAACATGATGTTAGAATTAAAGAAATATTTTTCTTCTTTTAAGAAAATAAATTATAAAAATAAATTGTTAGATTTACTTAATAACATTTTGCAGCATTCCACATTATAAGTTCACCCACAATAGCCGTAAAAAACAGGCATATGCAACGTTAAGAGTTTGTGGAATAAATTTAGTGATGACTGTGTGTAAAAAATTTCTAGGTCTGATTATTGATTAAAAGGCAAGTGAAAAGTCATTGCTTAGTATTTCAAAGTATACCGTTTTATCGGCTAATGTATACTTAAATACAAACATTTATTTATATGACTTATAAAATTTAAAACCATGTCCTTTGTTTGCAAATCAAATGGTAAATTAAATTACTTGATTTGCTTTATTGCCTTTCTGTATAACGATGCTTAAATACATACATAAAAAAAATGTGCTGAGATATTTGAATAACAACACACACAAAAAATAATTTTAAAGTAGATAAATTTTATATCTTGCTCGCTTTTTAATAAGTCAGAGTATCTGTGAAGCGTATACTAACAATCAGCTTTGTACTTATGGCATAAGCTGAGCAGTCTCTCGGGATAAGCGATATTGTGTTAAATGCTATTTTTAGACATTAAGAAACAGATCTATCGTGATAAAAAAAGAAAGAGGATACGCAGAAGCTTTCGGCGTCGTAAACCAAAATCTTTTATTTTCGAAAAGCTTTGTTTGTTTTGTGATGTTTTTAGCTCTCTCGATCTGGTAGGAATTCGGCTCAATTCCCACGCACTTAGTTGTGAAGAAGAGATATTTTAGTTTAATTAATAAGCTTTGGAGCTTTGATATTTATTTCTTTAAAACGTTTCATTGGAAATTCTCTCTTTAAAGCTTCTTCTTTCACACTACTATGTAACTGAGTTTTTATCTATTGAGAGATTAATTTAACTAAACACCATAATTTTTCTAATTTGTAAGAAATTTAACTCTGTAATCAGAAACAACCGGAGTAAGAAAAACCTATCCGGTTATTTTTATTATAAATAAAAGTAACCGGATGGTGGCAAAAAAAGTGTGCGAAAAAATTCTATATTAATTCCATAATTTAAAAACATAATTATTCGTATACATTTATCAAATTGTGTGTGTGTGTGTTGTCCATTTTCTTTAAGTGTGATTTTTTTATAATAATTTGTGAAAAACTATTTTTGTTATTAGTATTCATAAAATTTCTGAATATTTTTTTTGGTTGGTTTGTAAGTTTTTTTTTCTTTTTGTGCCCAAGTTTTTCTTATGCTTTCCTAATCTACCACACAAAAAAGTTTGACTGAAATTACCAATATCTATGTATATTGTGCCTTGGTATAGTCAATATCATTGGGCATCACAGAACTTGACACCGGAATAGAAGACAACTTCTTTGGAAGCAGTTTTTTTCTTTATGCAAAAACTCATTTTCTTATCACCAAATACTTACCATAAAAACGAAATATATTGCATTAACTATCATCTATGCATATTTCATTTCTTCAAAATCTGATGCTTCATATAAATATTTTCATATTCTTTTCATCTGACAGTTCTATATTAACTTTTAAAGACTATTCAAATATATTCATAATCTTATAAAACTATTTGAATAGTTTTATTACGGATGGATCTTTCATTTAAAGAGAAGATTCTGCTTTGCACTAGTTTAAACTTTTTCTTCATTTCTGCGTTAGTACTTTCCTCAGAACAGTAGTTCCCGGACTTTTTCGACTCTCGGCGCCCTTTTTGAATTAAATTGCACATTATATTACAAAATTCTATGGCGCCCCTGTCAGGAAGCAGTGGCTCCCCAAAGCACCGAGGTGCACAATATGGGAACCCTTGCCCTAGGAGATTTCCCTTACAATGGTGATTGTTTCTTAAATCATTTTTATTCTGTCATTTATAAGCTTAAAAATCCGTACATTTCAATTTTTTTTGCCTGTGATTTGTTCTATTATCTGTTCGAATAACTAATAGCCATATTCATTTCATTTCTCTTGAAGAAAATATTTTGTGTTTGGTATTTATGTAAAAAAAATTTTCATTACTTCAAAATCTGAAACTTCATATAAATATTTTCCTATTCTTTTCATTTGACAGTTTTTCTGTATGAACTTTTACAGGCTATTCACATATACAGTCGAACCTGTTTGTGTGTGTGTGTGTGTGTGTGTGTGTGTGTGTGTGTGTTTGTGTGTGTGTGTGTGTGTGTGTGTGTGTGTGTGTGTGTGTGTGTGTGTGTGTGTGTGTGTGTGTGTGTGTGTGTGTGTGTGTGTGTGTGTGTGTGTGTGTGTGTGTGTGTGTGCGGTCTTTTTTTATGCAATTTCCTTCTTGTGCGATTTTTTCTGTGCGATATTTTTTTATGCTGTGTATTATGAGTTTCAATGGCCTTGGCACCACTGTAATGTTTTCTATCTATTTACTAGTGGCGTAACGGAGAATGTTAGGACCCCCTCCCCTGAAAGTCAGGTTTCTCCTTTAATAATTTATAAATTTGGTAAATACGTACTTAACGTTAGTCAAGCCTTGGGCTCCTAGAGTCCTGCCCCCGTGACAGGACTCAATGGCCTTGGCTCCACCGTAATGTTTTCTATCTATTTACCAGTGGTGTAACGGATAATGTTAAGAACACCACCCCCCTGAAAAAAAAAGTCAGGTGTTTTGCCTTTAATATTTTATAAATTGGGTAAATACGTATATAGGGTAAGAGTAAGGACTTGGTCCCCTTGAGTCCTGACCCCCCCCCCTTGATGCGGGGGTGCACGTTACACCACTGAAATGTAGACACTTCAAGACGCTCTGTTCATTTGTTATAAACAGTCTCCCGACAATGCTCATTCAGTTGCTTTCTCTCAACGCTCCAGCAGCCCGCGCTTGATTGAAGACGAAACTTTCAATGACATGACATTATGAATAATTTGATAAATTATGAAGACGGACAAGAAGCCAGATTCTTTGAGAGCGGATAAAAATATGCAGGGATCCAGCTTTTCAACAAATTGGAAAAGCATTTTTTAAAATAGATACCTGTTAAAAAAGGAGTATAAAATTCCAAAAAGGGCTTCAATCATGTATAGCTGGTTATCTTGACATTTACAAGCAACTGACCACCCGTCCTTCGTCACAAAAACTTATCTCTTACTTAATGCTGCCAAAAAATAAATCAATTGAAATTGCATCTTCAAGTGACGAAAGCGATTTTGAACTTATTCATTACGAGACTTTGGATTACGATGAGTAGCGATGAGTTATGTATGTGCATTTTAAAGACTTATCCGTATATACAATGAGAAACTACATGTTTTTAAAATGTTTCCATGTGTAATATTTAATTATTTATTTTGTTATGGAAGTACTCTTACATAAATTTCGTAAATAATTAGCATATTTTATAAATGTGACTTTTTTTATGCGGTCCTTATCCACCGCATAAAAAAGTTTTTTGTAGTATTTCCACAAATTAGTTCATTATATGCAAGAATTTATGAAATTTGTGAATATTTTTTGTGCAATTTTTTTATGCGATCCCTATCTACCGCACAAAAACAGGTTCAACTGTATTCTTGATTTCATAAAACTTTTCGAATAGTTTTATTGCGGATGGATTTTTAATTTATAGATTCTGCTTCCTAGCATTAATTTAAGAACTCTTTCTTTAGTTCAGTGTTAAATAATACATTCCTCAGGACTACGATTTCCAAACTTATTCGACTAGCGACGCCCTTTTTGAATTAAATTACAAATTATATTATGAAGCACTGTGTGATGTCCCTGTTTTTAACACACTTTTATAAGCTTCACTTGTATGTAACGGAATATTTGAACTCAATTTTTACCCACTTTAAAAGGTCAGATTAATTTGAAATTTTGCTCACTTGTCAAGGACCGATGACAATATAATAATTTAATAATTTTGTTCCGTTTTCATCAGGATCATCAGGACTAACGATTTTCCATTTTCAGACCCCTTCCCGCATCTGGCGACTAATTCCAGGTCCCATTTCCAGATTTGGCGACTAAGAGAATAAGTTACAATTTAGTTCGATAAAAGCATATTTTTTAGTTTTTTTAAACTATAATTTATTTACATAATTTTTTTTTTCAAAATGTTTTGTTGGTGGTCAGTAGCTCTCAAATTTTCTGCTGTCGTACCCCGTAGACTGGAAAATAAATATTTGTGACGTATTACTACAGTTATAATTTATTATTGATTACATTATAGATTTCTCCATGGGTATTCAGATTTATCTTAACTCAACTGCTTTCCTATCTTTTGAAAGGCCTTTCTATCACGGTTTAAGAACTTTTAGTACAGATAATGAAAGCATTTGAAGAAGAAATATATGGTTTGAAAACTTGATTAAAATCTCACGATGTATAATTCATCTACCTTAAAATCCCGCGTATAACGCGCACTTTGAACACAAAAAATCAGATCGAAAATTTAGATTGCGCGTTATACGCCGGGTATAAAAACGACAGCTTTAAAAATAACCAAAAAGATGGGCATACAAAAAATTTACTTCTAGATGTATCGAAACACTGTTTATTTAATAGAAACGACTTGCCTTATGAACAAAAACAGTTGTAGTTGTAGAAGTATACAATTTTTTTCAAAAGTCTGGGTTAATACCTCGAATAAATTAGTTCAAAACATAAAATCAATGTATATTAATGTTTCATATTCCTTCGTTAAAAAGGGGGTGAGCGTTACACGGCGAATATACCTAAAAATTTAAAAAAATTAGCTTGAAAGTATAGGTGCGCGTTATACGCCGAATTTTACGGTAATCATCCTAAAAATTGTTTTAAGCAAATTTCAGGGCTGTTTTATGTTTGTTAATTTTTTTAACTTCAGTTTTGTTAATGTTAGTAGAGATTAATTTTATAATAGGAACTCTTTCTTTAATTTCTTTATGATTGAAATTACACACATACGAACACACACACGTGCGTGCGTGTTGCGGTCAATGTATGCAATATATCTACAATTCGTTTCGAACATCACGTGGCAAGACACGTGACTTTTAATCCTCCATTCCCTATTACAATTTATCATTCGTATTTTGCGCTTTTTGGGCGTGTCAAAACACGCGATTTTACTTAAATTTCTTCAACAAAAAATTAGTTTTATACTATGCAGTATGAAAATAGAAGATAAAGTATTGGAGAAGGAATAACAGTGAATAGACGTGCAACGACGATTCGAAAATGAACCGACAAAACTTCGAGTTAATGCTGCAAAAAATCTGTTTGTTCCTAACTCCAAATAACACACCGGAAGTTAATAAATGATGTTAAAAAAATTGCTAAAAAGAAACAGCCACGGGACTATTCATTGATGAATTATTAGTGAGTGATGTTTGGGAGAAACAAAAATAAACTGATTTATCCTGTTAAAGTAGTCATCGGTACTAATAGTATTAGACAATTCATGACAGTCATTTGGACAAGGAGGACGGGATAGAATGTTGAAAGGACTTTCAATATTAAGTACAAAAACGTTACAACCCATGACATAGAGCTGCACGTCCATTTTTGTGTGCCCAGCCAAAAAAGAGAAAAAGCTTTGTTGGGGAATCTGCTATCTTTTTTCTCGCGTAGAGCTTATTGATTTTCACACAGTTTCTTCTGATATACAATACAATTTTTACTATGGTGTACAAAAATCATCTCATAAAATTTAAGATTCTGACGTCAAAAACAAATGAAGATTCAGTCCATAACTTAGTGGACATATTTTCGTTGCTTGGGGTGACATCTATATTAAAGTATGAAAATAGGAAGGAATTTGCTAACAGTAAGGTGAGCAGTTTGAAGTCCGGCCTGTACTGAAGATTGCTCATGGGAAGCATCGTCATTCATAAAGCCAGCGTAGTATCGGAAGAGCTAATAAAGTTAGAGGAAATAAGCTCACAGTACTTATACGTATTACAACAAATCTGACTAGTGGAAAGAACGGTTCGTTCAGTTTATGGAAAATAGATCCTATTATTCTAGAAAGAAAGAAAAACACAAAGCTCTTTTTGGTTGAAAATCTAAAGTTGTTCTTCAACATCTTTCTACCCCCCCCAAGATATTTTAAGAGACAAGTACCGAGAAACAGCTAAAAAGTAATAGGAATTGTTGAAAAGATGTAAAAAGTTGAGACAAATTAGCTCACGCAGAATGATCCTGTTGCATAAATAAGGATGAGATTATAGTTGATGGTGAATTAAACCAACGTGATGATAGCAGGCTTACCGAAGAGATTTCTTCGTCTGCTACCTGTTGTGTGCACGTTTAAAGGAAACCGGTGATGCACACGCATTCGCAAAGTGTCGTCAGAAAATTCATAACTTCTGTGGCCTTGCTACGAAAATAATAAAATTGACATTTTGTGCAATTTTTGCTTCAAAAATAAAAATATTTCGGTAAAATTCATTTTAAAATTAATCTGAAAATGCAAGCGAAAAAAAGGAAAATGTGTTCTGAAAAAAGTGCCCCTCTGCTTTATGAACTATTCCTATTCCTACTTCTTAGATAAACAAGATACGAGGTGATTTGCGCAATATTTTGGCAGTTGTAAGGAGTGTGACAGATGTCGATTTCAACCAACTGGAGTTAGAGGATCGGACTCCAGACCAGAAGGCCTGGGTTCGATGCCGATGCCACCAAATAGCCTGCGAGTACACACGGAGTACGTGCTCGTTAAATCAGTGGGTCCGAAAGTCTTGTGGGCGGTCGCAGGTGAAACCAAGGGTGCAGGGGGCTGAAGAATATTTCCCTCCCCTCCAGTTCCATGCCTAAATTGTGGAGGTGGAGATAGGTAAAGAAGTCCAACCTGTCTCACAGACTCTGACTACATTCATTCCTTCCCTTCGTGAAGGACACGACAACAACAACAATCGACTTGAGACTTCTGAGAGAATTTTAAAACAACTACATGCGAGATTACAATTCACTTATCAATGCCATAATACTTGCTTAAAATTGAAGAAATTCTTTACCATTAAATTCCTCTACGGGCAGTAGTAACTGATTAGTCCAGTAGAATACTCATCTAGTATTTGTGTAAAAAATAGAGTATCAAACGCCTTTGCATGAAAAAAGTGATGAAGCGTATGTTAAAATGTCATTCAAACTACCACGCTCGAAAAAGTAACATAAATTTAATTTTTTAATTTATTTTTATGGAAAAATTACGTATTTTTTTTTTTTTAATTTTTTTAATGTAAGTATTTTTAGTAAAGTTTGTTTAATGGCCCTGTTTTACTTTTTATAAGAAATAAAATTAAGTGCAATTCAGAATAAAATTATTTCCTTTCTTTTAATGAAGTGACTAGGCTCATATTTTATTTTTTCTTTTATAAGAAAAGCATAAATTTTGTTTCGTACAACTTTAAAATTTTGTGCGTATTTTGAGTGAAAATTTTTTAATTATTATTTTATTACTTACATTCTTTTATTATTTTACAAAAATAACATTTTATTTTTTTATGAATGAATGGTTTTTCCAAGTAGCCTTATCATTACCTTTTTCATACTTTACCTATTCAGCATCTGACATTTTATGCAATATCTAGGTATTAAATCAATGCCTATAGAGAGTATATAATAATTTTCATACTTCATGTTTTGTTTAAAAACGCTGAACATTCTATAGAATGCTTGCATGATTCCTTAGGTACCCTAAATTTGGTGAAAAGTTAAGTTTTTTGTGTTAAAAATTTCTCTCGAATCTTGCTATGAGAGATATATTCGAAAGAAATATGAAACCTGATTGACTGTTTAAAACAAATTTTTAAAAAAACCTTTGTAAAATAACAAAAGAAGAACAAAGTATATTAAAAATCCTTTAAAACTTTCAATATTTCACACAGTTCATCTTTTGTCACATCAAATAACTATGATATAAATCTGGTTAGTTTTTTAAATTACATTTTAAGTTCGTATAGCTTACGTCAGTGCTTCTCAAAGTTTCAATATTCGCGACCCAATATTCAATTATAATTTCATTTATATACAATATAACAATGTATTGAATTGAATAGTACTCTACTTTGACTCTAAAACTACGATATGACTTTTACCTCTTAACTACCACTGGTGTACATAAACGTCTCACTCAGCCAAAGCTTTAATATCCCCGGACGTATATATACTCCTTTCCCAAGTACGATCTCTTTCTGTGCACTGTTATCCATAAAATTTTTCCGAAGGCTTTGGAATGCAATAAAAGGTCCTTGACAACAATGTTTGCGAAGGATTTACTTATTTCAGATTATTTTGCTTCATTATTCCTTCCCCCCTACCCCAATACATCACATACGCGTGCCTACATGGAAAACAGTTGGCATTGAGGAGCGAATCTCGTAACTTTTAATCGGTAGTTAAGGGATTAATTATAAACCATACAAAAAAATTATCAAGATAAGTGTTAATTTTTGTATGTAATTTTATATATGACAAACCCATGGGGTCACTGGTAATTATTTTAAACTTGTTCTTAACTTATTATTGTTAAATTAATTATAAAATACATTGTGCAGTACGGATACATTTATAAGCGTAACATATCACTCTAAATGTGAATTTCCTTTTTTATTATGTCAGAATGTATTTTGTTTGTTTACTTTCAATAAATTAATAATTTTTAAAATAATCTTTTGTCTTTGACTTTTCAATATGCTCGCGCCCCCCTTGTATAGTTGTCACGCCCCTCCCCAAGGGGGCGGGCCCCACAGTTTGAGAAACACTGGCTTACGTCTTATGTATACACATACTTAAAGAAGACGAATAATTCTGAGCTTTTATTTCAGAAAGATTTTCAGGGAAAAAATTGATATTATAAGCTGAATATTATAGAAATTATTACTAAATTGAATAATTGTTAAGGTATCCGACTATGTTCGGAACCGTGATTTTAAAAAAGCACATAAATGGATAATTTTCATGATATATTTAGTGTCACTTAGATTAGAATATATGTATAAAATTGTTGTAAGGACATTTTGACAAAAAAAATATTTAAACACAATATTTTGGCAAAAAATTAACTTAGAATAACCTTTTTACAAAATGTTCTCCTATTATAAAAAATGCTTCTAAAAAATAATAATATTTTGCTTAAAAATATAAAGTAAAGACTTCGCCAGAAAGTCTGAACTATGATTTTTGAAAAATTCACATTATTTTCAGAGTTACAACTAATTGAAATAATTATCGGTATTTTTTTTTCTTAAAATTTTCCCCCTCTGTTGTCGTAAAACATGGATAAACCCACTTCTAAGTTGTATATTTCAAAAATTCTAGTTGAGCCTCTGTACAGAGGTCTGAGCTATATACAGGCAAAATTTTATTATAATAGAAGCCTTTTTCACTAAAAGAGAATATTTTAAAAATTGGTCATTCTATGTTCATTTTTTGTCAAAATATTGTACTTAAATAATTTTTTATTGTAATAATATTCTTAAAACAATTTTATATACATTTTCTAATATAAGTGACACTAAATATCAAATATTATCCATTTATACGCTTTTTCAAAAAATCACGGTTCCGAACGCAGTTGGACGTAGGCGGATACCTTAAAGAAATGTAATGTAAAGTAATATTGAGTATTTATAACTTTATCACACACAAACCGAAAATGATACAGGCTTTCATCTTTCATTCCATATTCAGTGGGAAAAAACGAAATATCAAAAGCAGAATTCAATTGATGTGGATAAATAATTTCATACTAACTTTTCGTTGTTTTTCTCTTTCTTTTTCTTTTCAAATTTTGGAGCTGTCAATATGGGATTGTTGTTTATGTACCTCTTGGATTAGAGAAAAAAAGCACTGCTATCGATGAATTTTATTTCCTACTTTTAATGTTACGTATCTGTCCATGTATCCTATTAAGTAGTTTGAAATTTAAATTATTTATAGATTTTAAAATAAATTCACCCCTTTTAAACAATTTATACAGTTTTTTTCCCCTCTAGATGAATAATTTAACTTCTAAGTTTTTTTTTCAATAGGCTGCATATTAGCAACTAAGCCTTTGCAAACACGGTAAGTCCCCAAGAGTGGAAGTCATTTTATTGGTGGCATCATCTAGTGGCGGCTTCCGCTACCAAATTATGACGTTCGAATTCTTATTCAATTCAAACTCTCATTGGATGCTAAATATTACGGTGTGATAAGTGATATAATAATATCAAAAATATTAAAATGTCGCTTTTTCAGTCAACCACTTCCACTTTGTTTAATAATCTCATTTATGCAAATTAATTCGCTTATTTAATGCACCCTATCAGCACGATGAAAGAGCAGAAAATTTTAAATAATTCAGGGCAAACTAGAAGCGTGAAATTGAGCCTCTGGCCTACATAATTTTGTATTCATATATCTCATATTTTTTTAAAAAAATTCTCTTTAAATACCATCATTTACTAAATTCCTATACGTAGGACATATTTCAAATGCTAAATCCAACAGGATAAGTATATTTTAGTATTAATATACCAGGAAAAATGTTCATTTTTTAATCATCAGGTTTAATTAAATATAGAATGTAGATTAGCCTTATTTGTAGCTAACTTATATAGTTCCAGCCTCTTGCAAAAGATAGATGTTAAGAAATCCAAGTAGCAACTAACTGAAAAAAAAAGTTAAGTCAAAAAATTCCCCCAAACCTGAATTCGACTTCATTCTAGTTAAGTTGTTGCCGCAGTGGCTAAATGGTCATGGTCGTGAACCTCTGACCAGTGTTCTTTCGGTTGAATCATGGGTTGGCATCCTAATGCTACTAAAGATATTTCGTAAGAAAAGAATTTCAGTAAATTTGAAGAGTGTGGAGACAGCGCAGGTAGTTCTCATCACTTGACCATGGTTCGAAACTATGAGGTCTGTCACTAATAGCCTTCGAGCTGCTTTTTAAGCGTGACGTTAATAAACAATCAATTAATCCTTGTTAATCCGCATAAGCTACTATGGTGATAGGTAATATTTTTTCTGTAGGAGAAAATGCAATTCCTAACTTCAGTCTCTACACCTGACTAGTTCTAAAATGGCAATTATACACTCCTCAAAAGTGAAATTGCAACACCAAGAAATAATGCACGTAGCGTCATGCAAACTTCAGGTGCGATAGTGGTGAGGTGGATATGCAAACGATTCAAATAACAGACAAATAAAATAATTATAAGCCTATTTATTCAGTATCTAATGTACCTACCACGAGCAGCTATACCTGCATCAACCCGGCGATGCCTTCTTTTAATTAGTCCATTGATGGTTGCCTGAGTTAACCGTTGCTAAACCACATCTACTGCTGAGCGCAGATCATCCATGGTTTGCGGTAGTGGACCTCGGGATCGGGGAGAAAGGGTCTCGAATAATCAACTGGCTAATACACCGGTTTGTGCGCTCTGACGTATACCTGTGAACCTTCGGCGTGCACGTAGACCTTCTTGAATCCATCGTGTGGCACAACGTTGCATGGTACTCGCGTTGTGCCCAGAGTTTCTATTGTGCAAAGCGACAAACCCAGTTCATGGAGTTTCCCGGTTGTTGACATGGTATTAAGCTCGCCGACGTCCCCGAAGCATTTTCTACACTTCGAAAGTCGCAAATACTACACAAAATCTCAGATGCCGCTTATGAGAAGGGAAAGTTGCTGGCCTTTACAGCCCGAGTATAAGTACCATGTGATCAGATGCGTACACACGCAAATTCAATTACTTGCATTTCCATCTTACCACTATTGCTCCCAAAATTTGCATGAAGCTACGTGCATTATTTCTTGATGTTGCAATTTCACTTTTGAGGAATGTAAATTAAACTAGCCTTTTTTGAACTTTTACATAAACTATTTTGGGAAATGAATATTGTCTTTGGAAAATTAAATTAAGTAGAATCTATCAATTTATTGAGAGTTTATTAGTATAAAATTACGAAGCAATGCTAGAGCTGTTGGTGACGAACCTCGTAATTTTGAGCTATGAAGTATGACGTAATTTGAGCGACGAGAACGGCACTTAAGCCGGCTCTCACTTTTGATAGAAATAAATAAAATTACTCTCAAAAAGTGTAAAATTAAAAATGAGAACGAACATCACAGTAGAAGTATTTTGCAAAACTATTGATTAGTACAAGCTTCTATAGCAGAATAAAAGTGCTTTAAATGAGTACTTTCTTGCAGATATTAGCTTCGGGTTATTAGTTTCAATTTGGAAGTTTCGAATTTTCGATTAACTCAATCATTTTAATTCTTTTCGTTTTGTTACTACAAATATTATACGTAATCCTTTAAAATTAAAAAAATAGCAATTTCTTTTTTTTATAAGGAAAAATATAAACGATCCCTTACTTATTATATACAACTTACCTATGAAATTTTTTTTTTTTTTTTTTTGGGAATGTTTCATTATAAAAAAAAGTAATAATAGAATAAGTCTAAAATTTTAAAAGTAAAAATAGGAAAATTTCACAAATAAACCAGAAGAAGATTTTTAAAAAATTATCATTACTCCTTTTAGAAAAATTATGTCGTTCAGCTAAGTAAAAATTGACGTATATTGTCCAGTTTTCAGTAGATGTATTTCGGATTACATTGTTATTAATAAAATATCTATTCTTAAAGACGATTGACAATTTTGTGTTATGCAGAGATTAATGTAATCCAAAAAAAAAAAAAAAACATTTTGTCTGAATATTCCACACACATGTTACCCTTTCAACAAAATTTTAAAAAAAAAGAGATTATATTAAAAAAACACCAAAAACGAAAACAAAAAAGAACTACAAACAAATATTCGTGAGTCTGCTTTATTTCTTTAATTTAATTATGTACGCGATGTAGTTTCTTAATTAATTTTATGTAAATGTATTAATTCGAGGGGAAATTCCGAGAAGTTCTATAACGCTTTACTAATTTTATGAAAAATGTCAGTTCTAATTTTCTGTCTTTCTCCAAAATCATTTATCATAAACATTTTAAGCATTTTAAGTAAATTTTAAATTTAAGAAAAAACTTTTTAAATCCTTTATGTACCTTAATTTAACTCATTGACTATTCTATGATAATCGAAACATTTTTTTTTTTGTAAGGATTGAAAGTATTAATGAAAAGAACCTTTAAAAAGTAAAACGATACTTTGATGCATATTTTAACTTCACACACCGGAAGCACCCTTAATTAAAGTAAAAGGATTATCTATTCTGAGAGAAATATGAAAACTTCCTCGCGTAAATTGCCAAGGTATTGTTAAACTTTTAAAAAAAAACTCTTTTTAAAAGGGTTGGTTCACTATAAATTTTAATGCATATTTTATCTAAATAATAATCAGAGCGCTAATTACAATGACATTATCTTTTTAACTCAATAATTGAAGATAACGCTAACTTCTACTTGAATTTTAATCATGGAGCCTCAGATAAAAAAATACATATTTATTGATTATTCGTTTTATTTTATTCGATTTTTCAGTAAGTTTCAGTATAATGAAATGTTTTTATTTATATATTCTTTTTATTTTTCAGCAAGTTTCAAGTATAATGAAATGTTTTTATTTATATATTCATTTTATTTTTCTCATAAAAAGTCTATTAATTTATATATATACATATAGTGATGAGCTACTTATTATTAATTTATTCTAATTATGATATTATTTTGCTAGGTTCATATTGAAGAATCGCGTACAAGACATTTTACTGTTAATAGCTATCTGACCTACAGTTTCTTTTTTAGAGAAGGAAATCTTTCGAAAAAGCTCTTCGTTAAAAGTGATAATGACAAACTCTATACGTCTAACTCATCATGATTAATGCATTAGATACCTTTTTGGTATTTTTATCAAATAATTAAATCTAAAAAAGGTTTTAAAAAACCGTTGTTCCTGGAATAACAATAACTTCTGGTATAACAATTATCTTTAAAAGTGTTTTTTGTAATTCGGGATCATATTTCTTTCTCCGCCCCCCCCCACACACATAAGTCTATGTAAAATGGGAAGAAATTAAATTATCATTGTGAACGGTAAATATGAATTAGTATTCGAATATTTTACAGAAACATTTAAAAATAAAATTTCAAAATGTTGCTTGTTTTAAACTAAACAAGTAATATATATATATATATATATATATATATATATATATATATAAGTCAATTCCTACCTAGGTCAACAAAGAAAAATTTATATTTTAGTTACTTTTTACTAAATTATTACAATTAATATTAATATGTTTATACATATTGCAGAATCACAATATTAAGAGACAAAATAGGAAGTGATTTTCCATTTTCCTTTCCCTATATGGTGTTGGACTATTTTTTTGTTTGTTTGTTTGTTACTACACAGCTGGCCACCGTAAATACAACATCCTGAAGGAAGCATGCAAATAACATGAAATTTACAACATGCATTAGCAGAGGTGAGATATGCAAATGATTAGAATTTCAACGCAGACACACATCACGCGCGCCTGTAGCACCACCTCAAAGAGCTATTTAAGGCTTGGAGATTTCGACGATTTCAAGTTCGGCAATTGTGTTTTTCTTGTGGTTTTTTCAAAAAACGATCAGTTATGTCTCGTAGAAAACAGCGATCAGCTTTTGATCAAGTATCTGAGTTCGACAGAGGAAGGATAGTGACCTACCGAGATTGTGGATTATCTTTCAGGGAAATCGGTTGTCGTGTTGGACGAAACCAAACAACTGTAATGCGGATATTTGACCGTTGGATGCAAGAGGGTACGATGGACTGACGTCGTCGATCGCATCCCCCTCAGTGCACCACTTCACATGAGGACAGGCAAATTGTGCGCATGGCAGTGACGGATCGCTCAGTCACATCACGAATCATAGCACAGCACATTGAGTCTGTAACGCATCATTCAGTGCCTGCGCATACCATTCGACGCCGTTTACAGCAGAGTGGTCTGTCCGCAAGACGTCCATTGCTTGGTCTACCCTTGACGCAGAACCACAGACGTCTCCGCCGCCAATGGTGCGATGAAAGAAGGATGTGGGCGGCAGAATGGAATGAAGTTGTCTTTACTGACGAGTCATGCATCTATCTGCAACACCACGATGGTCAGATTCGAGTCTGGAGACACCGTGGAGAGAGGTTCCTGAACAGCTGCGTTATGCACCACCACACTGGTCCTGCACCGGGTATTATGGTATGGGGAGGTATTGGATATCACTCTCGCACACTCCTCTAGTACGCATTGCCGGTACTTTAAACAACCAGCGCTACATCTCCGAGGTGTTGGAGCCAATTGTCCTTCCTAACCTTCAGGGCTTGGCCACAGCCATATTTCAACAGGATAATGCGTGACAACACGTGACACGCATTGTCCGAAGGTTCTTCGTCAATTACCAGATTGAATTGCTTCCCTGGCCGACTCGCTCAACCGGATCTTTCACCGAAAGAAAACATGTGGTCCATGGTTGCTCAACGATTGACCCAGATTACACCCTCAGCTGCCACACCAGATCAACTTCGGCAATGTGTGGGAGCTGCTTGGTCTGCTGTACCCCAAGAGCACATCCAAAATCTCTTTGAACCAATGCCGAGGTGTGTGGCAGCGGTGATCTCCAACAATGGCGGCTACTCTGGATACTGATTCTGGCAGGAACCACACTTCACAGAAGTCTATAAATTTAATCATTTGATACTTGGTCAACATGTTATCTACAAAATAAATTTTGTTGTTCTATCTCTTGTCTTTCTTGGTGTTGCACTTACTGTGGCCAGCAGTGTATTTATTCTATGATTAAATTTAATTATTCTAACAAAGTAGCATATATATAGTAAAAAGAAATCACATTCTCAGAAATTAGGTCATCCTCGGTAGGGATTCGAGCCCACGAACTTTAGATTAGAAATTCAACTCGTTTTCCATTGCGCTACAGGGCCACAACGAGCGATTTTCCTTTCTATATATGGTGTTGGACTATTATTTTTGTTTGTTACACTATTTATTCATTAATTTAATTTAATTAATGAATTAATATTTGAAAAAACTGTATTAACATCAAGTGCCATCCACTACAAGATTAAAAAAATTGTACTTGAACTTGAATGGATGAATAAAAAGTACATTATTAACGATTGAAAACTTGAACAAGATATAAATTTAAATAAATATATATAGGGAAAAAGTGAAATAATAGTAGGAATTGTGTGAAAATAAGAATATATATATATATATATATTTTTTTTTAGATTTTCTAAATAGCATTATGTGTTGTTTTTTTTTAATCTTTAATTGTCCATCATGGTCTCCTTTTGCTCTCTACACAGTAACAAAAATATAGATATTTTGTTATAATCTTCTTAATAATTGGCGTGAAGAAAAACCTTAATGGTTTGTTCTATATAACTACGAAAACTGAAAGCAACACCCGTGGATTAAAGTATTTAAATTAAGGTATTTGATTTCCATAGAATACCTGAAGGTTTTTAAGGTAGATTCGCTTGCTATTCAAAACTGTTGTTATTAGAAACCTATGCTTCTGAAGTCATTTGAGCGTAGTAAGATCCTGATCCACTTTGTAATCATTTTTTTCAAAAAAGAAATCACTGTATTTCCAGAAAAAGAGCCAAATACTGAGAATATATACGATCTTCAAAAGTTAGAGATGTATTATTTCACACACATTAGCCATGTTAATTTTTACCAGCTATCTCTGTAAGTAACACAAGACGAAGCAGATATTGTAGATGTGTTTAATATATATGTTAATGCACTGAAAAAGTTTTTTTTTTAAGTTTGATGAGCTTGTGTATGGAAATGGGGCTTATTTACAAGTAAAGAGAATGCGTTCAGCTTCGCAGAAACCGAATTTCAACGAAGCAGATATTTTCTAATACAGAAAGGTTTAGAAACTTAATAAATATATAAGATTATACTATTTGTATAAGTCTTAACTGATATTTATATATAAAATCTTATAATATTTTGTAAATTCTTGAAAGTTTCAAACATAGTTTAAATGGGTTATTTTTTTTTTAATCTACACAATGATCAAATTTGCGTTGCACTCTGAGACAACACGAAGATTATTGGTAATAAACCTAGTAATTTTGAACCTCTGTCAAGTGACGAGAACGATTCCTGTGAGCTAACACCTACTCTCCAAACTTCTACATCACTCCAACTGGGAGCACTTTGAGCATCGACAAATTTGAAGTGCATCAGCCCCTTTGCACGGCGGGTCTTCAGTGGCAATAGGTTTCAATTCCTTTAGCAATGCCTCTCATGATTTCACGACTAAAACCCCTCGGGTGACTCCGTCGTCAAATCTGCTCAAATAATTAAATAAACAAAAAATATTTATAACAAGCAAATAATTATACTATCTAAACTGCTGTTTGTAAAAAATGCAACACCATGAAGGAATCATCAGAATTAAATGAATTTTGCAGGTATCAATTATTGTACAAACGACTTGTAATAGTACAAATAAATGACGAAATTTTCAAAGAAAAAAATACTAAGTGTCTGAAATCAGTATTTGGTGCAGCTACCACGCGCTGCAATAAGTGCTGCTATACGACGTGGCATGGATTCAAACGGATTTTGAATGTCTATTTGTGGAAAAGAATTCCATTTTGCTTATATGCGCAGCAAAAGTTCGTCTTTTGAAGCTGCAGGACTCGGATCACGAGCGAGAAGCCGACCAACCAAATCCCCCACGTGCTCAATAGGTGACATATCCGGCGAATAAGCAGGCCTAGGAAGAAGTTGCAGGTGTTGGACTAAACAGAAGTCTCGAACAGTCTTTGTAACATGTGGGCGTGCATTATCCTGCTGAAAGATAGCTCCAGGGATGCCTTGAAGGAAGGGAACGACTTCGGGCTGTAGCACTTCACGGGCGTACCTGTTGCTATTGAGATTACCCTCAATTCGTAGCAAATTGGATCGTCCATGATACGAAATCGCACCCTAAACCAAAACTCCGGGTGTTAGGTCACCATGTCATTCGATAACGCACTTTGGAAGGCAGATTTCACCGACATAGCGTCTAACACGAATGTGGCTATCATGGTCCCACAAATTGAAACGTGATTCATCTGAAAAGACATCCTGGTGCTAATTAGCTTGCCAGACGGAGCCGTCGATGGTTTGCCGTGAGGGAGATCCTGTATAAAGGCACCCTTTCACATAATCCACGGTGCAGCAGACGTCGATGAATTGACGAAGCCGACATTAGTACACCTGTAGCAGTAGACCAATGTGCTGCCAACTGCCTGGAGGAAGTTGTATGGTCCTTCACCGCCATGCGGAGCAGGTGTCGATCATCGCGCGCTGAAGTCACCTTCCATCGTCCATTGCTAGTTTTTTTAGTTGTTCGGTGCTCGTCAGTCCGCTGCTTCCAAACTCAAATCACTATGGAACTGTTCCGCTGCACACGAGCTCCTATTGCACAATAGGAAAATCCTCCTTCTCTAAGGCCGATAATCCTCCCCCGTTCAAACTACGTAATTTGCTGGAATTTCTCCTTATTTCGCCATAGAGGCATACTTAGGTCTCACTCAACGTTCGCCACTAACAAATAATCATTAACTATTTTCAACGTCCCGCTACAGCCCTCTATTTATACGCTTTCAGCATCAGTTCAGAGAGCGCTGCGCATGCCACGCATGCGCGGTGGCTCTGAAACTTTACTATTTTATGTAACATACCAATAATTGATATTTGCTGGAAAGCTCATTTAATTTTGATGATTCCTTCATGGTGTTGAGTTTTTTACAAGCAGCACACAGTGTATATTCTTCCGAAATTTCCCTTATTGGATATTCTCCTCATCATCAAATCTAGCAAGACAGCCCTTCGTGGGCCAATGCCTTCCTTTGAAGATTCCTCCATAATGACATCCTGCTTATTTTTGTTCTTCAAGTTTTCTCGCTCATAATACCAAAGGTTGATTCCACTAAGTCTGCCCATATCAGCCTTGGTCTCCCACGCTTCCGAATTCCAGTGACTTTAAACTGCAGTCCTTTTTGACATCATTATCATCTGACATTCGCATTATATGGGCTATCCAAATCATTCTATTTATTTTATGTATTTAATGATGTCAGGTTGTTTATAAATAGTATATAAATCAAAGTTGTATCTTCTTCTCCCCCTATTGTTTTCGTTTACACTTCCAAGTATACTTTGAAGTATTTTTCTCTCAAAAGATGCCATTTGATTTTCTTCCAATTTCGTTACCGTCCAAGTTTCAGATGCATAAGTTAGAACTGGTCTAGTAAGAGTTTTATAGATTTAAACTTTTGTATTTCTTGAAAGAAATTTAAATTTTAAAAACCTCCTCAGCCCGTAAAAAGCCTTATTTTCCAGGTATAATCGATTCTGGATTTCATGAGATATTTGGTTATCAAAGGCAGCAATTGATCCTTGAATTTTCTAGCTCATCTAAAAAAAAAATAGAGAGAGGAATTTTTTTTTTTTTTTTTTTACTTTTATATTTATCTTTATATTTACCACCATCCATTAAATGGAATAAAAAATTGAAGGAATTTTTCTTCGTTCTTCTAAGGTCTAAGCCCTTTGTTTCGCTTTTAATAAGTGTTTCATGGTTAGAGTTTTTAACTATAAAAAAACGAAAGCAAGTAATTACTGTGTAATAAATACATCCTAGAGAAATAGTTTGATGTATGTTTGATTATTAATATCAAAAATGGAAATTTCAGAGTTTTGGAAAACGTAAAAAATTTTTAAAAATACCTGTGATGGTAAAAAAGATTTTCGGTAGTATTAATACTCTAAAAATCATTTTTGTAAAACAAAGTTTTAAATTGATGGACAACTTTTAAATTTCAAAAAATCTTGAAGAGTTCTCCGAAATTTTAACACTTAAAACTGTTTATTTTTTTTAAAAAAGGAACTGTGTAAATTCCTACTAATTCCAGGTAAATGAATATTTAAAGCTTTTATCATCGATGTTAAGAGAGAGGTACTTTAAGAATATTTTCCAACGTATCATTAAAATTATCTTCTTTTTATGCCTTAAAGTTGTATTTAAAATAAAACTCTCTCTCTTGAATTTGTGTTTTAAATTTTGTTCTAGATGTTATATCTTGAAATTCTCTAGAAAAAATCGGAGATATTATTTTTCTTTGAGTACACTTTTTATTATACTTAAAAAAAGTGTACTTAAAGAAAAATTGGTACATTTTTTTAGTATTCCAGTGAGAATGATGTATTCATCAAGGGCTACTACTAAAAATAAACTTCTGATTATTATTTGTCTTTTCTGCTACTTTACTTTCTAATACAGACTTCTTATTGAACCAGTTAGATATGTAATTTAATATTAAAATTAACACACACACATATTTTTAATTTTAATAAACTGCATGAGATTTTTATTGAACGTTTAAATACATCATTCAAACGCAATTAAATGAATATTATGAATTGTTTTCTGTTAATTTGTAATTTTTCATCTGACTTATGTTTCAAAAATATTCGGTTGAGCGTAGTACAGTTAATTTTTATGGTAAAGCGAATTTTTTTAAAGTCAAGTATTCTAACATTAAATATTTATTTATTTTACTTAAATGGACTGTTCTATCTCAAAATTTGAAAATTTATTTCAATAAACAATCATACATAAATTATCAGTGCTAATTAAAGATGCTAAATGGTATGAACAATAGATTTTTCTTTGATCCATTGATGAGCACTTCTTTCTTAAAATTTTCATTATTTTATGCCTTTCCTTTTCTGAAACAAGGACTGCCTTAGAGACCCAGAGAAAATATGCCTTAAGTGAAATAATTATAAGATATATCCGCTACATTTTCGCTTTTTATAGTATTTTGGTATTATATCAGTGCTTCTCAAAGTTTGAATGTTTGCGGCCCAATATTCATTCATAATTTTCATCGCGCCCCCCTCCATACAATAACATTGCATTTAATTCAATAATAGTATACTTTGTCGCTAAAGCTATGACTTTAACCTCTTATGTTCCATCAGCGAATATAAACGTCTCACTAAGCCAAAGTATTAATTGCCCGGACGTATATATACGCCTTTGCGAAGTGCGATCTTTTCTGTGCACTGCTATCCAGAAAAATATTCCATAGGATTTTGAATGCAAAAAAAAGGACATTGAGAATGTCTGCGAAGGATTTACTTATTTCAGAGGATTTGTTTATTTATTCCTTTCTCGGTGGCATTGGGGAGTGAATAGCGTAACTTTTAATCGGCAGTGCAGGGACTAATTATAAATCGTACAAATTATCAAGATAAGAGAGGGTTAATTTTTGTATATAATTTTATGTATGACAAGCCCATGGGATCATTGGTAATTATTAATGTTGTTCTTAACTTAGTATTGTTAAATTAATCATAAAATACATTGTACTGACTGATACATTTGTAAGTTATATCAGTGTAAATGCGTGTTTTATTTTTTATTATGTCAGAATGTATTTTGTTTGTTTACTTTCAGTGAATTAAAAAAATTTTGAAATAATTTTTTCGATTTTTCAATATGCTCGTGCCCTCTTTTTTCGCAGAGTTATCACGCCCACCTAGGGGGGCGCGCCCCACAGTTTGAGGAACCCTGTATTATACTAAATATAACGAATTTATTTGCACATTTAAAAAAAATCATCATTTCGTCCAATGAAAATTTTAAATCTGACTTTTATTTTATATTTTTCATCACAACAAATGTTTATAAAATTATTCATTACTTTAAAGTGAATGTTAAACTTTTCTTCTTGCGGAAATAGAGTTTCCTGCTTGCAATTTTAAGTAATATGTTATCTCTTATTGCAGTCTGTGTAACGTTTCTCTTACATATAATAGAGGTGACGAATGGGGGTAGAATAATTAAACTTTGATATTCTGATCACACTCGAGGCTTTGGGTCATTTTTATACCTGTCTGACCATTCATGTGTAACAATTTCAACATAAGTGACTTCATCTTTTAATATCACTGTTGAACTTGACAGCCTTGACTAATCGATTAGCTCTAGCAACAGAAAATGAACACATTGGGAACTATTATTTACCTTCATGTCTGTCTTTCGCAGAAATTTAAGCAATTTTTTGTAATATAAGTGGTATATCATTTTATAGAGATGGAAAATTTAACTATATAGTGTATTACCATAAAATTTTCATCCGAGACAAGTATATTGCAGTAAAATCCATTTGTTGAAGTGGATGACTTTTAAAAGTGAGAAAATCCCTCATCTGTCCTTTTTTTATTAAAAAAAAAAATAAGAGAGGAGTTTTTGTTTTAGAAATTATGCATAAAAAATGTTTTTGAGCTTTTTCAAAGTAAAAAAAGGATCATATCAAGTAGAGAAAACAATAAGTTAATATTACTGTGTTCAGAAATAATAAGTGTTAAAATATTATGAGAAAGAATTTAACACTAGAACGTCCATCGGTGTCAGTTTGACACCGGATCCTTTTCAGTTTGTTCTCCTTTCCACACTTTAGCAGGAAATTTGGAAATTTTTCGTGACTTTTAATTATTTTCCATGGTAATTACACAGTAAAAGTTTTATGGTTCTTGGTTAATTAGGCGAAATTTTACAACAAAAAATACCTAGAACGTCCACTGGCGTCATTTCGACACCAAGGCAATTTAGCATCATAAATAGCTGTCGTTCATCATTGCTATTAGTGAAACAAACTTCCCAAAGTACTATCACACATTTATTTGACCTTGAATGTGCAGTGTTACTGGGTTAACAGAGGAAACGAATCTTATTTTTCTAAAATTGTTGTGCCTAAGTGCTTCGTTACATAGAATTTAGTTATCTGCTCATAAAAAAAATTAAAAAAAAAATAATAATTCGATTTTCGAACCTAGTACAGAGCAGACACCCTGAAACGATGGCTCATAGAAAAGGTCTAAACCCTGATGAAATTGCCAATTTATTGCGAGAGATTTCTGAGAATTAATCGGCTCTAATTTAGATTTCGATGATGACAAGATTGAGTGAAAGTGACGGCGAAGAATCTGAAGAAAAAACTGATATAATTTATTATATTCCAGTAAATCCTGATATATAAATCGCTAGGAATGGCACAAAATGGATACCGCATAATAGTAATGTTCCTGGCAGATTTACGACTCGAAATGTTTTGCAACAAAGCAATGGTTCAACGCTTCGCGAAACATAATGTCAACATCAGTTTCTTATGATATAAAGGGCCTTAAAATATGTTAATTACAGGAAATAATATTAAAATGTCTTAAAATTAAACCCTACTAAACAGTAGTCCTGCAATTATTTAGTTAAAACAATTGTTTTATGTATTTTATGTCGCGGTGTCAAAATGACTCCGGTGGACGTTTAAAGGTAATCGCAATCCCGGACGCTCTAGTGTTAATTCAAAAGAGAAAAATAAGGTTTTCGAACTACAGGATTGGAGAATTTGGAAAGAATTTTACTTTGTGGATTTGAATTATACTTCAGTTTCAATAGAAATTTATTGTACTTTAACTTCTTCACCTTCCTTCCTATCTCAGTGGCTCGACAGCCCAGGGTGGGCCTTGGCCTTTTCAAGAAGCCTTTTTCAGGTTAGCCTTCTTCCTGCTAGTGTTCTCCAATTCTGAGTTTTCAAAACTAGGAGATCTTTTTCTAGGCCATTAATCCTTCGTAGATTTGGCCTGCCTTTTCTCCGAGTGCCAATTGGTTGGCCACTGAAGACTTTTTTAGTGGAGTGGTCTTCGTCCATTCTGACAATGTGGCCTTCCCATTTAATCAATTGTATTTAAACGAAGTTAACGATGTCAAATTCTTCATATGAGTGATAGAGTTCTAAATTTGATCTTCTTCGCTACGTGCCACTTTCCTAAACCTCCAAAAATAAATCTTAAAATCCTCCTTTCGTAGATACTTATCATGTTCTCATCTGTTCGAGACATGGACCAAGTTTCACATGCATAAGTTAATACTAATTTTAAAAGACTTTTATACAATAGAACTTTTGTTTTTCGTTTGATTAAATTCGTTTTCAAATATATTTTCGTATTCCATTAAGACATCTATTAGCCATAATAATTCTCTTATGCATTTCAGAAGTACAATCGTTTCTATAGTTAATTTCCGAACCTAAATATATATATATATATATAAGTGAAACTATCAACAACTTCAAAATTATACTCTTCAATTTTAAAGTGTGAATTGTTAAAACATAATTTAGTACAAAGCATGTATTTGGTCTTATTCTCATTAATTCTCAGTACCATCCTGAGGGCCTCTTTCTCTAAAGATAAGAAGGCTTGTCTTAGTGCGGTGGTTGTTCGAGCAATAATACTCCCTCTCCCAACATCATTAAACTTATTTAGCCTTAAGTTATGCAATAAACTCCAAGTTCTCAGACCCTTACCATCAACTTATAATGCTGAAAATTACTTTCGAACAAAAAGAAAAAACTTGCGTGATTCATACTAAAAATATTATCTGAAAAGCATTAAAAAATTCTCCTTTCTAGTGTTCAAAGAAGTTATTTGAGCAGGTTTATCCAAGCATCGTAAAAAATTAGAGAGGAATTAAAAATGACAGTAGTTTATAAAAAAAGATAGCAAGACTTCTGATAAAATGAAATAGAAAAGATTTCTAACTGTAGAGCAAAGGGTTCTCTTTTTTTTTCTATTGAATCCGTAAAGAATATTTGGGATTCAGAAAGTTTTTTTCAAATAAAAGTGTATCTGTTAAACTCTCTCTTTGATATTAAAAACATTTCGTACCTCTGAATCATTTTAATCCTCTCTTCCATTCCTCTTATGTGCTCAACAGAGCGTAAATACTTCATGAAATGCAAAATAAGGATTGGGTAAAATTATCGATTAACAACATTCACGAAATTTTTTCGCTATTTTTCAGTTATATTAGTATTTAATCGATTATTTAAAATGATGATTGATATGATTTGAATGAACAAGTGTCAAAGCTTCGCATCATCAAATAAACTACAAATTGAAAGCATCACATGTGCATTTTGTTTATTTTATAAAATGTTCCGGAAAAAAAAGTAATTTTATTGAATGCATAAGTGAATCCCCAATAGGATGATACAAACAAAAAATATATATGATTTCAATATATTACGGTAAACTTCCTTCTTATTAAGGAAAATTTAATTACGTGATTCACTGCGAAATTTGATCTATCATTTGATGTTTATAGCAATACCTGAAATTTAACGTGGTGAAACGCAAATGAGTGATATCTCAATAGCGCACACAAAGACAGAAAAGATAACTGAAAGCTTTCACACTCAGAATTTAAAAGTATCAGTCATATTCTGTCAGTAAAAGTCGCATCAATTAGTTAAAACGCATAGGGAAAAAATACTGTCCCATTTTCAGCATAAGCGTTGACCTCGTTAATCTTTTTTTTAGGAATAACATCTCTGACTATGACAAATGAATATAGCATTATCATTTTGGATAGGTCCCTTGAGTAACATACATAGTTTTATAGTTGAATGTAACTAATATAAATGTATTTTTAATTATAACAAATACAGAGGTATATTATGCTGTTTTTCTAAAGTATTTTAAAGAAGAATCAGTTTTAACCAAACGTTTCAAATGTTTTTATTTAATCATACTATTCATTAATAGAAATCACTTATCTAATGCGATTAAACTACTGATGAAATTATTATGAATTCCCCATACAATTCCTCTTTGATAGGTTTCTAACTCGGTTCTCGTATAATTTGAAAACTGAAAATTGGCTTCAAGAGCATTTTAATTAAAATTGGAACTAGGAATCAAAACTTTCATGATTTTAAGGTAGTAAATTTTAGTTGCACTTATAAGTATACTAAATACAACCGAAAAAGATCACAAGTAAATTCTGTTTCCGAAAAAAGAAAAGCCAGTGTGTATACCATACATGAAAAGAAATGAATGTGATAGCTTAGATTCCGTTAAAAAATATTATGCAGAGGTAGTTCAGGAGCTGTTTTAACGTTTGAAGTTTCTGTAGAATACGGAATAAGAAAATATCATATATGTGTTAAGTAAATATATTTTTAAATTAATATTATTTTAAAAATAATAATAATATTTTAATTTAAAAACAACGTATACAATACAATTAAATATTTCGAAAAAATGAAAAAAAATGTGACCAAGTAGCAACATTGGTAATACATAAGAGCACATAAAAATTAAAGATATGAATTTACTGCAACGCTGCTTTTTCTTGTGCTTTAGCAACTCAGTATATGAAGGATACTGCATATATAACTTTCACTGACTGTATTTTTCAAAAAACTGTATGTGTATATTTTACCATATGATATAATGTGGTTGCAAGCGCATATACACATTATAAATACAATTTAAAATATTATTCTTTCCAGTATTGATTTTTTTTTTCATTATTTTTTATAACTTTTGATTTCCCCCATTTTTATCATCTACTTTTTACTTTATTAAAAAAAAGCATTCCGAAAAATTTGATTTTCTATTATCTCAATTAATTCTTTTCTAATTGAAACATTTTTCTTATAAAGTGATAAAAATATTTAAATGAGTATTCTGGTTATCAAAGAATCAATACTTTTTTTCTAATGGGCTGCATATTAGCAATTACACCTTTGCAGACACGGCGAAGTCCCCAAATGTGAGATCCATTTACAATATTTACCCCAATAAAACGAGGAGAGGAGCAAAGTAAAGTACACGTGCAGGGGTGGCGAACCTTTTGGGATCAACGTGCCATTTTTTTCTGAAGAAATGTTTAATGAGGTATAGACGTGCCGTCAAATAATTTTGACTTGTGATTATTGGGAAAATAATAAAACTAAACATTAACAAATGAAAATTCTGTATTTACTACGAAAAAATATACTTTGTACTGTATTGTTGTAAATGTTTTAGTTATACTTGTAATTCAAATTAAAAGAACATTAGAGTAATTTCTGTTGTAGATTAAATCAGCAATGCTACGAAGAATATTAGGGCCCCCCTGCAAAGTCAGGTTTTGCCTTTAATAATTTATAAATTGGTTAAATACGTACTTGACGTCCAGCAAGCTTTGAGCCTTCTAGAATCCTGCCCCCTCTCCCGCTATGTGTATCTCCGCCATTGGATCAGATGACAACAGTGGCGTAACGTACACCCCACAACCCCCAAACCGCGGGGGGAGCAGGGTTCTAGGGGGCCCAAATGTTCTCCGTTACGCCACTGGATAATGAATAACTTATGTTAGGATTATAAGACAATAACAAATGAGTGTGCTCCCCCCGCACAGTGGGCAGTTTTCCCAATCTGGCGCACGGAAACCCCAAAAATGAAATTGCACGAAATAAAACAACAACCCACAATTTATGGTCCTCTTGGGTTCCCTAGCCATGTGGTAAACAGTTTTTTGTCAGTACGCGAATGGAAATCATCAACAGTTATCGGTTTAGATGGGGTTTGTAATTGTTACAAGAAACACTTGCGAGAGCTCATTTTACAGTCGCAAGTTCTATCGTTCCGTCTGAAAAAGATTTTGCAAATTTTAGAGGGAGGTTGAAAATAGATACCATGAGTAAGTTATTTCTTGATTTGACTTTCAAATTAGGTTCAAGTTTGATTGAAAATTGTTAAAACATAACATTTAGCACAGCATTCAACTCCTACTAAACTATGTCAGTTTTTTGTGTTAAATGGACAAGTACTTTTGGGATTGACATGGATTGATCACAGTAAAGTCACATAGAGTAGATATAGACCTTTAATTTAATATCAAATTTAGCTGCTACTTCCTGCTACTCCCAAAGTTATGATTTTCTTTTCAGCGTTGGCTGATGGTATTACTCGGCCTGCCTTATTCAATGTGTGGAAGGAAGAGCAAGATACTAGCGCAAAATCAATGTTGTTTTGAGTTTAATTAGGACTACAACGGACTCTGATAAATATGAAGACCAGCAGCGATTAAAATTCGGAAAAATTGTTAAAAATTTCTTCTCGTTTGTAGGGGGGAAACGGATGAGGTGTCATAGAAATGAAAAATTCTTCTCCAAGTCGAATGATGCATGGTTGTCGGGGGAGTAAGATTTATATTATATTTTATTATTTTTAAGAAAATTATATAGCTAATAATTTAGTGTGCCATTTATTTAAGCTTATAATAATTATTTTTTCAGAATTATAAACTTTAAAATGGTTTTTCTCAGTTTGTGTTTTTTTTTGCATTCAAAATACAACTTCTTCCACAATTATTTACCAATCACTTCCATTTTCCCCCTGTGTCTTATATGTAATGCATGTAACAAAATTAAGGATCCATTTTTCTATAAATTGAATACTTCTTTTTTTTAAAAAAAAAATTGAAATGTGGGAAGTATTAGGCTTTTGGTTGAATTTTAGCATATATGTATCTCAACATTTTATTATTTATTTCCTCCAAAACTAATTAAGGTATTGTAAAATCGATCCCTAAAGGTGTTTAAAACATCCTCAGAAATATTACAAGAAGTTCATGTCAAAAAACTAATTAACACAAAAAGAGCAGAGTTTTAAAAATTTCCAAATTTTTTAAAAGAAATTAAATTTTTAAAATTGTGTGAATAATATATGTGCAAAATTTTATCTCGATTCGTTTTCTTAAATAAACATTAGATGAAATGCTAAAATGTAATTTTTAAATACATAAATTTAAAAAAATGCTTAAAGGGTGCCGAGTCCTTTTAAATACTACCTGTTATCCTTTATTGTATATGTACAATGTTAAGTTTGATTGTATTTGTTTAATCTTTAACAATTATTAAATTTAATTTTTCTAACTTGCCACACTATTTCTTGTATACATTCTCCCACGTGTAAATTACTGCTTCTGTTAATATCCTTAGATCCTTGCTTAAAAACTAGTTCCATTTAGCAATCATTTATTCTTGATCAAATTCAAACTGGACATAAATTAGTTCAGACCCTATTAACCTTATTTGTTGGTAAAAAACAGAAAAGAATACCCAATTTATATTAATTACTATGATTTTTGATCATTAGATATGATTATGAAGACTTAAAAGCCATAAAATAATTTCCGTGCACCGCTTCGTGCACCATGACCGATCACTCGCATTTGTTTGTAGTGCTTCATAGTGAACTTTGTTATTTTGAGATAAAATGCAAACCGTTTTGATAGGTGACGTGCCTAAAATATTGTGTCGCGTGCCATTGGCTCGCCATCCCTTCACTAGTGTATTTAAATTCTAAAGATCACATGAATTCTTTTGTATAGTTTTACTGAATTCTTCGTACGAACTGAATTCTTCGCAGTCTAAAAGTATTGGAAAAATTTCTCTAAGCTATGACAAAATTTACCAGTAGGAAAATTCGACAGGATTTTAAAAATGTGAAGGCTTGCACAACTTGAACTCATTAAACTTATACAAATAATTCAACGATAAGACTTTCTCTCTCTCAAATTTCACTTACTTAACCATATCTTTTTATACGCTATTTACATAATTTATTTTAAAAAATTGTCTTTTCTTAACTGCCATTAATTTATTAATTAAATAATAAAGATCAATTAATTTTATTTTGATTTTAATTTCTTTAAAAAGATTAGAAATCATCTTTTGTTATTATGATCATTACTCCTTAAAACAAGAATAAAATAAATTAAAGTGAAGAAAGGTAGGGGGAAAGTTCGAGATTTTTATATTTTTGACATGCAATTGTTTGAGAGCACTTCATATCATGTAATAATGTATAATATACTCGCGTTTACGCGTAGAATAATCAGAGAAATGTATTTTATATAACGCATAGTAAAGTAAGAGAGTTGTATTTAAGCCCCACACTACAAAGTTGCACTAGGGCTATTGGTGACGGACCTCGTAATTTTAAGCATCGGAGAAGTGATGAGGATGATACAGGAGCTGGAACCACTCTCTTAACTACCACACCACGCCAAAAAGGAAGGACTTTGAGCTCGACAGATTTAAAGTAGATATATGGCGGGTCTTCAGTGGCCCCTGCACTCGAACCCACGACATGCCCACACACACACCACGGGTAACACATAATAAACAAACAATTAATTAGAAATATATGGACGAAGAGCAAATACATTTTTTGAGCTATCAAATATTTTTAAGTAAAAAAAAAGTTGTTTTTGAAATAAAAAGAAGACGCTGAAAACTAAATTAGACAAGTAGGCTACAGTTTAAAACTAATGTCTTTGATATGATTTTAAAAATATGTTGAGAGAGATTGAGCAATGCTAGAGCACATACAGCATTTTAAAGTAATTTATTTAAAATTTTCAAAGGAAGCATTATTCTTGATATCATTATCACTGATTTTTGTAATTATGTAATTAATAGACCATGTTCTTGAATGATTCTGTGTTTTAAACCACCAAGCGGTCTGCACGTAAAATCCCGTCATTTCAGATATGCTTTTTCTGCCTTCAAGCAAGATTCCCAAAAGCGGCCGAGCCGCATTCTTAAAAATACGGCTCAACCGCTTTTGAGAACCCCACCTGATGGCAAAAAAATACGTGCGGTGCATTTTCGAAGCATCTCCAGAATGGCAAGACTTTACGTGCAGACCGCTTAGAGGGTTAAGAAAAGCTTCCCCACTTTGTTCAGCATAGAAGAACAGAGCCTTTTATATATACTATACTCAAAACTAAAACTCAGTAGCGCAACAGCCCATAAGGGCCAGGGCCTACTGTGCCCATTCCACTATACGTGATCATTGGGCGCTGAGGTGTATAAGCAGATATCTCTCGATCAGGTGGTCAATCTGAAGCGAGACCCCCAGTGTTTAAGTCCTCAAGTAAGCTTGGTACTCATTTATAGACCCACTGCAGTAGGGATGAAAGGCTGTGTCGACATTGCCCAACCCGTGAATATATACTATACTAATATTAAATTTTAAATCAGTTCTGGCAATTTGATATTCATATCAGAAATTTCAAAAATATAGAATCTTTACGAAGTAACTGAATTCATATTTTTCTATTCTTATACATGATATTCTTGCTATATTCAATTTTTAAAAAATCTACTGTTATCGTATACCTTTAATTTAAACGCTTCAGTTAATCATACATTTTAGTTTAAAAAATAACTTCTTTTTCCTCTTATTGAACCAAAACTTCGTATAATGCATCTTTTGTAACATCATATAGTGATTTAATTCTGATTACTTTTTAAAAATACTTTATAAATATGTATAACTTACTTTTTATGTACACGTGTAGTTAAAAGAAGTCGACAAATACAGGTTTTCAATTCCAGATTGATTTTTAAGTAAAATATATGTCATCTCATTAAGCTAAATAATTTATAAAAATGTTATGCATTTCAAAATATTTATAATATCTCCAACCGAAAAAATTTCCTCTTCCATTCCAAGCTTATGTGTTAAAAAAATTGAAACATCGATAATAACCACTTTTAAGCCTCCTTTCTCGCGTAATGTTAAGTAATAAGATCCCAAATCGGACTTTTCTGTTTGAAATAACTCCAACATTATATTTGGCTTCTACATCCTATTGAAAACACCATATTTTATTGTACTGCTCCTTTTCATCAATATTGATCAATTAGTTCTGCTATAAAACGGTGGTAACCGTTATATAAAGGTAAAACGGTTTAACTTTACAGTAAGGAAGACGAAATATGGAAATAGTTGTCATATTTTGTCTTCCTTACTGTAAAGCTTAATTAGTTGTCATCTTGAGACATAGCCATCCTGTGATGTCTATGTCTATTAGGATCCGCGTAAGCTAGAGGTGTGGGATTATCTAAATGATGAGACATATTAGATTCTTAATACAACTTTTATTAAGAATAACTTATATTACTTAATTCTAATTGACAACTTTCTTAAAGTGAGAGTTAACACCCAATTAAACCTTATATTCAAGTCAGATCGCGCAACTAGATCATTTATCTTAATTATAATAAATTAACTGATTCATCTAACTTCCTATACAAAATATTACCTTTTGCAGAGTCTCCTTCCTTCATCAATTGAGGCAATACCTATAACTTAATTTTAGATGCGAAGATTTAGACTTCTTTATAATTTAATTTATATGAACGTATCC
>BMAV01004248.1:44715-69132 GCA_019973955.1 Trichonephila inaurata madagascariensis | reverse complement strand
TTTTTTTTTTTAAGAGGGGGGTAGTCTTAAAACTATAGCTTGCTTTGTTTGCCAATTAGCTAGCTAAGAACGACTTATTTTACTAACCAAAGTTAAATTCAATAAACTCAAATAAATAAATAAACATAAGCACAAGCATAAGAGCTACGAAAGTGGCCTGAGAAAATGTAACTTTGAATTTGAATGAAGACTTCAGTGCTTTAAAATGTTTTTAGGTATTTCCCGTAAACAGTTTGATGGGGACGGGGAAGAAATGGGTTTAGACTTGCTTGAATTGCGCGACTAACAATAACCTCAAACACTGTTTATAAATCTTCTAACTTTAGAGTTCTACAAGTTATTGTCAAAATCAAGTTCTTTTTCTACATCTGATATCTCCTTCTCAGAAAATTAGAGCTACGTTTTCTTAATCATATACATATGGATAAATGCTTTCTGCATTTAAATTTTGAAAAAGTTGCATTAGAAAAAAACTGACAGATATGCATTTAACTTTAATTTTCAGTATTCATGCATTTCACACACACACACAATTCAAACTAGATTATATTGAACTTCTAAAAAGGAAGACATGGCTTCCTTCCTCACATTAATATTAAAGAGTTTTTGTAATATATTTCTTAGTATTTATTTTATTTAATAATAAGTTAAAAAGCCTCACTCAATTTTTTTCATCACACCTCTAAAAAAAGGTTTGTCCATCACTGAATTAGACAATGAATATTGAAATACTACATAAACTGGGATAATTTCATTCAAATATTATACGAATAAATAGGGAGGAATTTAAAAGCGTTTTTTGATCCTATGTATTCTAATTTATCAAAAAATATTTAAATTAGCATAAAATTATTAATACTAAAATACTAGATCTAATTCTTTAGTATTAACTTTTGCAATGACAGTTTATTAAACCCATATATTAATATGAACGCAATAATTGCATTTCTCCAAAGTCTGCATTTATATAACGGATGAAATAAAATGAGTTTGATAAATTATTTAAAATTTAACATTTTCAGATCGATTGTTTATTAATGTCGCACTCAGACATTGGTGACGGACCTCGTAATTCTGAGCCACTGCCAGGTGATGAAGACGACACCTCAGTTAGCTCCCCAATCTCCAAATGTCCACACCATGTTTTAACATTAGGCTTATAAGCCTCGACAGATTTAAGATGCATCAGTCCCTTTCTGTTAAAATGTTTTTCCTTGAACTTTCAAAAACTGCCTGGTAAAGAAGAATGAATGTAAATGAACCCTTAAATAGGACCTATGAGTGAATTAAGGAACTCACATGACAAATTCTGTTTTTCCGTGAAAATTCCTGTAGGTCAGAGGTTCCCAAACTTTTTTGTCTCATAGACCCCTTGCCACGTTTTTCAGCTTTGAGTAGACCCCTGCTTACCTAATATTGAATTTTTACAAAATTATCAAAAATGTCTTTTTAACAGCTGGTTTTCTACTTACTTAAAAAAATTTAAATTTCGAACTATAGTGCTGTGTTTAAAACTTTAGAAATGCATGTTAATTAAATTAAAATGTAATTAATATGTAAAATGTTAAATAAAATAATTGAGCAACAAACAAATGCTTTTAATGAGAGTAATAAATCTGGTGCTTCTGTAACAAATTTTCAACATATGGCATCAGTCTTGCCAGATTTAACCATACATCTCCTCGATTTAGTAGTTTTCAGTCTTTTTTTTCCTACTGTGGTATTACTATAGTCAAACTTATTTTCAAAATCTGAATAAAGAGCATTTAAATCTTCAAAGTAGGTTAAAACATAAATTTCCTGGCAGATTGTCTGTGACAAATTGAGAAACTGGGAAAATTCGAGAATTGTTAAACTCCTTTAGCTTAATTTTCAAAAGAAACGCTAGAATGATGGTTCTTGTTTTAATACAATTTACGCTGTTACCTTGTTATTGCAAATAAATCTCAATAAAGTTAGTAAATAAATCTGTTAAATAGGTAAAATCTGATTTCCACTCGATTAAATTTCCTTTTAAAATTAAAGTCACGATCTAGTTTAATGAGAGCCACTATCGTAGAGCCCAATTTACTCCTCATGGACCCCCAAATTATTTTTTAGGTGACACATACCCCTTTCAGATCGTCATAAAACTCTGGGGGTCGATATAGACCACTTTGGGAATCACTGCTATAGGTCAAAGAAATATTTCAGGAGTTATCAAAACGGTTACTTGAAACACGGCATGTTTTCTTATCTCTGAGGAGTGGTAAATTTGGAACAGTCTATGTTAGTTTATTAAATTACTTTAAAACAATAGAGCTAATCAAAGTATTTAATTGAATTAACAACCATGTCAAGCTCAAGGTTTAACGAATATGATTGATTTTTTAGCCAATTTCTGCAAACAATTTATCTTTAAATTTGGCAACAGCTGCATTAGTTTTGCTATGTTTGTTTACATATTTTCGCGATGGTTGATGTGATATTCATATGTTAAGTTAAACCGGTGATTTAAAGTTCTGAGTATTTTTCTTTACACTTATAGATTTTTTTTAAAAAGCTTTAAATTGTTATGAAGAGAGTTGTTATATACAAAAATGGATCTTCTGCAGATGGAAAGGTAAACATAAAACAATTTAACTTTTCTATTGGTATTACATTCTAACGTGCAGAACTGGATAGTTGCATTTACATTTCAATGGAGAAAAAAATGTTCGTTTTTTATTTGATATGAAAGCACATAGAGAAATGTAAACTAAACTGTTTTGTTTTTTTTTAATTCAGGGAAAAATTGGTTCATTTAGTTTAGTTTATTCTGAATGTGGAAGATATGGTAGTTATAATAAAAATATACATATTGGCTTATGGGAAAGAAAGTAGTCTGTAATACTGATAGTTTTTTGCATATTTACTTTTATTAATTGGAAATAATTTATTTCTGAACATTTTTATTTTCAAAAAGTATTCTGAAATTATTTTATAAATGCTATTACTTTTGCACTATTGCAAAATTTTGAAGAATTTAAAATCGTAAATGCATTTTAAACTTGCTTCAACGGTTTGTTTTATTTTAAACATGTAATACTGTTTTATGTGTAATTTTAAGTTGTTTTTTATTTCCTTTTTTTATGAAATTTTCTTGCATTTTTAGGCTATTCGATTACCAGATTCTCTTGATATACTTTTGACAGAAGCTGGGAAAAAACTTGGAGTTGAAGCTAAGTTATTATTCACTGTGAAAGGGGGAGAAATTGATGATGTTGACTTAATAAAGTATGTAATTTGCATTTATTAATTTTAATTTTGTTCTATTTCAGAATTTAAAACCTTTTTGCCTCAGATAACTTGAAAATAAATATTTTCTATTTTCATATTTGTGAACATGCTCTTAATCTATTTAATTCTTGAGCATTTTCACTTTTGAAATTTATGAACAGTAAAAAAGTTTCTCTAAGTTTTGTATGTAAATAAATTATAAATTTATGCATCATAAAAAAAATAAGATATTTTAAACATATGAATATTTGCATAAGATTTTTCAGTTCTTATGTATTATACCATCTACTAATTTTGTCAAATCAAAGAATGTCACCAAATGCTCTTATCATTTCTGCACAAAAACCCATTCCATATTAACAGGTTGACATATAACTTGGCAAAGATCAAGAAGAATTAAATAACATATTTTAAAAAAACCACTTAAAATTAATGAAAAATATAAGGGTAATTTATCAATATTGAATAAAGCAATCTTAGAAAGTAATCTTGGTTTTAGGTTGCTAGTTTGATATTACGGGCACGCGCCAAGTTGTTGTTTATGTTGCCAAGATAGGTGATAACATTACAATATGTTTACCTTGATATTTTTATTGTCTGGTGATGTGGTTGCCATGGGGATAATATATATATATATATATTGAGAACATTTATAACCCTCTAGAACCACAAAGTATCACTCGGGGTCTTACATAGAAGTAAACGTGAAGCACACATCACAAAGAAGAGAAGGATTACAACACAAACATCCATGTCTTACCCGGGATTCGAACCCAGACCCTACGACACCACAGTCAGCGTCACTAACCACTATATCGGATGGGCGGTGATAATGTATATTAGAAGTACTTTTTGTTGGTTTTTTCCCTCGTTAACCCTATTAAATTCAGACGATTTTAATTCAATTTCTTTAAAAATTTAACCATTTCCTTTGCATTTGAATTATTTTATTAATAATATAATATAAAAATACAATTATTATTATATGTGTTAATATTCATTATTTATAATAATTGATTTTTATATTTATTTATAAATATTATTACATATTATGTTATTCATTTATAATTATTATTATGTGACTTATATTTATAATTATGTTATATGAGTATTCTTATGTATACTTTTTAGTATATTACAATACGGTGATTATTCTTTTTGTATTACTATTATATTATATATGATTATTATTATATATAATAATTATCATTAAATCATACTGTATGAATATTATATATAATTACTATTAAAATATTATTATTATGGCATGGACCTTTTAATTACATTATATTGATATTCATTACTTATTGATTGATCTTGGTTATTTTCAGTCTATTCCTATATTTTTTGTTTGAAATATATTTCAATGTTTTTCAAAACAATTCTTTAAAATTAACTTCCTGATGATTTGAAACCACTAGGCTGCCATCTTGCTCTGTGATATTAAACTAGTTCTGATTTTAGCATACTTATACTATAGTTTTGGAATGTTATTTAATTTTTGTTTTAAAATACATTCCTTTCCCCAACAAATTACAAAAGTAATTGCACATTAAATTTGGGAGTGATTGTATTTATTTAAAAGTTAAATTTATAACCACATTTTAACTGCTATAAATATTTTTCCTCTAAACCTAAATCTTTACATATTTAAAAATTATTGTAAATAAACAAATTTACAGTGTAATACAGGGCAAAATTTAGTTGTAATGTTTTGAAACATATGATTTTTAATGGCATTATTATTTGAAAATTTACAAATATTTAGATATTGCTATTTAGCAAGGCCATTAGTTTAAACTAATAGAGAATTTAGATTATCTGTAGAAAAAGCTATTACTCTTTTTTTAAGCATCTGCTATTTATTGTGTGTCTGCTGCTGCCAAGTGGTCATGGTCAGAAATTCACAGATGGTAGTGTCTCTGTAGAGTCATGGTTTTGAATTCTGCCGCCTTTAAAGATTTGCTGTGTAGTGAGACTGGTACATATTAAATCTGCCAAGGCTCAAAGATTCCCCATTGATGTGGTGTCGAAATTTAGTGAGGGAGATGCTAAGTCAGGTGTCATCCTCCTTACCTGTTTGAAGTTTAAAATTATGAGGCCAATTCCAATGGCCCTTTGGTATGATGTGAGCCTACAAAACAGTTGAGCTAGTTTGTTGTAGTATCATGTATGTTTTCAATTGATCATTACAGATTTTCAAATTGCTAAAAAAAGAAGAAAAAATTTTCCGATGTGTTAAGCATTTTTTTTTATATATAAAGTAAAAAGGTTCCCATGTTACACAAAATTTTTTATAGTTAGGCTTGTGTTAATTCTATAAGGAACATGTATAAGTTACTTCATGACATACTACTGCTGTTTCATACAATTTCATTATTGAGTATGCAATCTCTGCAGGGTAGAAACTTGAAGTTTTGTGTTTTGGATTATTTTTAAAGTATTAAAAGCAATCAGACATTGTAAAAGGACAAAACAGTGTAATGTTTAGCAAATGTTACTTTTTATATCCCAAAAAGGTAGTGTTGTGGAAAAGGGTGCAAAGTTTTTTACCCTTTGATTTTACTTTTTATATGGCCTTGTTTGAGTTTTATGACTTAATTTATCTGTAGCAAACTCTATTTGGGTGATGAAAAGGAAGTGATAATATTTTGGTTCTTATCTGTAATGTTTGTTGATTATGCTAATGCATTTCTCAAAAGAGAAATAAAGATAATACAGTCCACACTAAAGAAACCACTTTTTATAAATTCATTCCTCTCATTTCCTTTTTTTTCTCTCCTTCTTCCTATTGCCTTTGGTAAACAAAATTGATTGAATACAAAAATTGAAAATATTTGCTTCATATACACTTAACCTTACTCAGTATATGTTATTGTTTATCATTACTAATTGTGTAAATGGGCCTTTAAAAAAATCTGTACCAAAAATCTGAAATACCAAAATTTACGTAAGAGTTATAAAAACATTAAGAATTATTAGAGATGCTAATTTTTTAGGGGATTGATTAAATATTTATATTAATGATTAATATAAATATTTAATGTAAATGCAATGTATTAATGTCAAAAAATTAAGAAAATATTATTTGACTCACACTTCCATAATAGTGACATCCAAATCTGATGGTCACAGTAATTAGCTTGACCTTTACTTGTGAATGTAATTCTTTAATACATAATAAGGTATATTTTAAATGTCATTCACACACTTATTACCTACTTATATTATGGTATGAATTGTCATAAAGGAATCTTTTCTTTTCCTAATATGAATAGCTATTGCACATTTGTTGAAGGTCCAATTACAGGTTTTGAACATTTATTTATCTTTTAGGTTTATCTATTATCGTCTAGGTGGTCTCATAATTCTTTTTACAGAATAAATGCTTCAGTGTTACGTGTAGTGAGTGATTCAGTGTTCTATAATAACTCAATGTCTACAGTACAACTCTTCCATAAACCACCTGTTAAACAAGTTTAGTGTTATTATCCCAAACAGTGGGGACACTATAAACTTATTTTCTTTGTGCCAAATGAACTCTAGTAGTATGAAGGAAAAAACAGCAACAATATTCAAAACTTTTGTACTGCGAAAAGTAGTAGCAGTTATTGCTCCTTGCAAGTAATAAATATTGTAGTGTATAGATTAATATTTTGCATATCTTGTGTCTTTCATTATGTTGTATTTTTAGTATCCAGCTATGTATAATATTGATAATGTAACAACCTTATAGTTTGTGATATTTTTAATAGATATCTATTGAACAACTGTTAGTTTTATGTAAAAATCTTTATTTTACTAAATAATTTTCCTATAAATCTAGGGATGATGATATTTTATATGTGTCCTCTGGAGAGCCATATATTGGTATGTTTATTCTTGTTTCATACTTGAATTAGCTTAATTCACTGAAAATTATTTCATTTTAGGACATTTTCTCCTTTTTCTCTGCTATAGTAAATATTTAATATGTAATATTGTAGACTCTTGTTTTCTTTTTTTAATTGCTTACTCCTTGAATGTGGGCTGAAAACTGTGTTATTTTATATATGAGTTATCTTTTAGATGCTTCAAAATTTTTATAATGTTTGTGTTTATGTTTGAATGATACCATATGAAATAAAATTTAGGGATAGTGATTTTTATGAGTTTGCATGATTAAAGCTTCCCTTTTATATATGAACTGAATTTGTATTGGGTAATTTATACTTCCTGGTGACTGATGTACAATTCAAACATCAACTTTACAAATTAGTATGATGTATTTTTGTGCTGAATATATGCTTTCATAACAACAATAAAGAAATATGTATATTTAAACATGTACATTCTGTTTAAAGAAAGGAATGATTATGCTTTGAAAAAGTCTAAATGCATAATATTAATTCAAAAACTGCAAATGCAACAAACAACTGATTACATGATTAACTCATAGGAAAGAAATCCTTTCTTATGAAGCTGTATGGGGTCGTAGTTAAGATGTTTCATAATACAAGGAACCAAGTGATTAGTCTGCTCCAAGGACAGAAATCTTTTAAGGATGTAGTTGAAATCAGAACATTTGATTATGACTTATTTAGCGTACTATTAAAATAATTCAGTAAACTGTTGACTTAAAAATGGATGATCGAAAATCAATCCTGAACATTAAATGAAGATCACTAAATATAATTAATAACATTTAGACATTATATAAAGACTTGGATTTATAAGCAATGTCATTAAGAGAAACAAATCCATTTTCAGTAGCACGACACAGGGCTCCGAAATGGAACTGAACAGAAAACCGAAAAAACCGTTATTTTGGTCAGAAAGAAAACCAGAAATGACCGGAAAAACATATCGGTTTATTTCGGTTCGATATATCTGCAGTCATTTTGTTACTGTAACAACTTATCAGTATTTTCTAATTTAACGTCAACCATCTTATTATCATCATTATTATGTGTACATTGCTTTTCGATTTCCTGTTTTGATGTTCCCTAGTACTTTTCTGTTTCAGTTTCACATATGAAACTACTTGTAGAAGGTAGATTTAATTCAGTTTAATGAACTAGAAGTACAGATGACTTTTTAAGAAAAGTATCTGTCTTATTTTTCGGATTTTAACCTGTGATCATTCACGGATGTTTCTATTGACTGTTTAAATAGACAAACCAGAATCATGAACCTAGTTGTCAAATGTGATTTTAATAATGGATAACAAAGGCAATGCTCGCCATTCTCTGCTCATCGTTTGTATCATTGTATATGCAGGTTAATTGTATCAATTCACATAGTGTATCAATTAAAAAAAGAATAAAATCTTCTAAATTTTGATAGAATTACATTTTTTTATTTCTGATATAGTTATATTTTTAGTTCAAATAATATACATAAAATAAAATTATTCATTCGGAACTGAGCCGAAAGCTGCTATTTTTGGCGAAACAAAAACTGGAACTGAACCATTATTTTTTTTAAGTTAAACCTGAACGAAATAAATTACATTTCAAAGCCTTGGGTTAAACATTTCTGTCACTCCTAGAAAACTTCTAGTTAGGGAGAATTTCAAAAGAGGCTTGAAAATTTCCAAGGAACAGTTATTAGAAAAAGGTCAAATGATCTAAAGATTATAAATTTACTTATTTCCATCCTGTTGTTTTGTTAGCTGATGGGTTAAGGGAGTAAACGTTTGAAGAATTACACCCTTATAGAGTTATTTTTAAAGTCTAAATGATGTATAATGATTTGAGGTTATTTCTGTTGAACTAGTGTATTCTAAATCACTTGTGCAGAAATTAAATCTTAAGAATATGTGAGCTTATGGAATGACTATTTCTCATCAGAATTTTTTCTTTATGGTGATTTTGTATTTCATAGTTAAAATCTAAAATTCATTGAGCTCGTAATGTCGAAAATAGGTTTCAAGGACTTGAAGAGTTTCATATATGCATGTAAAAAGTTCTTCCAACTTAATTTCCATTTTGAATCTGTAAGACATATAGAGGAAATCAAGAAATACAACATTACTGGCCATCCATAATGCTACATCATGGAGGACAAAAAGTTTGAAAGCCTAATTTATTAGACAACATAAAATACAAAGGGGAAATGATTGAAATAACAATCTCATTCATTTTACGGAATAAAAAGAAATTTATTTTTAGTAACCTCTGTGGCTATCAATTACTACTGCACCACAACTGGCCATTCAAAGAGAAAGTCTTTCAATGGATTCTTGAGTCAGGAAAAACAATTCCAAATTTTAAAAAGTGCCTTTTGTTTATTCTTTATATAACACTTGTACATGACTCTACTAGCACCATCTTCACGCAAAAATAGTTTGTGGCAAAAAATAAGTGTGGAGACTTTGCATAATTTAAGGTTCAATATCAGTTTGAATGTTTGTTGTAATTCATACCAAAGAGAAAGTTGATCTAACTATACTTATTAAAAGGTATTGGGTTTTTTTTATGGGAAAGAGGAATTAATATTTAATTTTAAAAAGTTGTATTTTAAATGTATGTTAATGCAAATATGAATAAATGCATTAGAATTTTACTCTTAAAGTATTTTTTGTAAACATCTTACAAAAACTATTTGAAAATCTAGACTGTTTTTGATTTACAATTTTAAAAAAATTGTCTTATTCTTAACAGTTGTTTTGTTGAAGAAGCAATGTAGTGTTTTTTTTCTTTTTGAATGAATTGATTTAATTCTTCAACAAAGCTAACAGTGTCAAGTAACAGAGAGTTTTAGGTGAAGATAGTTAGATAATCAAGATTTTACCTTATATTAAAATAAGTTACTTTCTACATCGTATATTCAGTGTTTTATGGTAAATATGTTTAATTTGATTTATTTCCTCTTCTGTATTATGTTCTTTTGGAATTACTTTTGAACCTTATTATACAATTTTTATTTTACTTTCAATACAATTATTTTACATATAATGAAAAATATAATCAGGAGAATATAAAAAATATAATCATAAATAAAATATAAAGGTTTAAAATATAATCAGGATTACTACACTTGATGTTTACAAATGTGTGAATGATTTTTTTTAAAAATTTTTCTTGTAGTTCACAAAATATGTTATTATTTGGTTTATTAAGTAATTCCTTCTTTAAGCTATTAAGTATTTTTAACACTATGCAATATTTTACAGATGTCAACCAATCATCGACATTTAGAGCTACAAATCAAAAGATGTCATTAAGGCATGAACTGCCTTATGCTACTGTACCTGGTACATCATTCCCAAATCCTGATTGGTTACTTTTAAATGTTGGTGGCAGACATTTTGCAACTACCAGGTGCGTCTAATTTTTTTAAAGGGGCGAAAAAAAACTTATTTTTCTGTTTCCATAAAGAAAAATTTTACTCTTCCTTTTGATGATTTTAAAAATTATATTATAAACTAATATATGAATTACAATGTTGCAAATTTTCATGAAAATTAAAGCATTTTTTTTTCTGTGAAAATGTTCTCCATGTTTAGTTCAGGTTCTTGTACATTGGGCAAAGACAGCTGTAATAAAATTCCCGTTCTTTGATACCTGCCTGGTCCTGTCAGGATCCCAAACTTTAGAATTAAAACTGGACAGGTCTACATTATGAAACATACATATCTGCATAGATTTAGTTTAGTAGATTCCTCACTTTCTGCTCTTTATGTAATGCTAATGATGTGTGCGTAGACAATTTAGCCTCTCATGTCTAGGTCTGGCATTGCTTTAAACAATAGTATGTGTATCTAAATTTTTTTCATCCATGTGAAATATTGTTTTCAGTTTAATTGATTTCATTACTTGACCAACTTCTTTATTGGTGGTTATTGCAGTAATATTGATGTAGTTATCTGATTCAGTGTAGTAAAATATATAGTAGTTAATTATTGACATTAAAAAGTGGGGATCAAATTTTTTGAAATTCCTCAATATCTTCTAAAAGATCAACTTGAATAATTTAAAGTTTATCAACCCAAATGAATATTTGGAATAAGTGTTATTTAGAATTCTTTTTCTTCCATTTATTCATTGTTCTTGGTGAAGGTATTTAATTTACGTAGACTATATTTTTAAAGTAGCTTTCATTAAATAGATTATTATGTTCGTTTAATACTTTTGTAGCACATTTATTAACAGTATAGTTACCTTCATCATATAAATGCTATGAAGCGTCACCTGAACTATTAATTTCTAGTCCATTTGAATTCTGTGTATTTTTACTACTTTTTCATTCTGTAGACGTGGAGTGGCCAACCTTTTTGGTAAGAGGGCCACTATCTGATATTAAATCATCATTATGCATGCCACTTCCAACTTTTCTAACAAACAAAAAGAAGGTGAAAATATATTACTTATTGGCTTATATATGGGATTTTTATGCAAATGGCACATTTTTTATGCAAGTCTAAGTAGTGAAAATTTAAAAATAATATACTAAATACTTAGGTTTGATTAATAATAAACTTTCACTCAATTTTTATAAACTTTTTTAGGTATACAATAAGAATGAGTAACTTTAAACATTTAATTCTAATTTATTATTAAACAGCAAGTACTTGCTTAATGTGGCTTTCGAATTTGTAGCTTTTTTACCATGTCATCTATATTAGAATTGGTCCTTGAAGATGCTAACAAAATTAAATTCTTTTAGGTGTACATCAGTTAATTTTCAGCGATATTATACTTATATATATACTATGTTTGTAATAAAAAGCATTAATTTACTAACTTATGTTGCCCCAAATCTACCACAGTATTTGACAGCCAAATCGTGTAAATTTGGAAAATTGCCTGTTGGTTCGAATTTCCAGCATTTGATTTAATTTGGATCACTTGAATTGAAATAAATTCCTTATATTTGCTTTTAAGTCTGGTATGGTGCTGTAGGTTAATAATTCCTTTTTGGATTTTAGGTGGGTAACAATACTATTGAAATGGGATTTATGAAAAGATCAGCATTTTTTTATCGTCTTGAAAATCATCCAACCTAGCACTGAATGAATCCTGCAAAATGAATATTAATTTTTTAAATCTATTATAGCTCGGAGCACATTATTAACTTTGATAGATGGTTAATAATGCTCGACATCCCCCTTCAAAATAAAGATAAAGGTGCAAAAGTTTGTTTACAAAAGATGTACAAAATATAAACGAAGTGAATTGTTCCTAATTATCCAAACAAAATGTTCCTAAATAACGAAGCGAAATGAGTGTATATCCAAGTATTAGTTAGACAGTCCACAATTAGTGGATCCACAACATAATTTAAATATAGTAATGTTTAATGAGATACGAATTTAGATACTGTGATGCGGCTTACACTCTACAAATCAAGTTACACACACTGACAATATTTACATTTTAGATACTGAGGTGCACACAACAGTGCCCTCACATAGCCAATATTTCAGCACACACCCTACTGGTGAACTGAATGCTCACCCAGTAAATATCAAACCAAAATTAATACAAACAATTATTCAAATGCAATTCTAATAAAAAATTTAATACTGATATATAATACTACTAATCAAAATCTGAATTATACATATTGCAATGGAAAAAGTAAATATGCATTAAAGTACACAAATATAATGCAATTTAAAGATGACAAAACCTCAATGTACAAATACTAGGATACATACCGCAAGACTTCACAACAAATAAATTTAACAGAGATTAATAAATAATGTACTATCTCCTACTATTAATCTGAAAAATATAAACAAAATTAGTTCAAGTATATTAATCAATTTCTAATGGTTACAGCAATTGAATGGGTTTTTTGAAATGATTAACTGGTTTTAACTGGAGCAAATACTGTTCTTTCCAGTGTCTCCTAAGCTGTTTTAAAAGAAGCCTTTCTTTTAAGTCTTTCTTTTTTTTTTGTAATCAGTTCGATGAAATGTATGGGATATTTAGAGTCACCATAACCCAACTCAAGGAAGTGGGCCAGTGTGAGTGGTTCTGGCACTCCTGGATTATTCTCCTCGTATGTTAGTGTTCAATTGTTGACGATAACTTCAACTTCTGAAAGTATCGTTGAAAGTTCTTCAAACATTAGAAGGGCCTTGTCAATCTCCCATTCATCAATCTGGCAATAAGGCTACTGTCTGTTCAAGACGAGGAAGCGTCAATGACCTCAAAGGTGCTACACGACTTTTTGAGCAAATAAAACTCGTTTCGATTTCGTTATTGCAAGTAACAAAGCGCAAATACAATATTGTTCCATAGGTTGATTTACTCGTGTCTGAGAAACAGTGTATTTCAAAATTTGATATTTCTTGATCTATGTCACCTAAATAGAACCGTGGTATCTTTATCTCAGTCAAGCCCTCAGCTTCACTACTCTACTGCTGCCACTTGTGTCGTAGCTTTTGGGGAGTTCATAGTCCCACAGTCTACTCCCAGAATCCAAAGATCCTAAAGAAGACAGTTTAATAACGAATGGACCAATAATTTCAATGGGGACGGATGCGACCAACAATACTCAGAATAAATCTCTTTGATTCTACTTTACGTGATATAAACTTCAATAGATCCTTTGGATCGAAATAAATTAAATCCTTTTCTGGATTCCTAGCAAGTCCTAAAACCTTAATCGGTGGTCTAAGATCTATAGCACAAGTTTCAGAAAATTCTGTTTCGACACCTTCTTGCTGCCATAACAAGTTAAGTTGTTTCGAATTAGTTCGCCATTTGCGCAACAACATGCCCACGTCACTGTTATCACTCCAGAAGAAACGTGTAAAATCTCGATCACGAAGATCTAATTCAATTTGAAGAAAATCCGATTTTACATCAGCTGTGAATGCTACAGGATTTTTTCGAAACCGTAAGAGCAGTTCTAAAATGTTGGAATACAAATTTGGTCCATAAGTAAACTTTGGTTAAACGATGAATATCCATCTTCGTGAGCGGATCCATCCAATACAATTCGAAGACGACTTGTAGTTTTGTCGCTACGTATCACTGCATTATGGGGTAGGTAAAATCCCTGACTATCCGATAAAGAATCACAAGAAGTACGGTCAACAATACCTTTCCTAACATAGTCATCAATTACATCCTTATACTCGCAGAACAACTTGTGATCACATTTAAACCTACGGACTAACCCCTCAAAACGCTTACGTGCGACAGTTTTATTATTTTATAAAGTCTCTCTCATACCTGGTTTCTGTGGCAAAATTACGTGATATCGACCATCTACGACATTAACTGATTTATCAAACTCGCTAAGTATCTCATCATCCCCATTACCTAAAGTCAACGAATCCTTGTCATCTATTCCTATACCTTCTATCTCCCATAACCTCCTTAGCTCAGCTGAAATAGATTCCTCTTCACTGTGAATCAAATGTACCAAAGTACAGTCACTCCGCTCATCGCACTTTCCCCGAAGAGACCATCCTAGACTAGTCTCGACTGCAACTAATGATGAATCTAGTTTTTTTTTATCCGATGTGTTAAAGACCAATAAAAATCGGGACCTATTAACAATGAAATTTTACAATTCTCAGAAGATTCACTACAACTGAATGTTGGCCTTAACCCTTTCGTCTCCATTTCTGTCCATGCATCTGAGTTAGACAGGCTAAGTGTTGCCTTTGAAATTTCCTCATTTCCCAATGCCTTGATCACAGTCTCTTCTCCGCTGAATACATTCCTTAGTCTAACCTCGACCTTGCGACAAGTTTGTTTTTTAGGAGTTTTACATCCGAACGAAATAATTTTTAGCCTTTTCGAACCTAATTTTTTCAACCCCAACCTACGAGACACATTTTTCTTGATGAACGATTTCTCACTTCCATTATCAAAAAGACAAAATATCTCATCCTATTAAGAACGACCTATAATTTCTGCCTTCACACACTGCAATAAAACCACCTCTATTATTAATAACAGAATTTAAAGGGGTAGTTTTAACGTCAACTTCTTTTTCTTCTAAATCCAAATGCGAATTTCGTATAGATTTTTCTAACCTAAAACAAATAGTTCGCGCATGTCGACATTTACAATACGAGCAAACCTCATTCTTACACCTTTTAACATAGCAAGAAGTGTTACAGCACATAAAACATCTCCCTTCCTTAATTAATGTAGCTCTCTTTTCTTGAACGCTTGAATTCTCACACAAATCAGATACATGAGTATCTTCAGAACAGAATAAACAGAAGTCAGCAATTCGTTTGCAGATACTGTCACAACCGAAGGGTGGAATCGCGAATGACCTTGACCCTTTTGATTTGAGTGTGGATAGATACGAGGCGCTCTTTAGGAATATTTATAGGAATACGATTGAGTACTTTCCAATTGGTTTTACGAAAAATTCTGTGTGTTCGCGACTTTCAACTTCGCGGCAAATATACAGTTAAATCAGTGATTTGAGATTGTTTTTCATTATGTTTTTTATTATATTTTAATGCTTAATCAGGGGGAATAGCTTTTATAATTATCGGAAACAAAAGACAACTATAAGAATTGGGAGAGATTTCAAGGGATTCGATTCCCTTAATGTTTATTTCTAATTGATCATACAAATTTCTTAACGTAATAACATCAAACGATTTACCAACAGGGGTCAGATTTAACAAACGATTCATATGACAGTCTACAATAAGCTCTTTACGTTCGAATCAATCTTCTAAAATTTTAACTGCTTTGGCATAATTTTCCGGTGTTAGTGTTAAACTTCGTATAGCCAATTCTGCATCAGATATGTCAACCGATTTCAAATAGGAAAATTTGTCCACATCATTTAAACTAGTATTTTCATGTACTGCGGATTTAAATCTGGCCCCAAAACTGGAAAAACTACCGATATCCTTGCCCGAAACAGATTCTAATGTGAGTTTAAGTAAACGCGGTTGATTTGTTAAAACAGAACTAACTGTACTATTTAAAGGAAATGCTATTTTTTTTCGGGGGGGGGGGGGGGTTTTTGACCGAATTTTGAATAGCAATTTACGAAACTGATCCCACGTAACGTTCAGCTCGGATTTTCCATATTATAAATTTATCTCGATATTCTTCGCGAGTTACGATTTCGTCTTCTAGACTCTCAATATCAAACTCTCAATTTCCTTATCGAATGTACTCAGCTCCTCAAATTTAGAAATTAATTGCATATATATCTCATGCACTGTTGTTTTATAGATTGAATTGTTTATTTCGGTTCTAATTTATTAATTTGTGTGTGTTTTGCCACGAGGGACCTCGAAACACATCGAGTCTTTTTCGCTCTTTCTAATAAAGCCAGATTTGCTGTATCCATTTTAAACCAGAACACTATAATTGCAAAACAAATATACAAATGATAACACCAATTCTAAATGCAACTTAGTACAATTTTCAACACCTTCAAACAAAATCCAGTTTAACAATTTGCATACAAATATGCAAAACTATGCCAGAGCAACCTTCCAAATACCGACAGTTACGAATAAACTAAATAACAAATATGATAAAATAAGCTAAACTAAGCAAATACCAAATTCAAAGTGAGACTAAAACGAAAGTATTCACCCTACCATGCAGCGAACGAGTTCCTGTAGCCGATGCAACCAATTTGTACAAAATATAAACGAAGCGAATTGTTCCTAATTACCCAAACGAAATGTTCCTAAATAACGAAGCGAAATGAGTGTATATCCAAGTATTAGACAGTCCACAATTAGTGGATCCACAACATAATTTAAATATAGTAATGTTTAATGAGATACGAATTTACTGTGATGCGGCTTACACTCTACAAATCAAGTTACACACACTGACAATATTTACATTTAAGATACTGAGATGCACACAACAGCGCCCTCGCATGGCCAATGTTTCGGCACAAAAGATATATGACCAACGAGGGTAGGAGAAATACTTTTTCCTGTAAGCTTAAATTTAAGTTATTTAAATGTCCCATAATATTGGTAAGAAAAGCTTAATCCCATAGCCAGTCTTCATTCTTGAGTAGCAAGCACTCACCAGAAGCAGTTCATGGTTTTCTTCCAGATATTTTAAAACACGTTCCCTCAAATTCCAAAATCTCGGGAATGCACTTCCTTTGGAAAACCAGCGCACACAACAAAGAAGGAGTATTCTTTACATAATAATTTTCTATTGTAATTCAATTAATAGTGTTTAAAATAAATTTTGAAGGTTTTTGTCTGAGACAACTGCATTTTAATAAAATTGTACAAAAAAAAAAAAAAAAAATGCTATTTTTATTTTGATTTTCAAATTTTTCAATAAGTCTCTGCGTCCCACTGTTAGAACTCCTCCGTGCCACGGATTGACCACCCCTGCCGTAAACGAACATTAATGCATCAAAAACTATATGCAGTTACCAAATTGGGAATAATAACATCGCACTATAGAGCAACACGAAGGTTTTTGGCAACGGTCTTCGTCATTTTGAACCATGGTCAAGTGGCGAGGATGACACTTGAGCTGGCACCACACTCTCCTAACTTCCACACCACACCAACCGGAGGATGTCTGAACCTCGACAAATTTAACGTGCATCAGCCTCCTCTGCATAGCGGGTCTTCAGCGGTACAGGTTTGAACTCATGACTCGCCGGCCACGAGTCCGTTACTTTGACCGTTAGACTACCGTGGCCACCAAATCGTGAAACACTTGTTAATTAATGAAAGGAATATTTACTTCGCGCTTTCGCCTGCTGATGTGAATAAAATCTGAAGTAATTTTACTTTTCGTAATTTCCAACCTTAGTTAGCAATTTTAGATGTAAAAAAAGTGTTCACGGTTATTCACTGGCTTTGATTTCTTACATTTTTTTTCCCGGAAATAATTGTTCGTAGTGTTAAAATTTTCAGAATTTATATTTAACCGTGTTATGTCATCATTGCAGTAATATACTCACTAGATAAAACACAGATGCTGAATAATACTTATATTAAAAAATCCAAATACTTGGCATCGATTCATAAATATTAAAGTGTTAATGTACTGGATAATTAAGTACATATATTTTTATGACTGACATTAGTTTCATTAAAAAGTAAAACGCCAGGAGTCGCTATTTAACATAATTTTTAGAAGGATTTTTGCAAAATTTTTCAAGATTTAGTTCTTGACTCTTTTAAACAAAATATTCATACTAGTTTTATATTTTATGCGAAAAAGTCAGAAATTATTTTCTAAGAACGAATACTTGAGGATTGAATGAAAAATTAAATTCTTCTGGAAAAATAGAAACAAGTCTGAATTTTATAACTTTTCCCTTAAGGAAGGTTGATGAATTTCTTTTCGAACAATTTATTTTCCTGTTTTTTTTTTTTTTTTTTTTAAAAACAAATCTTTTCTGCATTTGTATGAACAATAATGTTTTTTTATTGAAATTTTCCATAAAAATTGTTATATGTAATGGTAACAGTCTGCATTCAGTGATATTAATATTATGTAAATTTCTTGTTTTTAATTTACATATTGTTGTTTTGCATTTATTATAAATTATTATTTTTAATACTTATGACTTATAAAAAATTATCATTAATAACTTAGTTGTAAATTTAGCTAAATATATATATTAGAAATTTATAATCATTTATTTAAAGCAAGTCATCTCTCTAAATGATTTTCTAATTCATTTTTGTAATTAGTGGTCATAATTACAAATGTATAAATATAAGTAACTATGCAAACCTACATTTAACGTTTCAGCAATAATTTTGTTATTGTAAAAGTATATTTAATATTTTCCTTCTGTATTTGAGGCAATTTATGAGATTTATAAATTGTCTCTTTTATACTGCTATCCATTTGTAAGGAATTGTGTATTTAGTTCCAAACAATTTGAAAAACTTGAACTTTGAGTAGTTTTCTTTAATCACAAAATAAAAAAAAATTAAGGTATTTCAGTCAAATAGTGTAAATAACTTAACTTATTTGCCATGTTTTCACTATAATAGTTTTGAATAATTTTGAATCATTTAAACTAGAATGTAAAAATGCAATTCATTTTGTTTGTCTGCACAGTAATTGTTATTTATCCTGTAATAATTTTTGTACATGCTATATTACGCTATGAAATCACTCATATTTATCTTCTTATTTCTGTATTCAATATAAATACATACATTTCATTATCGATCGCTGTGTTAAAATTACTTTAAGTGAACAAAAGTATTTGAGATGTCTCAGAATTGAAATCTCTATTCTTAAGATTTTAAACATAGCTATCATTCCAATTCTGCTCCTCAAACTCACTATTGACATTGTACTTAGTTCTTGAGTTACTGATTTATTTTTAAATTTTACACATTTATTGATTTATTTATAGGAGTACTTTAACTACAAAAGAACCCAATTCGATGTTAGCATGTATGATTGCTTCTGAAGATAGTGCTCTTTTGTGTCCAAGCTCTGTCGATAAGTATGGTGCTTTTCTTATTGACCGCAGTCCGGTTTATTTTGAGCCTATCCTTAATTACTTAAGACATGGACAACTTATTTTGGACAAGAATACAAGTCCTAGAGGTATGTTTTGTGTTTGGACATTAAATTTTGAGTGTAATGTACTGTGTTCTTTTAGTAACATTGCCAATACAAAAATTTATTTCATTGAAACTTTACTTGAATAAATCATATTCATACGAAATACCGGATTATGTCATTTTCTATTACCACGGCAGCTGCGGGTTTATGATTGCGAACTGGTGGCTGCCGTTATTTTTGTCAAATCATGGGTTCTTGATGCACTTAAGACCAGTGTGGCGTAATGGAGAACCTTTGGGCCCCCTTGCAGAGTCAGGTTTTGGGTCCCTAAGTTGGATTTTTCTTACAAAGGGTAGGTACTTGGAGGTAGTCAGCTTCGGGTCCCCTAGAACCCTGGGCTCCCCTGGGATGTGGTTTGTACGTTATACCACTGCTTAAGATTCGCCGTGCAGATGGGCTGATGCATGTTAAATTTTGTGAAGCTCAAAGTACACATTTTGGCATTCTAGGGAAGCTTGGGGAGTGATGTGCCTGCTTAGGTTGTTGTACTCGTTACTTTATTGAAATTCCAAATTATTCTATCCATCGCCAGTAGCCTTTGGATTGCATTAATAATGTTACGTTGCGTTCATTTATTCGGTATTAATGCAAATAAACAAAAATTTACTAATTAAATTTTTCTTACATTTAAAGCGATTTCATTTGGAAATACTTTTAAGTACTTAAAAGTAGTAGAAATTTATAGTTGATTTTTTTTGTTGTTGTTAATTGGCGGATATGTGGATTTTCGGTTTATTACAATATCAGCTAGAACCAAAATATCAAATAAGAAATTAACTAAATTGGAAAAGGATTGAAAGCTTATTAGTTTATTGGGCATCAGACATTCATAATAATAATTTCAGTATTTATTTTATTTGTGTGGTTCGTATTTACATCAATAATTTCAATACTCAAAGACATTTAAAAAGCAGATCTTCATAGAACAAACGCGATGTCTCATTTTTAACGAAAAATAATCTCTGACTAATTTTTAATACAATGAGAACAAACGATTCTTTTCCAAGACGAAACTTTCAATGACAGTGACATTATCAATAATTTGATAGGTTATGAAGACAGACAAGAAGAACCGGATTCTTTGAGAGCGGATAAAAATATGCAGGGATCCAGCTTTCCAACAAATTGGATAAGCACTTTCTTAAAATAGATACCTGTTAAAAAAGGAATATAAAATTCCAAAAAGGGCTTCAATCATGTATAGCTGGTTATCGTGACATTTACAAGCAACTGACCACCTGTCCTTCGTCACAAAACTCTTACTTTATGTTGCTAAAAAATAAATCAATTGAAGTTGTACCTTCAAGTGACAAAAGGGATTTTGAATTTATTCATCACAGGGCTTTGGATTATGATGAGTAGCAATGAATTATGTATGTGCATTTTGAAAACTTATCCGTGTATACAATGAGAAACTAAATGTTCTTAAAATGTTTCCATATGTAATATTTAATTATTTATTTTGTTATGGAAGTACTCTTACATAAATTTCGTAAATAATTGGCATATTTATAAATGCGACTTTTTTTATGCGGTCCCTATCCACCGCATAAAAAAAATTTCTTTAGTATTTCCACGAATTAGTTTGTTATATGTAATAATTTACGAAATTTTTGAATATTTTTTTTGTGCGGTCCCTATCTACAGCACAAAAACAAGTTCAACTGTATGGATGTCAATGGCTTGATGAATTTCATGAACATCAGTTATGATCCAAATAACTGGGGGCTTTTTATACTCTTCCAAGCTTAGTTTGAAAGCAGTATTACTACACAACGGCAACCTTCTTCCTTCCATTCCCATCGGATATTCCATGGGCGTGAAGGAAACTTATGCAAATGTGAAATTACTTCTAGAGTTAATAAAATACGAGGATCATAAATGGTAGATATGTGGGGACTTGAATGTCGTTGGTTTACTCATGGGAATGCAGTTAGTCTATACCAAGTACTGTTGTTATGGGACAGTAGAGATCGAAAATCTCACTACATACGAGAGAAATGTCCCAAATTATCCTCTAGTAAACTCAAATGACATTCTGCTTCCACCCCTGCACATTAAGCTGGAATTAATGAAGAACTTTGTGAAATCCATTTACAAGGATGGAGAGGCTTTCGAATACCTTGGATCAAAATTCCCAAGATTGAGTGATGCAAAGATTAAGGAGGGAATCTTTGTGGGCCCTTAAATACTAATATCATGAAGGACCCCACTTTTGATCAAATTTTGGAAGGAAAAGAGAAAGCAGCCTGGGAAGCCTTTAAAAGGGTGGTACGAGGATTTCTAGGCAGGAAAAAAATGAGAGCTACCAACAATTGGTGAAAGAACTCCTGCAAAAGTTCCATGGCCTAAGATGCAATATGTCTCTAAAGATCCATTTTTCATATTTCCATCTTGATTCCCCCCTAAGAACTGTTGAGCTGTAAATGATGAACACAGTGAAAGGTTTCATCAAGATATCGCAACAATGGAATATAGATATCAGTATCGTTGGGATGAGTCAATACTCGCAGACTACTGCTGGACAGCCTTAAGGGATACTCGGGCTTCGACATATAAGAAGCAATCCAAAAGGAAATGTACACGGGAAATAAACTAAAAAATACTCTGCTGATTTCTGATATGAACACAGTTTCTTGTGTGTAAGAGAGAGAAACTTGACTTATTCTATTGTATTTATTAGTAATGTTTTGTTCCTCAAATTCACCCATAAATTGATGGATGGGCTGTTGTATATCTTAAAAACAGGAGCTAATAAATAAATTTCATTTATATATTTGTTTTTTTTTTCAACCCAAAATTAGTAATAATAGGCTATTTAAAACTAGGAAACAGACAAAAAGTTGTTTTTTGTTGTCTTGTGTAATTATTTCAATTGATAATAACTCTAAAAATAATGTGAATTTTTCAAAAAAAACCTAGTTTAGTCTCTCTGGAGAAGTCTTAGCTATTTATAAGCAAAATACTATTATTATAGAAGCATTCTTCATAAAAGGAGAATTTTTTGTATATAAGTATAAGTTAATTTTTTGCCAAAATATTGCATTTCAATAATTTTTTATTGTAAAAATTTTCTTAAAACAATTTTATACGTGTGTTCTAATCTAAGTGACACTAAATATTAAAACAAAATATTAGTTTGTATGCTTTTGCAAAATCACGGTTCCTAAAGTAGTCGGATACCTTATTAGAGGTATAATATTTAAACTAAAAACAAAAACGAGCATTGTTTATAAGCGTTGTAAAACCATTGACACAAAAGCCCTTTTTTTCTCTATATTGTTTTTCTAAATTGTATGGTCATTATTCAATTGATAACTTTTAATTTCCCCAAATGCATATTGAATTTAAACGCTCCTATGTCTTAGGTAATATTAATCACATTAGATGTCTTAAAACAACTTTCGTAAAAATAATTTTTGAGATGCCTTTGTTAAGCATTGACCCACATTGCGGCGCCCGCCGGTGCCGCTGATAAACAAAACAAAACAAAACAAAATTTTTCTATAGTGGTATTGCCGGCTCTGTCATGAATTTTGCTATCAAATGAAGGATGTATGTAAATAGTAGACATTGTGATGGACAATGGATCAACATACTATGCATTAACATTCTGCTTTTCTTAAACTGTGTTATGCTATTGGGAAACCGTAACTTATTTTGATTTTTCAATAACTATTTAAAATTCAGCACATATGTATTCAACTTATTATAAGTTTTATTTTGAGAAATTCGAAAAATTTTTTGCTTGATTGATCGGACCATACCCGGCCTGCGGCCGCGCCCTTGTTTTGGCCACCCGCGTGCAGTGAACGCACTGCACACTGCTAGGATCGGCCTTGTTGCAATTATATCTTAAAGTTAATGTTTTACTTGCAATATTTTTAATAAACTGAATTTTTTGCTTTGTTTTACTAGATGAAATTTATAAAAAAAAATTTCAATATTCATTTTTTTAATATTTTGCAGGTGTACTTGAAGAAGCAAAATTTTTTGGTATTGAGAGTCTTGTGAAGATATTGGAATGTAAAGTGGAGGTTACGTATTATCACTTTCATATACTTAAACTATTTATCAAAGATATTCAATATTTGTATGCTTAGATTTCTTTGGAAAATTATTTCTTGTATTTAATCAAAAGCATGAAATTAATTTTAATTAATAGAATTAATTTTTAATTTATTAATTCAAAAAATTTTTCAATGTATTTTGAAATTACACATACAATTAAAATTCCATATTTAATCAATTTTAAATTATTGCAAGCACATGTCCAATTGGTTACAGTTGTGTACTCTTGATCAGTTAGACATTGGTAGAAATTAACTCATAAATATGCAACAAAGAGCTTAATTAGATTTTTATGTCATTCCATGTCGTGTTTTTTTAAAACCATTTTTGCAAGATGTTTTTCTTAGTTTTCGAATAATTTTTTTAACCATCCTTTTAATTTGCAAAACATCTCCTTTCTATGCTGATAGGAGGAGCAAAAATCTTCTGACAATGCTCCTTTGACTCGAAGAGATGTGATAAATATTCTGATATCTACCTCTTATTCTTCAGAATTGAGATTTCAGGTGAGAAATTTTTTCTTAACGTTTTGGTAATTTTTTTGGATTTGATTAGTTTTCCAATTAATTTGAAA